>JAPQRN010000025.1:10705742-10725152 GCA_037367275.1 Coranthus polyacanthus | reverse complement strand
TTAATGAGCTGGTGCATGAGTCACATTCAGAGGAGTCTAAAAGACTTTCTGGTTTTACAGTACAGATGGGTAACACTTTATATTAAAGTACACATATTCACATTTTACACATTTTAGTAGCATAATGACCCTTTACTCTGCACGCCCAAACTCTGCAACTACTAGGCTATTAACAAGCAGTTTTCCCTCAATAACCTTCTAATTAATGCTTATTGATCTGGTGAATTAGTTATGGGCAAGACCTCACTTTAGCAGTGATTAGCAGGTTATTGAAGGAAAACTGTTAGTTAATAGCCTTGTGGCTGTAGAAAAATGAAGAACAATGCAAAATAAGTCATTAATAAGAGCTGAAGATAATAATACAAATGTATATAATCAAGAGCCAATTTGCTACTAATATGAATGCTGCTGAGCACCTAACCTTAATGGTGAATATGTGTATGCTCATATAAAGTGTTACCTAGAGGTGTTCAATGTGTACTCACTCTGAGAAATGGAATGATGCCGTCTCGAGAAATGGCCTGTAGGAGTCGCGGAGCTCCAGTCAGACTCTGAAGCCCCGCACCACAGGTTGAGAAGAAGGAGCCGAACACAATGACCCATGGGGACGGCCATGCCAATGTGCCAATCACCAGGTTACCACTGACACCTTCCCCAAACCTGTGACAAAAAGAGAAGATTAGTGAGTGGGCTGGAAGGTGCCCCGTACTGTAGCTTTTTAGCTAAAACTCCCATAAGGTACATAGAACTCACTTGTCTCTCAGGACTACTCCTTCTATGCAGGCTCCAAACAGCACCACACAGGACATGTCTGAGATAAAACTGTGAGGGAATTCTTTTGATGCTTTGTTGGGAACATGATGACACAGAAAATCCATTCAAAGTATTCAGATCCATTCACGGCTCACTGAAGGATACAAACAGTGGAAGTGGTGGTGATGGCTGCGATGGTGCCGATGGGGATCGACTTCTGAGCGTCACGCAGGTCTCCAGAGCGGTTGGAGCCCGCCATGATACCTGTAAAAGAAAAGCCATCAAGAGGTTTGTACTTTGAAGCAAATAATAATATGTTTTTCTCTTAATCCCCAAAAAAATAACAATGACTGGCTTCTCAACGAAGTCGTCTGCTTTTTTAAAGATGATAGAAGTGTGCAGGTAACTGACTTTACAAGACATTAAAGCTAGACAGTGGTGGAAAAAATCTTCAGATCCTTTACTTAAAAGTATCAATACAGCAATGTACAAATACTCCATTACTGCATGAAAAATCTTATGTGAAAATACAAGCATTAGTAACAAAATGCAGTTCAAATATTGACGTGAGCATTGTGAAGCATTGTGGGCACAAGCAGCACCTTATTGTTGGAGCTGCTGAAAGTGGACCTAGTCTGAACTATTTTATGTCAGGTTTTATATACAGGGACACCAGATTACAGACCAATTACTTTCCACTACTGAATCTAGACAGCTTAATGAAAGTTAGACACATTTTTTTTTAAAAAAGACTGAAAGCTATATAAGATTTATATGAGAACAACAAGAATGCCAAAAATAAAATCTGTAGAGCACCTTTCTTCAAAAATGTACCACCTGCTGGTACTAACCTGTGACAGAGGGGAAATAAATCCCCACTAGCAGAGTGAAAAAGCTGGTGATGTCAGCCAGGACGTAGCGGTTGGTGCTGGTCGGTGGAGTGTCTGGATCCACCTCAGATGCAAGCCCACGCTTCTCCAGGATCATCCCTTTTTCAAGGTAGTTACCAAACAGGTTTTCTGAAAGACAGAAGAGGACAGATGTAGACAAAGGTGAATGTGAAAGGTGCGCTGATCCTTCTGCAGTACTCTGTATAATAATTTCTATTCACAACATAACATGTACCTGCCAGGATGCCACTAGTGACCCCGGGGATGCCCTGTATCTCTGTGACATTGTTGTTGTTGAAGTATTCATCACAGGTGGCATTGAGGGAGTCAGAATCACAAAAGGACCTCCACAGTTTGGTTGTAATGGTCTCATTGTCTATTTCGATAAACTTCGCACAAACGTCATATCCTTTAGAGACAAGAGTTCGATTTCCCAGGAGGCAGACGCTGTGAGGAACGTAAACAATCACTGTAATATAATCAGACTTAGAAACTAAAGCAGAACCTTTGCCACTGAATGGGTGAGTCACTTACGGGAAGACTGGGGGGTCAATGGCGGTCTTGATGACTCCAGCGTAAACAGCCACGATGGAGAGGATGACACAAGCGAGGAAGACCAACGCCAACTTATTGACATATTTGACTCCAACAAACACCACCAGTGCCATTAAGCTCAGGACGATGGTGCCATACACACGCATGTTGTTGAGGAGAGCTGCCTCTGCCTCGGGCCCCTCTAGACCTTCGAGCTTAAAGATGGCCGCCTGCGGAACAATGTAAATCTGAAGGGTAGACAGGGAAGGAGAGAAATGGAAGCAGGGGGAAGCGGAGAGATTCATGGTGTTAAAATGTCTGCGGTGAAAAAAGACGTCTACAGAATATCGAGCCGCCAAAGCTTTGAAGCCACACTGGTGATGTTACAGACTGTATCCAACCCACTGCCTCGACCTCCTCTTACAAACACCCGGGACTGCTTTCATGAAACTGAGACTCAAGATCCAGAATGGGTCGCAGACCTGTTTTTATTGGGTTGTCAATTGGCTAAGTAAAATGCAGAAAAATGCTTTGATAAATAACTTCATTTCCTAATTCGAATACTAGAAGAATGTTTTTTTTCCCCCAAGTCTCTCTCTTCTTGCACATGGACCTGAAAATGTGATTGCGCTCTCTGTTTGAGTGATTCTCACACTCTCAATCAAGTGCATGATATAGAAATGAAAATACAAGGAAAAGTTTAACAGTTCTGGTTGCACTAACGCTTTGAGTGTAATTCTTTTTTTTCTTTTTTTTTTCTGGTTTTTATTGTTTCCAGAATCATCAACTAATTCCTGCATTTTCTCGGTTAAATTGCAAATGAGGACCTTCACTTCAATATATTCCTAGATTAAATAATAATAACTAGTAACTGCAAGTAGTTATGAACGGGCCCTCGCACCCCCACGCAACTCGGGGTGACTCGGGTTGAGGGGTTTTACAACCGCGGGCGTGTTCGGCTCCGACATCGTAGAGGTTGTGGTACAGTTGATATTACATCCACCAAGTATATGACATACCACTGTATATTATGTGTCGAACCCTCTGTGCAAATTTCATACAAATCCGACGATGTTTGTTCTGTAACGTTGACTTCTGTTGCCAGTAGGGGGTGCTATGACTTAGGTTCAACATTATTGTGCGCATGTCATCCGAACTGGTTTCTTATCAAATGTGGAATTTGAGACAGACGTGATGATGTGGAGTTGAGTTATAATGGTTTCTTGCCAATCAATTTTATGTCACTCGGACAATGTTTGTGCCGTGCTTTCATTTTAACCAGTTGTCACTGTGCACAAAGTGATACATGTGACATTTGGGTATAAGTTTGTATTAGACGTCAGGGTTCCCAAACGTCGTGGTCAATATCTCCACAATGCCATGGGTTCGAAGGCTCAAATTCGAACAGTGCGACCCTCTCAACCTAAGTATGAAATGGTTTCAACATGAAGGTGATTGGACAAGCTTTAATTTCACCCAGTGGTCACTGTGCACACAGTAATACATTTGACATTTGGGTATAATTTTGTATTCGACGTCAGGGTTCCCAAATGTTGTGGTCAATATTTCCACAATCCCATGGGTGAGTTGGCTCAAGTTTTAATGTGTGACCCTCTCAACCTTAGGATCAAACAGTTTCAACATGAAGACAATTGGAGAAGCTTTAATTTTATTAACAAGAACCATTTGTTCTCTTCTCTTGTATCTCTTCTGATCTACTGTAGAAACATGGTTTTGCAGCATGGCAGAGGACCTGCTCTCTGTGTAGATATAAACGACTTATTCTAAGGCAACAAAAGCACAATGATGCTCATTTTCAGGTGATTATATATTAATGAAATTACTCTTATATTCCGTTTCTGCAAATATATCCTAAATCCCACATGCTGCACCTTTAAACTCATTATTTTCTTTTTATTTCCTTACCAGTAAAATTTCAATACAGCCAAGTATGTACATGGCACCTGCAAATGTGGTGCCCAGGTAGAAGCAGATCCCAACAGCTCCACCGAACTCAGGTCCCAGAGAGCGAGAGATCATGTAATATGAACCTCCAGCTGTGAGCCACAAACAGACAGGAGAGTCAGTACAACGTTGCTGTCAGATAGAAGCACACATTGCAGCCCCTCTGACGTCCACTCACCTGGTACGACTCCATTGGTCGCAATGGCACTCATGGAGATGGCTGTGAGCATGGTCTGAATGAAGCAGAACACAAACAGAGGAGGGTTACAGGACTGTGAGAGGCAGCAGGTGGGCATATCAAATTAAATATGGCCAACAGTGAGGCCTTGATGAAGCGAGGAAAATATCCAGCAGCAGCGGAGCCTGACTCATTGGGTCATGTTGATTACGGTACATGGTTGGTTAGAGGCATACTGTCACTTCAGAATGACTGTCTCCTACAAGCCTGATGCAGAAAGTCACTTAATTACTCAAACTTATTGCAAGAGCTGCATTTAGAGAGGAGCCAGTTCAAGGTCCATGCTTATATTCTTGTGCTTGTACCTTTTTGATGCGAGGTAGACAACTTCCTAGAGGTGCGTGGGCAGAAATCACTTCATGCGGCGAAGAATCTCCGTTTAAGAACTTTACTTTGCTTCAGCGGGCGTTTACAAAACATGTATAATTGAAGGGTATTAGGCTGGGTTGTGGGCTCCTGCTTGGGCACAGAGCAGCATTTACTTTACATGCTGTTACATTTACAGGCCAATCAACATGCTACATTTAGCAACAAGCAACACTTTTTACTGCTTTACAACATTCCCGAGGTTTACTGGAATAGTTTTGAATGATTTACTGTTCAAAGGCCATTTTGGCAAGCCAGCTTACATGAAACCTGCCGCAAGTTAGCACCAACCCATTTTTCAAATTTCACTTCTAGTCTTTTCGGTGCTGTGTTTGAAAGGGAAACTTCTCAAACCATCAGTTTGTGACAATTTGTGGACATTCGGAATGAGCTTATTGTGAAAGTACATAACAAACAGCCAACCGAACAAACCGAACACATTTTGAACATCATAAAAATGAAAAGCATAGTAACAAACAAGTTATCTGCCCCTTTTTTTTTTCTCTCCTTGTACAATTTACAGTACATTATGACTAACACATTGAGGTATGTGGGTGATTGATGTAAATAAATAAATAATCATGGTTGTTGTTGACAGCATGACAGATTCCAGCACTAAAAGGGTGGGGGGTGTTTACTGGCTCGGTGCCTTCTGCCAGGATTTACGATGTCACCTTCAGCATCTGTGCAACGCAAATTAAAATGATACAGCCTGTTGTATATTGTAACAGACTGTAGGTTAATTGCCCTGCTAATTGTGTATGTGTGTGTTGAAGAAGATTGATTTAACCTTGTGGGTGACTGCGGCGCTATTGTACTGTGTAAATCGGATACGTTTATTTTAATGAAACATCTGTTTTCCGTTGAGTTACAGGAAAGCTCCAGGAAGAGTTTCAACTCACCGTGGAGCAACACATAAAGACGATTATGAAGGAGCCAAAGACTCCACCGATCCCCACCATCCAGGTCATCCTCAGAAAGAGGATCACCCCAAAAATATTTTGGATACATGGTAAATACACTCCCATCAGAGTGCCCAGCTGAGGCGCCTGCAGAGAACAAAACAACCACATGTCAATAATCATAAGACAGTGTTTTCTTCTTACTTTAACTTTCGGCTCATCTTACTTTACATATAGAGTATGAGTCAAAAAAGGGGGGTAAGTATGTACTTTCTGTCTTCCAAAAAAAATCAATTTGCCTTTTGAAATTCCTAATAATTCCTCATTAGAAACAAAGGGGTGTATTCTTCTCAAACAGAAAGAGATGGTAATCCTGTTGAGAGGCTCTTTGTTTAGTTTAAATGGGTTATTTACTCTCAACATCCTTTCAGAGAAGAAGTGGGAAGATAATGGTCTTTTCTCTCTTTTCCTCTGGCAGCTCAGTCACTAAATCTGTTTGTTGCAAATGACTGAGGTGTCTTTGCCGCATAAAAAAAACACGACTCTCTACATTCATCCATGCATTAATCCAAATCTACAAATCTCAAATAAGAATTATGAGGCAGCTTTCAGATTTGGGCCTGGATGTCCAATTAAATACTCAAATGTCTACACTTAGAGCTGTTGCGCAACAAAATTTACCAACAAATGACCCTAAAATACATCATTGCACATAGCATGGGTCAGAAAAGCACTGAAGGCAGGAAATTGACATTTTATGCTACTATTAAAAGTGGCAGTTTTCACCAAAAAGTAATGATATCCCTGTTTTTCCATCTGGCATCCTGATGAACTGCATTCTGCATTATTGGAAATGATGTGTGATTTGAGGAACGATGAAAGGATGGAGTCACTGCTCTTGTTTTATCCACAGGGGGAAGATGAAGCTGAAGACTGTCAGCAATGCAGCATCTTTTATTTAATGTGACTCAGCCTTTGCGTTGTACTCAGCCTTTAGAGAAAAGTGTCTTCAGTTGTTTTACTTGACTTCTCGAATGAGGCAGAGAGTAAGAACTATTTTACTAGACTAGTAACGTGATGGTTACTCTACTGATGCAACTAAACACTTTGTATTTGACATCAACTCTTCTCTTAGTTGCCTTTGTTGTCGACAGTTGTGAGCCTCAGTGTGTACATTTTGCCATAAAAGCCAAATTTAAGTGAAACTTAAACACAATTTATGATTCTATAGCTCTATCACTTTTCATTCGACCTCTTGGATTTGAAGAACAGATCAGGATAGGATATGAAAAGACATAGAGTAAAAAGAAAGATTACAGTGCACTAAAGTAAAGGAGATATAAAAGGATGCAGGTTTTGTGTAGCTAAGTCTTATGCTGTTGACTAATAAGAGACATAGGCAGCCAGGCAAAAATGAGACCGATTTTTATTTAATTTAATGTCAAATATTCAGTCAGCATGTACCTTAAGTCTGAGGTAGATAAATTAGAAAGGATTCAGACCAAACTCTCACTCACGTCTCTTTTTATTTGTTAGTTTTGTTGAAATCAGTAAAACTGCGTTCCCCTAATTCCAACCCTCTTAATAGTGTTTTGTATGCTCACACATAAGAGTGCATCATAAAATCATTTGATTTTAAAGTAGTGATGTTTACTACTAACCAACAATATGAAGGACTGCATTACACAAGGATGATGGATGTGAGACAGTGACAGTTTTTAAAACAAGACAAAAATTAATAAAGAACTTTTACTATGGGCTATTGTAGGCTCTAAAGTTCTCTACCTTTACAGGCTTTTTGGACGGCCGTGCCCCCTCCTCATTATTCTCTGCTTCCTCGTGCTCTTTGCTGCCCGTTGGCAGGTTGGAGTAGTTGGCCAGACTGCTGAGCAGAGAGGAGACCATTGGACTGGTATCCATCTCCTCCTGCAATGCACACATAAAGTACCAGTATCAGTATCGTTTTAAAAGATCTATTTACAATCACGTCTCATCTGTGACACGTGACACAGAAGTAGTTTTCCGTCCCTGATCTCAGTTTGCCTGTTACTGGTTGTTTAGGCTCAACCTCACCTCAAACAGAGCCATGTTCTTTCCATCATACTGTTGGCTCTTCTCAGCATCACTGGCTGCGGTGCTGTTGATGAAAGGACTGCTCTCCTTTGGGTTCCCATCACCTGAAACCAAACAGCAGACAAGGAGTTGGCGGTGGTTTTGATTTAAAGCTGCACAGTCAGTATCGTTCCAGTGTAGAATTTAATTTATTATGCATGTGCGGTGACGTTATGTCTTATTATAAAGGTGTAACTTTTACAGTTACACGTTACAAGTTGTAGCTCTGTACATTAATGTTGGGCTATTTTTCACTTTCAAACACACACATATTCCTTCCTTTGCTTCCTTTGTCCAGTGAGCTTTTTGTTGGAGTGCCTGTTCTGTTCATTTGTCTTTCATTCAAGACCGCGATCCCTGAAATCCCTGCAATCCCTGCATCCCACACGCACTCAGCGTTGACTTACAACGTGTCACTGAGAAGCACACAGCCTGCATTTGCACCACGTGAGACCCGGGAGAGACATTTATCAGGATGAAGCAGAAGAACAGACCTGCTGCACTGCATCAAAATGTAGCTGAAAACAGTAGCTGTAGCAAACTTTTTCAATTGGAGGCTTTTGAAATGTCTGACTTCCAGCTCAATATATAGCAAAAAAACCCAAACATTATGACACACTGCACCTCACTGCATGTGACACTAACTTACAAACAGAGCCTCTCGTATTGTCCGCAGCAACAAGACAATAAATCCGCTTGCATCATGAACGCTGTGTTAATCTCTCACAGATGGACGGAGTCACTTGCAGGTTACTTTTATCATGACCTAAACGAGGTTAACGTTCCTCCAGCAGTCTGACCCACTTTGTGAGTCTGAAGTGTAGAGATTTGTCAACTCAGTGTATGGAGTTATGCAACCGATCGCACACACTGAGAGTGATGACTTTAAGACATTCTACAATGGTTTTTAGAAAGTAAAAGTCAGAAGCCAAATATTGTTTGCTTTTCTTCTTTTCTGGGCCTTTATTAAAGGTAATGGGCATTTTAGTGCAATGTGATTGAAGAAAAAAAGCTGTACTTTCGTGGGAAAAATAAGGTTAATCTGATTGCAGGCTGCCCTCAAGTTGGCTGATAAATCTCTGTTACATTTTTCTTCTTAGATTACTGTACATTAAAGCCTTAACTCAAGAGTCCTGTTATGATTTTTTTCCCTTGTCTTCCATTAAATGCATGCCTGCAGGGTGAAAACTGTGTCTACTTCTTCCTAACTCACAGTCGGAAAGTCCTGTAAGTTAAGCATTTTACATCCACCCTTTTCATGGAACTTTGGCTTCGGGTTAGGTTTATAATAGAAGAACTGAAAGGCCACAATGCATTTATTAGACTCCATTCAAGAGGAAATATCTTCTAGTTAGCATGTAGCTAAAACACAACCTACTACAAACTACAAATACTAAATGTAACCCTACCCCTAACTTACAAATGGTCGGCAGTGACCCGGTGGATGTTAAGTAACATTTAGGGCACATGCAGAGCTAGTATTTCTCTATTATAACTTGTGATTACCTGACATTCCTCTTCCTCCTTCATCTCTGTCTTGTGTCAACAGCAGTGTCAGCAAAACACATGATAAGATGAAATGAAAATGATATGCCAGTAATAGTAGTTTACATACAGGACAGTGCCCTCTGGTTGTTCAAAGCAACACAATCAAGTGTGCCTTTCCATTTCCCCAAGCTGCAGTGGTATTATAGACTAATCTTTAAAGCAAAGAGGAGAGTCAAAAGCCAGCCAAACTGCTCTTACATAGCACATAATCCTTTGAATGATGGACTGCTCCCCTAAAGATGCATTGGCTGTTAAATTAGATCAGGAGGCATTTCAGTTTCATGTGCTTTTGAGTTGGCATGAAGGATTATTTGTGTTCTATCAATACCTCAACACAGCACATTCATAATACAGTACCCGAATACTTGAATACAGACATATAAACTGCAAGCCAGTGTAAAATCTTCTTTTAACCCTTGATGGATTCGCATTCAGTTGAAAAGGATCGTTTAGGAACATTAAATAGCTATTAAGATTAAGTGATTTCATCCTCAATAATAAAGACCAGCTTGTTACCTGTAGGCCTGACGAACTGCATCTCGTAACACCCACAGCAGTGTTTTTAATCTCTACTATTAGTTGTAGTTCAGATGATGTTGAAGCCAACCACCTGGGTGTGCTGTAATCCACCACGGTTTATAAATCAGCATTTAAACCTCATTTTCATCTCAGCGCAGAATCAGCCTTTGAAACATTGCGATTTATGTTTTAATGCCGCTCCTTGTGCATTTGTAAGTTTTGTATGTATATAATTTCACTCAGATTCCTCCCTGTGCTTCTTCACTATCTCCTCGTGACTTTCCTTTGGCTGCGACCTTTGACCTCTACACACTCTGAATGTGACATTCACCTACAAATGCAAACGTCTCATCTCTGACGAAGCAGATTTGCTGAACCATCAAACCAAACCATCAATATTCTGCCCCCTGACATTGCATTTTTCCAAAACATTTGATTGTTTCTTCTGCCAAAGTCAATAAATAAGCAGTGATGGACTCTTTCCCGGTGGATATATTATCTACAGTTCATTGTATAATATGCAGTATATCCTCTAGCGCAATGGAAATGATTCGTACAAGTCAAAAGGTGGCTTTTTTTCTTCACACATTATTTGCAAGGTGGAAAAACACATTACACATCTTTGCATTTACCACATGACCTCCTCGTCTTTCAGTGCAATCAGTGAGTGACCTTGGAGTTTAACCAACCAGTCAGTGGTTTCACTCAGTTGATCCTGATCCAACGCCTTGCCTGTAATTGTTGTATATGTTATACACATTACATGTTATATATTAAGATTAAGAAAATATGTGACATCAGCTGTCTCAATGTACCGTGTAATTAAATGTGCTCCCTCCACTTTGTCCATTTGTCTTCACTCGTCTTCACCATCTCTTATGCACAAGGCATTGATTCAGTATTATTGGATTTTATTCTGGCTGTTAATAAGCACAAAACCCAACATATGCTGATGGCACGCATCGTCTTCCCCATTCCAGTGTGAGTCCTGTAGAAAAAGTAGAAAATCTCCAAAAAAGCAAAACTAAACAAAATGTATTTATTTATTTGCAGGTGGAGGACAACAAGCATCAATTCATTATTAAATTGATTGTTATATATATATCATCTGAGTCCTATTTTCAAAAGGTGAGCTTTTAATGCTTTATAAAAATATTTATTTAACCTGCTTGTTATTTAACTATTTTTGTTTTCCATTGAATTACTTAATTTACCAGTTTATAATAAAAGTATCATGGAACTAATTCAAAACCTTCTTGAAGATGAATGACAGAGTGATTACGGTTAATAAATATAGATGTTGGTGTCTCTGTGGTACACTATAGTCTGGGTGAACTGGGTGTGTAGTCGTGTTACTTTGAAGTGAAATGCTGACAATGTCCCCGTGATTACACAGCACAACAGAATCAATGACCGGGAGATCACAGAGTGTTGAAAATAACCTACATAGGTAAGATCTTAAAACCGAAGAGCACAAACTTAAAGGGTGCACTGAAGATTATGGTTTACAGTTGTAAAAGATGCCTACAAACCTAGGGTAAATCCTGAAAAATCCATGTAAGTCTACAGTTTTCAAGCAGTGAAAACAAAACAGTCAAGTGTAAAAGATTATCTCGCAACAGAGACAAAGCACAACCAGCGAAGAAGCTGATTAGAGCTTCAGGCTGCAGAACCAGCTGGTGTTCTCAGGCCTGATGGGAGCATGTGAGTCAACACATCACTGTGTGGATGTCGCTATCAACGCACAGGTCACATCAGGACGAGTCAACTCATCTGACCTGCAGCCATCCAGTCCACTGCAAATTACTGCCCCGGGATGGGCTCTTTTGTATTCCTCTGTCTGTATGCAGAGGCACGCAACACAGTTTCTAAAACCCCTTAAAAAAAAAAAACCTGGCATGAAATTATAGGCCACATCTTCATTTGTACAGAAATGAAAAAGCAGGTTTGCAGAATCTCCACATATACCAGAAGATGCACCGTATGCTGGCAAGTGGTTTAATGCTTTTTTTTTTTTTATGTCTATATATTGTTGGCATATGATTACTCTAAGCCCACAGACAAGCAAATGGGCATCTGTGCAGTAATGTAAAAAAAAATAATTTTTTTATCTATATTTTTATCGCAACATCTGCTGACTCCAGGAAATTAACCCCAGGTTGAGAACCACTGACGGTCAAGCCAAGTCAATTCTCTTTAAAGCTCAAGGAACCAAATGCCGTTACCTGTGCATACGTTTGAGGTACAGAATCATGATCATTAACGCAAAACCTTTGTTTGTTTTAAAATTCTCTGTGAGACTATTGTCAGCCAGACATTAGACTGTAATTGTTTTTGTGAACAAGTGGTGTAGAATTGTGCAAAGACGAAAAATAAACCATTCTCTTCACTACAACAAAAACTGACAATAATAATAATAAGAAGTAGATGCAGATGCAGATGTTGAATCCTCTGAGAATTCGAAGATGAGAATTAAAGATGAGTTCCCACTCTACTTCTCTAAAAAAGAAAAGACTCCATAGGGTTAAGGAAGAGTTAAGGAACTATACTGTAACTCACAGACAAGAAGTGAGCGTACACCATATGATTCGGCATTTTCAAAGCATCAGGGAAAGGGGCATTAAAGTACAAAGTCATTAAACAAAATATTTCTGGTAATAAACGTCGTTACAAACAGTTAACCGGCAGACTGTATAAATGAGGCTTACAGAGGTCATTAGCTGCAGCCGCCTCTGCTTCAGTATTAAACTGTGACTTTTCCACAGCGGGGGGTTACAGGTTTTGTGGGGGAAATTAGACAGAGATCGTTATAACATTTAGGGGACGTCACTGTGTTTAGTTAATAATCCACCCCAAGCACATGATCACACACACACGATCAAAAGGCTAAATTAAAGAGAAAAGGTCAGATTACCCCCGTCTGTCACTAGTGTACTTGTCCTTGAAAACATGATATTTTTGCAAAACGTATCAGACATTTGCAGTTAAATGTTGTTTTTCACTGACAGATATGCATATTTCTGCTTGAGCTTCAGGACAGTCATGAATCATTGATAAGCAGTGCTTTGTTAGAAGCATCTCAGTAGAAATGCAAGAAATTGTTTTGATGCCGCTGAAGCTGGAAAATTGTGATTGCAACTTGACTGCAGCCTGCAGATGAAAGGCACTGGGTGGTGCAGATTTGTACCCTTGATGTGACATGGCTATTACAAAATGGACAGTTTATACCGGCTTTTAAAAGCTAAATAGGCCGTAGGCTCAAGGGGATTATCGAGCAGCTGCTGGAGACCACAGAGCAAGGCAGAAATTAACTTCTGCATGTGAGAGAACTGCACCAATCAGCCACACAGCAAACTCACAATTACATCAACCACACACATACCTCATTCACTTTCACCTCGTCTGCTGCAACGCAGGAATTAAAGCTAATTCCATGAAGTCATTTGTTTAATTTAAATCCATCTCCTTTCTGACACCCTCCTTCACAGCCTGTTTCCCGCCTGGTTATCTTTTTATCTCCCAAGCTCTATTCAGCAGATATGCTGAAATGTGATGCAATTTCCCTCGACTTTAAATGTAAATCAATACAGGAATGAGGACAAGACTTGTAATACTATTGTCAGAAATATACACTATACTATACAGATGAGTGGTACTGCATTTTAAACAAAGATGTTATATCCCTTGTTTATTTTTTATTTGTTTATTTATTTATTGGATACCAACACTACATGAAGTCAAGAAAGCACCAAGCAAACATTCATAATGCCAAATTCATAAAAACTGGCCCATCATCAGATCAAACCATGTGCATTTATTCATATAGTCTAATCAACGTTATAAAATATGTGAAGACATTCTGCTTGTCTAATGGCATCAGTGTGTAACACTAGCTACTGCTTAGACATAGAGCTCACTAACGTCAAGAAACGACCAGGTCACAGCACACAGACCTGAATCTGAAAGAATAACTGTGTTTTATGAGGTAAAAGGTGTCAGTGTTATGCTGCTTTTCCACTATCAGCTCAGTTTGCCTCGACTTTACTTGATTTGACACTGCATTTCCACTACAGATTTGGTATTCCCTCAGTGTGGCTGGTCGTCATAGTGATGCAATGTAAACTGTTGTGACATCCTTTTCAGCCCGATTGAAACTGTAAGCTCTAATTTCCGAAATAAAACTGATGTCTAAGTTGTTTAGACATCAACTCTGTGGTCGATTTATTAAGATAGAGCCTACTTGAAAGTTTGCTCTGACATTTTCGGAGGTTTCCTGCTAGCTGGGTCAGTATCCTACGTCACAACTTAATAACACACATATGTATTGACGAGTCATTGTTTCTGGATCAACTGTGGAAATTGTGCGGTAAATCGTTTCCTATTATTCCTATTATTTTGCATTTACATAACCTTTTGTGAATTAACATTGTAGAATTTGTTTCCTTTCGTCTCATTCCTGTATTTGGATATTTGAATCATTGTAGAAGACTTGTTTTACTTGAATCAACAAGACTGTATGTGTGACCAATTGCTTGATCACTAACAATGGTCACACCTTGATCAACCTAAGAGCTCGTCTCACCTCAAGATCCCTGCAATTTGTGATGTATTTTTGTAAGTTTGGGTCCTGGGAGACACCAAATTTCTCTTTTGGGTCTCAAGCTGAAAAAGTTTGGGATGCACTTATGTAACCTGCTCCATTTACAAAAGTCCTATACTTGTATATGTCTTAAAAAGTTTGATTTACTCAGTAGAATATATTTCAGATCAGACAACCATTAGACTCTCCTTTGAAAGCTTTTTTACTTAGAGCATTGTCAGACATTATAGATATTGTAAACCTGACTTGAATGGCACACGAGTCTCTCAATAAACTTGAATTGTGTGTTGAAATTTAACAGGTTACAGCAAGTTAAACGTATCTAAGAAACATCAAGAAACAGTTTGGACAGGCTGTTGATGATAAGATAAGGAGGTTGATGGGGTAGAAGGAAGGCAAGAAAAGTCTATCCAGAAGTAACCTCCCTCTTTTATCTGACATTGAGCTGTTGAAAGACTGATTATAGCTACTGACAGGCTTGTAAGTATTTTTGGAGATACAGGATGATGGTGTGTCAACTGACATGTACTTATGTGGGGTCATGCATGATCTCGACTGCCTGCTTTTAATACAGAGGTATTAGCTCTCTGGAACTTGAATATCTCTGCATCCCACACTTGTTATTTTCTTTCCCGTCCCTCTTAAAACACAGCGTTACTCAACACTAGTCTTATCCAATATTCCCTAGAGGTCACCCATAAAATAATAACCTGCTGGTTCTGCAGTGTGTGTCTTAAACATAAAGACAGAGGAAATTGACTTCTTGGGAAAGGATTTCTCTAAATTGCTATAATTTTGGAGGCAGCTCTGACTGTGAGGTCTTGTTCACAATGACACCCTGACAATGCCAACGGGCTAATTTTTTTCCATGGCTTGTAGTATTTGGACCGTAAATTACTATTTTGACCTGACGGCATTAGATAAAAATCTTATGGATGGAAGAATTTAAAACATGAGCATGTCTGTAACAAATTTCATTCATATAATAGATCATGTGTCATGGATGAACAGTAAATATGAACCTTATGTTGGTGCTGGATGAAAGTCTGTGATCATGATGGGTTATTAGGATTCATCCTTGGAGCTACATGCAGATAAATTCGACACCATCTATCAACTTATCAACAGATCCTGTCATGGTGTATCACATCAGAAAACACAACTGCTGTCAACTTCAGTAGTTCCAGATGTGTGTTAAACAAAACAAAGTTTTTATCTCTGAAATCAATTTACACTTCAGCTCCGCCACATAGGAGCTTGTTCACCACAGAGGGTTGCAATGAGTTCCTGGATGGTGAAAATTGGTGTCTGTGTATAACTCAGCAGCTAATGACACCGCCCTTCCTGTGTGTTCACACATTCATAAGCCGGCTCAGGCTCACATGTAAGACACAAAGTGATAACAAGCCATGCCAGCGAGCACAGATATTTATACCGCAAACACCGGTGACAAATGAAAGGAAAGTCCTGACACGTGTCCCCATGCATAGCCACGAAAGGTCATCGAAAGGTTCTGCATGAGAGTATGGAAGCATGAAAATGATATGAATCCCATGCTATGACCTTCACCGTCACATCTCAAAGCAACTCAGCACCTATGTGAAATTATGAACGGACTGATTGTAGCCAGCACCATCATCAAAGCTCAAAATGAGGGAAAATGTTTTGGAAAAATAGTGCTCATCCCTCCAGTAGAGACATGGTTCATAGACAAGTTCAGAAAGTCGTAGAATCAATGCCAAGGTGCAATGAAGCATGTGGTACACAGCGTCACGTGCGTATGCTGAGCTATAGTTCACACGTAGCCAAAAAACGTGCACTTGCGAAAGAGAAACACTATTTTCCAAGTTCACAGTTTAGCTGCTGCTTAATTTACATAAAAAAAAGTCAGTAACGTATTCCTACCTGAAACCGTTTTCTAACTCTCAACTTTCTCATGAGTTTTCTGCTTCTGTGGCAGAATCTTTATCGGCCCGAAAAGACTAAGAAATGTGAAATCCCACCTCACAGCAAATCTGTATTCCACAACAAAAGGATTCACATGGATTCTTTTTAAGAAATATGTTATAAGTAGTTTCTTGTTATTATCAAACAAGAACGCCTACAACCCCAAATAAGAAATGTGTGGGACAGTATGGAAAATGCTAATTAAAAAAAGAAAGTTGTGATATTAAAATTTACTTTGACTTTTATTTCATTGTAGACGGCATGAACACAACATATTTCAAACTTCATTTCATTTGTAAACATGCATCCATTGCTGACTTTTAGGCCTGCAAATAATTCATGACAAAGTTGAGAAAGAGCCAATTTAGAGCTGAATGAAATAACAATGTGAATTGAAACAGGTGATATGAACAGGTAACAGGAATGTAATAATGATTTGGTACAAAAGCGGCATCCAGGAAAGGTCTAGAGATTTGCAGAGGATCACCAGTTTGTCGACAAGTGTGTGAGAAAATGATTGAAATCTTTAAAAACAATGTTCCTCAAAGAAAGACAGGAAGGGATTTGGATATTTCCTCCTCTACGGTGCAGAACAGAATGAAAAGATACAAGGAATTTGATGTATTTCAGTGCGTAAAGAGCAAGGGTTCAAGCCTAAGCTGAACCCTCTCCAAACCTCTCTGATCCCTCAGACGGAACCGCGTCAAGAACCGTCATTCATCTACACCCGATAGAACCACATGGATCAGGATTACTGGAGGAAACCTTTGTCAAGCACTACAATAAGGAGTTACATCCACAAATACCAGTTCAAACTTTAATGAGCCAAATTAAACTTTATGTCGACGAGAAGTAGAAGCGACTTCTCTGGGCTCTGAGGCGTCTGAGACAGACCATCACTCAGTGGAAACGTGGATTGTGCTCAGACCAGTCGGTATCCAGATATTTTTTTGGAACTAATGGACGCCATGTTTACTGTTCCAACAACTTTTTCTTGAATGTGTTGCAGCCTGAATGTGAGGAATGGATGTACACATACAAATGAAATCAAGTTGACCAGACAAAACACGAAACATGCTGTGTTTACACTGCCTACAATGACATACTAGTCAAAAATATCCCCGCTTTTAACTTGCATTTCCCATACTGTGCCAATTATTTCTTACTTGCGGTTGTAACTTTACTGTTGATGCTGAAAAATGTTTTTGGGTTTGTTTATCCTAATTCAGGTCTTCCAGCCTGTAAGATACTGTGTCAAAAAGATTAGTGTTCCTCTCTTTGAGCCTTAGCCAGTGATAAAGCTCAGCAGGCAGAGATTCAGGGCAGGAAATAACAACAACACACAGAGATTTCAGCAGGACGTAGTTTACGCACTAACGACATCCTTTCAAGGTCAGTTTTGATCACATTTGAACCCCACAGAAAAATAGTTTGATGATCATTAGTACAGAAGTAATGAACCATGCAGTGCAGCTAAATCTGTGATTTAATGATGAAAACTGAGGAATATCGCAATCAGATATCTTAAGATTAAAAGCACAGTTTATTCAAATTATAAAATTTGAAGAGGGAAGAGGCAGGAAGACAAACACCGCTCATAAACACGTTACATTCCAGAAGTCTATGGGTCACTTTTTCACGAAATGCAGAAAAACAAGGGGAGAACCAGCAAAGTCTGACTCATCTGCACTCAAGGGATGAAAACAAACCCCGGCCGCGGGTCAGGGAGCTACTGTGTATTCACTGCAGTTTCTCCAACAAGTCAGCATCAAATGACTCATCCACAGCCAGTGGCGCTCCACTGTGTTTGAAGGTCAGTGGGAGATATTTTACCATATGAAGTTAGGCAAAATTATTATCAGTCTCACTTTCTCTTAGTTTTATTTTTCTCCCTCAGATGTGAAATGGCTGAACCTGCATGAACATAGTGCGGATGAATGGATACCATTATGACAGTGTGTACGTTAATTAACTGGTTACTATAGTGATTGTCTTTTATTGCTTCATTCCTTTACGTTGTATTGCTTTTAATTATGTGATGTGATTTGGTCTTAAGCATAAAGCAGTTCAAGAACATAATTACCACTATCTATCTCTTACTTTAACACATTTCAAATTCTAATTGAAACTATGAAGAATGAGAAAGCATTGTAAATATATGCGTGTAGAATGTGCAGAACTGGGAAAAACATTGTTGTGAACTTGTAGTGAAAGTAGCGGAAGCATGATGCAAATAGAATTTTTTACTCTGACATTGTTCGTGTTTGTTTCTATGGTGAATATGTGGCTCTTGTGATGATGCACAGCGTAAGTGAGGTGAGACGCCGCCCCTGTTTCGTCCACAGACCAGTTGATGTGACTGGACCGCAGTGGGTGAGCGGTGGGAGGGCGAGTGATGAGGAAGAAAGGATTAGACCACACTGATGGGCTGATATTGTAGCTCAGTAGGAGGATTAGATGAAAGCTTCATCAGTGTCTTCTGTGTTTTGATTCCCGCTCTTTCTCCGATTCACTCGCTCAGCTTTTCAGGGTTAATGTGTTTCGGCGAAGTTGACCACAGTCTCAGTAAAGCCATCGAAGCCTCGCTAAGTCACTGAACTGAGCGTACGTGAGGCCGGTCTAATGTCAGACCAACTTCAACAAAAAAACAACAGCACTGGTCATTTGCCAAAAAGCATTCCCAATAATATTTGAATTCAATATCTTTATATTTTACTCTAGACACAAGTAGATTTAAAATTCTTTAAAAAACTTAATCAAGTGTGCCTTTAAAAAATGTTAGATTTAGTGACATTTATTAAATATTTCACAAAAATCAAGTAAGATTTACCAAGTCCTTGGATATTTCTATCTTTACTAAATCTTTAGGCAAAATTTATAGATTTACTTTTAGTAATTTTTCAAATTAAAATAAAAAAACAAAACAAATTTTAACCCTTGTATGGTACATGGCCTCAAATTTTTACAAAAAGAAAAAGGGTACAAGTATACATTTTTTCTACCTGAAACTCAATGGCCTTAGTTTATTTTCTGTGA
>JAPQRN010000025.1:10668618-10679297 GCA_037367275.1 Coranthus polyacanthus | reverse complement strand
ACAGTAGTTCAGTCACAAACGGAGGCCGAAAGACTTGTCCAATTAGTTCGATGAGATGGAGAAGAAAAGAACGAAAGACTAAATATAGAAATTAATAAATAAATACGCATATTAGAAATAAACGAATAAGAGAGTTAGGATAAAATAAATCAATGAGTGAATTCACATAGAGTAGGGTTTATGATCACGTAACTGTTGGAGAGGGGAGAAAAATACACTGAAAAAACACAGATACAGTAGATGAATGGGTTAAAAAATGAGGACGTGCCGTTTTGTAAAGCTATGCCAGTTCCGTGTCAGTTCTTATTTAATTTATCCCATCATTTTATCATCAATCTGTTCCACGTCAGAAGACGAACACAAGTTTTCATTACCTAAAATAGAAACATGAGATGTCTTTTTAGATTCGGGTCACATTTAAGCATTTTAGCAGATTATAACAGCACCACATGGCCTATGGGCAGCCGCGCATTTGTTCGGTGCTCTTTAAAAGCTGACCTTTTACCGCTGTGCCAAGTTATGAAAATCTGGCACAGGGGTTACGTGCGCTTTCAGAGTTTCAGCTTCTTCCGCCATTTGTAATCTATTAATAAACATCTTTATTATTTATGACTTATTCACCAATTCCCCTACACAGAAAAGCGTGTACGTACTTTTTATTATGTTCAGCCACTAATTCATTCTTCTTGACGTACTCGGTGACAATACTTCTCACATCAGCGCTGTGGAGTATTGTTCCTTTCCTGCAGAGGTGCAAAGGCAAAAGAAATCAGCACAAGAGCATGTTAAAGCAGGCTAAAAATGTAACAAATATTCTGATTCTCATTTAAATGCCCAGGTGTGTATACAGGGATATAAATGCAGTTATTGTTGTTAAAATGTACTGAGTGAAGCCTTAAATCTAGAGTTTTTTTTAGCATCAAAAATTCCATAATTACCTTTCAGCATACTGTAATTCAAGTGGTCTGAGAGGACACACTTTAATAGAGTGAAATCAGATCTCTTAAAACTAGAGGTCAACGGATAGCCCTTCAAGTCACCCCTCCCCCCCAAAAAAACTTGAGACAGTGAAAACGCGTTACGCATGTCTCAAATCTTTCACTTTATAAGAAACCGGACCACTGCTGAGTGGCAGGTCCAAGCGAAAGAAATAAATTGAATATCAAACTAGCTGTAAAATATTTAGGTTTTTTTTTCCCCCTTCAAAGTCAGTATTTCTAGTCGAGAAGCCTAATATGACAGTAGCAGCCCCTATCTGTGCCAACTTCTACCGACACCAATAGTTTGTACAATATCTTGTTAGCATCGGTTAATCGGTCTATCTCTACTCAAAATGTACACAAAGATGATGCAATAACTTTAAACCACTGAATTAAGATCATTTTAAAGTTTTAGACCGGACTGGGATTTTGGATGGTTAAGAACTGAGTGAATAATAATAATAATAATAATAATAACATGAATGGTGTTGTGCAGATGTTGCCGTCCTCTCCGCGCAGAGGTCAGTGGTTGAGATCAGCCCCACTGGAGCTCGAAGGATTTAATGTCTCACTTTAGTAAACTTGAGACTTGAGGATATATTACAACTGAGGGTTATGAAAACACATTATATATTACACACACACACACACCTCTTGCTCACATCCAGGAAAAGAGGTTCCACACGAGCTGACACAGAGTACAGAGTTATGATCTCGGGGGGATGGTACAGAGTTTCTCCTTCCCCTCCATCCTGCGCCGGAACAGCTTCACAAGCCATTTCCTCAGGGACGTTAAAGGAACGCAGTCTACAAAGTGTTCATGCAACGTAAAGGGAAAAAAAAACACAAAGATAGTCACTCAGGACGTGGGTGTTCCAAGAGTTTGAATCTCTACCAAGAACTTTAAGTTGAAGTGGGATTTGACTCACTCTCGATTTTTCCAGTCCACCTCCACAATGCTCTCCACTCCCTTGGTGAGTTCTTTCACTCGCACCAGGTTGTGCTGCTGCTGCATGGTGTGCAGAAACTTGGACAGCTGTTGACAAAAAAAACAATTCTCTTTTAAATTAAGACGCCGTAAATTCATCTGTTTCTGTGTGTAGAATATTTCTTAAAAGCTGATTTACCTTCTTGTAGCTAGACTTCTTGATATCCAGTTGCTTTCCACTTGGACTGAAAAGAAAGACACGGGACAGTTTCAGAGATAACACAATCCTCCTCAAAACCCACTTATAACAAATATGGACTGTACTTTACCAGCAGGAGAACATGTGGTTGCGGAGAAATGTACTGGTCAGCAGAGGGAGCTCTGACTTCTTCACCTTGCTCTTGAGAGCATGGAGAAAACACTGAAACAGCAGGGCGTCCATTATCTCTGTGAAATCAGGGGTTGACCTGGGTCACGTTGGCTCTTCTCTGAACATGCTCCCATTTTGCTACATCTCCAGATGCATCAAGAAACACCAAATGGTCACAAATTAAAAGCCCTAAAAACTGACCTGCTGTCAATTAGCAGGGCAGGTCTCAATCGATTTAAGTCTGGGATCAAGTTTTAACTGAGTCACAAAAAAGCAAATTTCATCACAGTTAATACAGTGAACACATCGGTGCCAGATCTACAAACAGAAATAGCTGTCGCAATTTCTACCAACCCCGGTTGTGAACCCTAGGAGACGCAGGGGGGAGCTGGGCTCCCCTTAAAGAGGGACTGAACACTAAAACATGTCTTTTGAGCTGTGAACTGAATTATATGACTCCACTGGAATTAAAGACATCCCTGCTGATGTTAATATTTATTCTAATTTGCATATTTGAGCAATTTTCTGATTTAGAAAAATCGGGAAAACGGCTCAACATGCCACCCCGTGTTTTAAAATCATCCTCAGTTGGCCCAAGCTGATGCTCACGTAGAGTCAACTACTCTGTCATGAACTTAATGAGAAAATACGATTGGACGTCGGTGAACCTATGCCCACTTTCTGACAGAGAACTGAACCCGTTATATGGCTCTGTTCAGAACCACCGGACTTCCTTGACAAAAACAGCAATTTTAAGATTTCACAGAGTTCTCTGCAGTCTGGTGGCTGTGAAGAGCGCTTCAGGGCTTCAGGGCTTTCACTGGTTCAGTTCCCTGTGCTGTGCGAAAATATTCTAAATATAGTGTCCATTTCAACCCATATTGATTTTTTTTTTGTTGGTGGTAAAACAGTTCAAAAAATCCAAACTAACCCTTTCAGAGCCTCATGTGGTTCTGCAGAGGTGACTTATGATTATTATTTATTATTATTACTTTTTTTTAATAAGATATTTTAACTGTATGTGCCATTTTTGACCACGTTATCAGGAAAAGAAATTAAGGTGGAAATTGTCTGGTACAGAAAACGGCAAATGCGACATTTTTACTTGCATTTGTCATGAAAGATGCACAAGCAGCAGCTACTTTTATTCCATTTTCTTATTCTTATTATTCATATCCTAAAATGCATAAATAACAGACACAATATAAAATGTTGTGTCTGTTATTTCTAACCATGAAGTGTCAAAAGTGAGTTTCTTTCAAAGCTATGTATATAGTTTGCACACTGTACCAACGCACCATAGATTGAGATGTTCCTAATGTGGTACCTTGAGGTGTTTTCTGGTCATCCTGGTTCTCCTCCTCTTCCTCATTACCCTGTTCACCCTGTTCAGCCAGGTTCAGCTCTTCAACACCGGAGCAGGCTTGATCTGTGACCGTTTGATCAGAACTCTGTTCCTCCTCCACACACTTCTCAACATCCTCCTCCACTTTCTCTTCCGCCTCATATTCCTCTTCATTCACCCCTTGCTCTTCACCCTCTGCATCTGGAAGAGAAGGAGGACCCGACTTATCTCCAAAAGCCCTGAGAAAGAAGAAGGAAAACACACACACAAAAAGGAAAGAGAATTATTTAGGATACTAAAACAAAACAAAAAAAAATGAATGGGTTACTAAGCATCAATTCTAATGGCGTATTAAAGGGGTTGTAGTATTGAAATGATCAACGGCAGGGGGAAGAACGCACGCGTGGCTAAAACCACCAACGAATCAACGCTATGTCTCCACAGACTGTATCACTTACCAAATAAAGTGTGAAGCTCATTATTTACACACCTCTGTGCTATGGTATCACCCGTTTTGTCCATCGGTCAAAATAACACCGTTGTCTTATTATCTTATCTTGTTAATCTTCACGTGCTGCGTCAGCTGATAGTTTACATTGTAGCTCTGTTAGCTTAGCTCTGTTTTTAGACAGAAAACAGTCAAAGTAAAAGCTGCACCATAGATCAGTTTTGAATTGTCCAAACAAGGTCAGAACAGTTTAGTCTGAACCGTGGATGACTAAACGGCAAACTGAGCAAACATAACAACATACTATAGTAACTTGATACCCTCACGAGCTTCATAATCAAACTCACCAATGTAGAAGAAACGCTGCGATTTCAGCAGCAAACTTCATTCTTTTACTTTAGAGCTGTGTCCAGTGGGGAAAACAACAGCAGTGTTTCTATTTTTATCACTTTCTTTGACTCTGAAGGTTGTTTCTAAACGGTTCTCACTCCCATCTCTGGCTTTGGTCCGGTGGTGTTAGTTTTCAACGCCCTGGGAGGCCGGCAGAGTCAAGGCTACAGTGACTCACTACTCCCTCTAGTGGACACATACGTCCACAGTGACACGTCGGCCTGTAGCTGTGAATCAATGCAGTTCATATCTCTGCAATACAATACACTGACATCTTTGACCCAACGTCACAACTCTTTTTTTCCTAAACACTCCAATTATACTTTTAGGTCATTTTTTAAAATATTTTTATGTAGAATATAGCTCCTTTAACTGTGTTAGATATTAGCCACAATACCATTTTCTAATTCTATTATATATGATTATAAACTGACCACCTTTGAGCTTTTACTGTTAGTTGGAAAAAGGTAATTTGGCTCTGCAAAAGTCTGGCAGGTATTTTACTCTATTTCCGCTTCACTAAATAACTGCCTGCCATCGTGTGGTTTCCTTTTGGCTTTGTTTTTCCTGCTACCTGCAGACCAGCAGGTGATTAGGTAATTAGAGCTGATTACTCCTCTTTAACAAATTCCCATTGAGGACGTTCACATGCACACTAATGTGCCACTGTTATTTTGAATATGACAACATTGTGAATGTGACAGATGTCGCGTCAACAGCATATTTTGTTTGGATATTCTTATGGTTCCTCCTTTTTCAAAATGGAGCATTTTCCAACTAAGACATTTGTGAAAATCTGAAAATCTGGGGTATGCACAGCCGCATGTAAACAGGAACACCGGAATATTCGTTTTCATGAGACACGTAAACAGCTTATTAAGAATGTTAATAAAAACTGGAATATTTTGTGCATGTAAATGTAGTCTCTGTTTTTCTGTGATATTTGCCTGAAGATCTGTTGGATGAAAACATTGACAGCATAAGGGAATTAATTAAATAATCTATTAGGAGTCCTACAGTGTGGAGACTATGTCTTTGTCACTTTAACTGAATACTTTGACCTCGATGTGTGCACTTTTGGTTACTCTTTTCTATTTTATGGAATAAATGACTGAATAATTAGTGAATGAAGTAATGGCCCGAGAGTGAATAATAATAATAATGATAATACTAATGGCTTTTATTCATGGGCGCCTTTCAAAACACTCAAGGACACCTTACAAGGTACAGTTAAAAACAAGCAATAAAGAAACATTTAGAAAAACAATGAAGTAGTAAATATAGTAAAATTAACCACTAATTATAGCCCTGAAAAATTAAATGAGATAAAACATTCACAGAATGCATTAATATTATCTGCAGGTGGCCGGACACCACTCACCACAGGTTATCCATGTATGTGTGGAGAACACACACTCCTCTCCCTTTCATGCCCAAATTGTGCATCTCGGCGGTGGAAACTGCAGCTGTGCCCACAGCAACAGGAGCTCTACAATCAACAAGGGAAACACAGTCACCCTCAAAACTGTTCTTGAAAGAAGTCTTCTTGAAAGAAGCCATTTCAGCTATTTTTAACGTACCCATTGTTCACGACTTTAACAGCACAGCAACCCCCCTGATTCACATCTGGGAGACCACTGGAAGGCACCACCACACCTGGCAGCATGAGATCTTTGGAAAAGTACAGTCTGAATTATTATTCATCTAAATGTATAAAATTACTTAAAAGATTTGATTTGACCAAAAAAAATAGAAGAGGCGAACCTGCCCCTCCGATCAACTTCTGAAGCACAGGAGTCCATGTTGTAAATGTCGGCAGGAGAGCAGGGAAGCGCCAAAGCAAATACACTGAAAAATATGACAATGTCCAAATTAAAAGACCTTATTTAAACACCATTATGCAAATGTTTCGGTGTAAATAATTTACTACCTGTAGGATAAAGTCGTTTTTCCAGCTCAAAGAAGAGTGGATTTTTGTGAAGGACATATAGTGTCACAGCATCTCCTTTGTGAGCATAAATCTTCACTACATTTAATTCCTCTTTGTTAGGAATGACCTCTGACAACTCCTCGGCGGACAGTAAAGGAAAGGCTGCCGATATGTCAGCTTTGAGTTTTCTCCTAAAGACAATGATGAAAAAGACAACACAGTCAAAACATAATACGACACGTGAGAGCTTCCCACACAGGCAGCGGATAGATTAAGAGACATTTATAACTTATTATGCCATGTGTATGCAGGACACATATGTACTGTTATAGGATGTTATAGGAGGTTATGTGCTTGATTTTCACATTTCCTCAAAATGGCCCGTTTTCACGTCCTCATTTGACCATGAAATGAACCTGGGTGATCTGACATGGAATTTTAAATACACGGCTCATTATTTTCCTGTAAACCTGCAGTAATCTCTTTCAATATCTAAGACTGTGAATGGTTAGTGAATATTCTGTCTCAGTGTACTGGAAGTTGTTGGCAACTATTGTGGGCTCAGAAATAGAAAGAACCAGACATGTTGTCTATTTGCTCTGTGTCATATATTTGTGCATGAAGAGCCTGAAGAACCATTTTTAGACAAATCCGGGGCAGATCTGACTTAATGGGCGTTTTGCGGTGCCAATCAAGAAAGCTAAATAGTCAAATAACAGCATTAGCAAAAAGCACCAGGGTTACATTAAGCTGGTTTGATTATCTAAGGATAAGTCTAAATCCTAAATCTGCCGCACTGATGGGGTCTAATAATTCGTGGACCAACATTAAACGTTACATTAGCTTTGTCTTGTGGTTTGTTTGACGGTGTAAGTTGAGCTTGCGTCGAGTAATGACACTGCAAGGACAAAACACGCCAAAAGTCTGGTTGTAGCAAACAACTGGCAGCAGAAAACACATGACTGACTCACCTATCTGATCCTTTGATTACGGTGTTGGATTTGACACGAAACGCTTTGGCAAACATCTTTGAATATAAGCTAGTGCCGTGACGAATCCAACATGTCCATAATCTGTTTTGAAATTGATCAGCACATCAACCCCAAACAGTTTACCACATAAACAAAATGTTTCTTATATTGACGTTATTCCTCATTGGGCATGATGGTCCGACACGTTTTGCCGCCGACTAGAAACTACCAACGCAGCGCGGTGTGGTTCCGCCATGAATCCCACACGATCCGAGGAAAAAAAGGTCGTGTGGATAAAAGTCAGCAGGCTACGTATAACATTGTCACGTCAGTTCACGTTTATTCTACGTTAGCTCAAAAGTGTGACTTCACAAGGCAACATTATGAGACTTTTCTGTTGCCTATGCAGGTACAGTACACACAGTTCAAACCCGTACTAAGAAATCCAGCTCAAACTCTTGCTGTATTTACCTGGTAGGGCCACTTTGCTCAAACTGGTCTAACTGAGCAACAGACAGCTGGTTCAACTGGTCAGAAGGCCTAAATCCAAAGTCTAAAATAGATCTGACCCACTTTAACAAAATAAAGTTATAAAACGAAATTCACCAGACACTAACTATAGACTCAAACTGTAATTGAGTGACTAACTGTATTGAGACTGAACAGCAGATGGTTTTAAATAAACAAACCAGCAATTTTGCATTCGACCCATTTCATGCTCTTGCCCCAAACATTAAAACAGGCCTTTCCTCCTGTCACTTGAAACAGTCTCAAAACCAAAGTGTGACTAACAAATGTTGCATGTTTTGTTCTATATGGTTGTCTGTCTTTCGTCACATTGTCAGCGCCAGGGACAGAAAGTGTTGTTACGGCTTAAAGTTGGTGTGTGTGTGTGAGCTGAGTGTGCTCATCCTGTATTTTTATTTTTTATTTATTTTTTAAACAAAATCTGCTTTCCATACACTGTCTCCTCTTTCCAGTAAGTATCCCTGCCAAATTTCACTTGCAGGGACCAGGGGGAGATAAATAAATAAGCACAGACAGTGTCTTGTGGCCTCAGTTAGTCATAACCAAGGCATGTGTGATTAGTACCTACATGTGTGTGTCAACTACAGGGAACTTGTTCTGATCGGTTCATTACAAGTGAGAGGCAGTATTTAACCCTTCTGTTATGTTCGGGGTCAAAATGACTCATTTAAAAATGTGAAAATCCAGGAAAACATTTTAAATTATTCTTACTACTTCTGCTGGCCTTAATTAATAAATTACAAATAAAGTTGATGAAAATAGTATATTTCATGTATTTGCAACACCCCCCTTCATGTTACAGATTGTGTTACACATTTAGACTTTGTCTTTCTTTGCAAATGTGAGAAATTTTAAACACATTTTACATAAAAAAAAAAACGAGTGAATTAACCTAATGGTGAATTAACCACAATCTGTGAGAGATGAATAACACCACTGCACTAAATATGGATTGAATATTTATTAATGGCGTTATTAATGAGGTACAAACAATGTTTATTAGGATTTTTTTTGTTTCTCTTGAAAGAATAAATGTGCACTTGGTCAAATTGATCCAAGAACATCATTGATGTTCCTAGAAAATGAACATAACAGAAGTGTTAAGACTTACTACTATTTGACTTCAAGTCGAGTCAAGTCGAGTTTGCATCAGACAACTTTTTTTGCTCATGACAACTTTTTTTTTTTCTTTTTAAACAACTGTCAGGAGTGAAATAAGCTACTAATTGTAGCCCAACGATAGGAATAATTCAAGGAATGCATGACAAAAAAATCTACACCCACTAACACTCACCACAGGTTCTATTCCAGTTTTATTTGTTCCACTCATAGTAACGCACGTTACCGGCAAGAAAATAAGAAAGTGAATCTTAATTTAAACACATCTCTTTTTGCGCATGACGTGACCAAAAAGGAGCAGGGAGAAGAAAAAAAAAACCAACGTTTTACCTGCCTGTGTTGAAAAAGAATCAGGAGTAATACACAACAATTCTAAACCAACGCCACTGAAATACGCATCTCCTTTAAAGTTATCCATGTATACGTGAAGAACACACATACCTCCCCCTTCGTCACTGTGCATCTCTGTGCTGGACACAAAGCAGCAGCAGCCCTACAGTCAACCATGAAAATGTTATATAACTCACTCATTGTCCATCACTTTAACAGCCCAGCGATCCCTCTGATTCACATCTGGGAGACCACTGCCACATGTGGCAGCATGAGCTCTTTTGAGAAGTACAGTTTAAAATGATTAAAAACTTTAATTATTATTAAAATTGTAAAAATGAGTCTGAATATCATCCGCATATGGACTGGGTTGGATCAGCAAGCACACAGCACATTTGATCAATCATGCTCTTGCCCAAAACATTAAAGAAGGGGCCTCTTACTCCAGTGACTTGGCTGAATTTTTATGAGGAAAAATAAACAGGATCAAAACTGCTCTTTGTGGCTAACAAATGTCACATGCTTCGTGCAATGAGGTTTTCTGTCTTTTGTCAAATTTTCACAACCCGTACAAGAAAGTGTTGAAAGTTACAAAAATGAGCTCATCTTACATACATTGTTTCCTCTTTCCTTTCTCACAGAAGGTTTGTGTCCCTGCCAAATTTCAGTTTCAGGGACCAAGGAGAGATAAATAAATACAGACACAGTCTTGTGTCCTCAGTTAGTCATAGCCAAGGCATGTGCGATTAGTACCCAACTACAGAGTACCTGTTCCGAACTGACAGGCAGTATTTAAAGCAAACGATTCTGGAGTTCAAGAGGTGGATTCTCCGTTGGCATCACACATGAGTTAAAGGTGTTTTCTTTTACTCGTGACAGCTTTTAACTTTCTGACATTTAACTGTTCATAAACAACAGTTTGTCAGGGTCTAATTTGTATCCCAGAGATTGCAAATCATTTATTGTGTCTGTTTTGAAGTCTCCAAACGGTGTCAGCCAGTAAGAAAGAAGAGCCGAGAGAGACGACGGAAAGACTCAGTGATTCAGTCAATCACTGATAGGATTATTCACAAACAAATGAAAAACAAAATCACTGATAGAATTAAAAGAGACGTGTGAAATGGGACACCCTGAGAAGCTATATCTAGAGCTTAAAAATAGGGGCTGTAGCAGTGCAACATGTTAGGCAAATACCAGCATTCTGTTTTTGTTTGTCAGTTGCGGTGCTTTAAGAGGGTAAACGAAATGAACAAACTCGAAAGCGGTTGATTTTTTTTAAGGCCAATATCAGAATAAATAGTTGATAGTTAAAAAAAGACACTAGACTGATGTACATGTTG
>JAPQRN010000025.1:10658408-10668518 GCA_037367275.1 Coranthus polyacanthus | reverse complement strand
GGTTGATTTTTTTTAAGGCCAATATCAGAATAAATAGTTGATAGTTAAAAAAAGACACTAGACTGATGTACATGTTGATTTAAACTTTACGTGAACAAATGTTAACGTTTTGTTTAAATTAGTTTTCTACTGGCAAGATAAAACTAGCAGTGAAAAAATTATTGTGTTAACGGAAATAAAAATAAAAGCAATAGTTTTCAAAAGCCCAAAACTAAATGCAAACACTGAACAATACAAAACCAAGTAAAACTAAATCGAATTTCAGGCAAAATGAACATTTTCCTCCATGATTTGCACTGTATTTGCTATAACACTCTGTCCAAATAAAAAGGATCTAGAATAAAGATAACATAGTAATGGACTATAGTCCCATTTTTAATAAAAAGTGGCTTTGTAAACCATATTTGATGTCAGGCATTGTTTCATCGTGTAAATCACTCTCTAAATCAAAGCTTTTTGTCATAATACCCCAAAGAAAACGAACACTAAAACTGGACAATTTCTAAAAACTACTCGAGCACTAAAACTATACAGAATTCAAAAATATACCTGAAATGGAAAACTGCCAACAAGAGCATAGCTTCGAATTCTAGCTGTATCCAGCGCAAACTGGTCATTTCATAATACTGGACTGGTATAAGGAAAACACGAGGAAGGTGGAATAACTTGTCGCCTACTATAACTCCACTTATAAACCCGGTATAATGTGCTTTAAACAACGTTAATACTGTGCCATCAGTTTGACACCAGAGTCGTGTTTTTTTTTCGTGGCAAATGCCTGGTGGTCTCTGGCACTGAGGTAAATAAAGGTCATTAATGGAGAAATATACAGAATGTGTGGTCTTAAAAAGTGATTGCATATGTGGACAGAGTGGATTTCCTTCTCCGGATATTCTTCATCTTTGAACTGCCCCTGGGGGCTGTGGTTTGTGTTAGTCACTGTGCGCTTGTCGAGCCAGTTTTTTTATGCACCGACTGAGGTGAGCAGTTTCCAGATCACCTCAGAACAGTGTATGATATAACACAGAGACAGAGAGAGAGAGAGAGAGAGAGACAGAGACACAGCCTCGTGTAAACAATAGCAAAGCAGGTGTGAATCTAACCTGTAGCCACTTCACGAGGACGCAGCACGATTCATTTATCATTTTAATTAGCAATGATGTACAGCGTAATAAGTGCTTTCCAGTCTGGAATGTCCCCGCAGTTAAGTTTGTACTGAGGTGGATTGTGACAGATTGGTTTTCACTTAAAGGACTAATTCAATTTCTGTGTGCAGGAAATCTGTTTAGTATGGATTGCATTAAGTAGGAATCCCAGATCAAAGAAACGTACACAAGTGACTTTGTACGTATTTTATGTATAGCCTTGTAAAACAAAATCAAGGTACAGTTTTAAAATATGCTGCTAAATTTAGATTTAATAAGTTTCATTCGGTTATCTGCATTGCCTGCCTCTCGTTTAAATAAATTCCTTTAATCCAGAGGCCTCTGACACCATGAAAAGGACGGGAGAAGCCATACATTCCCGGTCTTCAAGTTGTTAGTCATCTAATACCACTAGTTTATTTGACTCGAATGGTGGAAATTCAAAACTTCCACTGGAAAAGTCCAGTGGAAGAACCAACTTTGACAGTGAGAAGTGGTATATAAAATTGTAATGATACCCTTATGTTTTGGTTTAATTGGCATCGCGTGGATGTCAAACAGCTCACATTTACAAGTAACAGAATCCGAACAAAAGTGATGAAATGAGAAAAGAGATATAAAAGCAAACTGGCTCCTGATAACGATAAACGCCAAATAGTTAACATATGTACAGTAAGGAAACAATGAAGACGCACATCCCGTTTGGAGACATAATTTGGTAAGACACTTTGTTGCATGCACAAGACCGAGAGTGGAAGTTTTTCTTTAAAGATTTAGATTTGGTTCCTGGCTTTAACTGTTGGACACCAATCCTTACTTTTGTTTTCGTTCTGTACCATAACGGTACAAATAAAAGTGGTTCCAAAACTTTTTCAGCTCAAGACCTGAAAGACAAATGTTGCGTCTCCTCGCGACCCAGATTTACAAAATTATGTCATGAATTCCGTCTTTCATATTGGTTTTGTCTTGTCTCGTCTTTCTCTCCTCTCCTCGTGGCTTTGTTGACGTCAGCATTTATAAATACTTCCGGAGTACACTTTTCTTCTACCTTAATTAGGAAATGAATGAATGAATTCACATCATATTCTTATGTATTTTACTCTGACAGTTGGCAACTCCATAAAAACTGCTCTGCAGCAAATACTTGCTCAAACAATGAAATAAACACGTGCAAATGTCATTTTTGCTTTTGATTGATGTGTATCCAAGTAACATACTAGAATTTCCAGGTAAGTATTTATGTATATATGATTATTTAACTTTGATACTAATGAGCGAACCTGAAGAGCTATAGAAGGACACAGCACGTGGTCCCGACACACTGAAGGTTTGAGTCCTCAGATGCCACCAGGCAGCACTCACAACCACAAATCCATGCTTTTGTCGGTCTTCAATGTCTCATTTGGCCGGAAAATAAGAATGTTGTGTAACTTTGTCTGAAGTTACAGTTCACACAAAGTTTCTTGACTTTCTAACCAAAACAGGATGACCAGTGTTCGTGTGATGGGGACGCCATTTGTCCTCCACAAATGGTTTGATTCCCAGTAGGGTTGAGTTTTCATGTAATCCCCCTTCTCTCTGCCTTTGGTTCCTGTTTCGTCTGCTGTCATCAAATAAAGGCATGGAAAAGGCAACAAACAAATATTAAAAAAAAATACACATCATTGTTAAATAGAACATTTTCCTTAGGTTTCATCTGCTCTTTATTTCATTGTTTTCTTGTGGCTGATGACTAATTCTCTGAACTGATGTCCAGAAGCTTGATTACTGGTGATTACTCGATTTCTGTTCCCGATTACTGGTCAAAAATGTACGTACACCGTGTGAATATTTGGTGCCATTGCTTTTAAATTGTGTAACTTGGGGTCGTCTCCCACAACACTCTTCACACAACACTCTCCGTGAATTCCATCCCACACTGAGACACGTTTGTGTTGCCTACTTGAGTTCACAAATTTACTATTGGATTAAGATCAGCCTTAAACCACGTTGTTACCATTTTTAGAGGTATGTTTAGCGTTAGGTTGCTCAAAGATCCATTGTGTCCATGTTATAGTCTCCTGGCTGAAGTTTCAAATTAACCACATTCCAACCAACCAATAAACATTCTTCACAGCAGATATTTTGACTCATTATGGCAGAAAATGCACAGGTGTGAATTCCTTTAAATCACGCTGGCTGCATTCCATGTAGGTGCATCAATTCCTGGATTTTGCTTTATTCGTGTTGGCCTCCTCGCAGGTCTTTATGGGAGACTGTAATGGAACTGATCGCCAAAGGTCTATTCTCCTTCTTCATGGCGCCGTCAACTTTATGAAGTGCACCAGTCCCTCTTGCATCAAAACAAACCCACAACATGACGTTCTACTCCCCCGCGCGCCACGATCGGGATGTTATTCCTTCTATTGTTCTTTCATTTGATCAACATTTGTCCAAAAGGTTTGTCGCAGAGCTCATTTGCTTGCTCCCCCCCCCCCGAACTTTATTCATTGAGCTTCAAACAGGGAACAGTAGCACGTCGAAGCTTCGGGAGACATTTTAGCTGCTTGCTGTACCCAAGTAAAGAAAAAAAACGAACGAGAAAGCAAGCAAACAAACTAAATCCCAGGAGAAGAAGGAAAAAAAAACATCACCAAATGGTTCTCATATATTCAGATGACCTGAAAGATGCACCTCATTTTAACAAAGTAAAGGATATTTCTGATCCTGGAACTGCGGAGCTGCGGGGCTGCGGATTTCAACTTGACGAGGGTCAAACGTCCAGGCAAGAGTGTTACAAAAGCAATAAAGTTTTTCATATGTTTTGGTGCAGCAGGTATGAGGGTAACTCCAAATAAGTCAATATTAGTCTTGCTTTTTTTTTTTGTTGGTTCTGGGGTACTGGCTTCCTCCTTGGAGAACAGACGATACAGCGTTCTCTTTGGATGTGGATGGAGATATTTTTGCACCACTTACCTTCACCTTCTCCTTGACTGTCGTCAAGTATGCGACGTTTTTGAGCCTGCATGTTGTACTGACATGCATTCATCTCTGGGAGACCTTCCTGATCGATGGCTGTGCGCTCCCATGTGTTTGTACAATTTGTACGTTTGTTCAGACGAACATGGTACGTCCACAAGTTTGAGGAGAAATGTTAACAAACCTAAGGAGAAATCACACTATATTTCTTTTTCTAAGTTCTTGGCTGCTTTCTTTCCCATGATGTCAAGCAAAAGAACACAGAACCCAGCTGACTAATAATAACAATTAACCAGTCTCAAGTTTTTAATGTCATGATGGTTTCCAGATGTTCTGGTAGTTAAAGACACAGTGAACTTTTCATCCTCTGAGAATATGATAAAATAAATCACTCTGCTATTTGTCCGAAATTTCACTTGGGAGAGCTCACACCTTGATCGAAGCCAGTAGTCCCCTCTCCCTTGTTCCACAATATTATTAAACAACAAGAAAAGCTCAAATTATGATCTATGTTTCCTACAGTATATGTATGTTGTAAGAAGTGACTCCGAAACAGTTTTCTCTAAAAGGTCACTTGGGACAGAGTGGAATCCACACACACTGCAGATTTTCATAATTTTACTTAACTTTGATGTACCGTATTATAAGGCGCATTGTCGATTTTTGAGAAAATTAAAGGATTTTAAGTGCGCTTTATAGTCCGAAAAATACGGTAAATGTTTTTTTTGTATTGGATTTTGCCATCTTGATGAATTATATTACAATGTCAGTGTTATGAAATGATGATGCTGATTTGCTGTTTCACCCAGAGAATGAGAATCACAGGATTCATCAACCGCAATGGAAGCGGCTCCCCTTTGGCTTGCGTGTGTTGGAGCATCTGCCGATTTGAAAAGATATTTGTGCTATTTCTTTTTCTTATACATATCACATTCTCTGTTGACTGCAGCAAGTCCTACAAATGCCTCTTCACACCAGCCATGAACTGCATGAGAAGCACGATATCTGGGAGAGGGTAGCGGTAAGCTGGAAGCGCGGTTTGTTATTCAGTTACAACACTGTGGCTAATTTTTTGTTGATTTGATAATTGTGGAGCAGTTTAATGCTTATTTTTTGGACAATGTAGTTAATTGTTACTGACTTTATGCATTGGGCTTGCACGAATCGTGAATGAAATCTGAAATACCTGCATATAACTGGGATTGTATGTGACATATTCAAAGTGATCTCTCTTGCGAATTATCGAAACAACGAGAGTCAACCGTGATCACGTGCAAATCAGAAGAAGATCCTGAAGATCCAACTAATCCTGTACTCCTGAAAAGACTAAAAAACTAAAAACACAAAGTCACGCAATGTCACCAAGCGAGTGAAATTTAGCGTTTTTAAGAGTTCGAAGTCTCATGTTTCCACGGCGCTGTGTTAAAGCTGTTTTTGTTTCTTTTCAAACAATAAATACTTTTGGTAAATTTACTATTAAGTACTACCACATTTGACTGAGCTATACTAGCATTAGCACTTAAATTGTCTTTAGGATGTTTTTTTTTTTTTTTTTTTGCATGTCTGTTCTCAGTTCTTAGAGCCATTAAGAGAGACTGTTTGCCTCGAGGGTGTTGCTGAGAACGTTTGCCATCTGCCCTTTTTGTTTTTGTTTTTTTTTCCAGTTGATCATTACCAGAGACAGCTCCTGTGTTTTTATGCTGACATTATTTCAGACTTCTCTCTCCTGACCACAAAGTTGACATTCTCTTGTCATAATGTGGTACTGGTGTATCTACAACTTGTCAAAGCCCTTAAAGTTTACTTATTGTTCTACTGGAGTGCATGAAGGCTGTTTTTTTGGTAGCGGTGATGAGATGTGAAATGGAAAATGTGGCATCTCACCATTACTTTCTGTTTGTCCTTCTGTTTTTGCGGTTTGCTTCGTGATTTAGCCAGTCACCACTTCTCTGTTGGTCCCTCCATGTTTCACCAAAGACTGTATGTGAATAATGTGAATAAAAGACAAACACCAAGTGGCTGGTCCTCATATTGAGAGTCCTAAGAGTTTCTTGCTCATTTTGAGCCTGACGTTGGTTAAGTCTTCAAACTAATTGGGCGGGAAATTGCAAAGTAACATTGTTATCACTGCATGAATGGCAAAGTGGTTGCTCTTGTTTACCTCTCTGATCCAGACAGATATTGATAACTAAAGATTGCCAATACATTCCCGCTGACATTTGCTGTAGCGCCGCCAGCGGATGAAAGTTGCCACTTGTTTAGTTAAATATCACAACATATACTATATTTATTGACACCAAATTTGGTAGAAATGTCCACATTGCTTAGATGATGAACTCTAATCAACTCAGTCTGCCATAACATTTGTTCTAGTAGCACCATGCTTTGAGGTTCGCATTAGGAATTTTCAGAAAAAGGTCCTAACAGTTCTTATTAGATTAAATACACTACCATGACATTTGGCACAGACATAAACTTAGCGCTACTTTGTTTTCGTGTGACATAACAACACACAAAGCTAAAATGGCGAAAAAATAAACAACTTCTCGGTGTTTTACGAGTTATGTTAAAGTATAGTCCTTGAGATGACGCACGTGCAAATACTTAACTCACCTCTCTCTGATCTTCCCGTTCTCTAGGACTCTCTTGCAAAAACTACACACATCTGTTCTGAATTACCATCACCTTTTCTATCGAGTCTGTAGTTTCTCATTAAACTCACTCGTGATAAGAACAAGTCTTGATTCTCACCTTATAGCTCACAGCGGCAGAAGAGCTCCAGGCTGGATTTTTATTGTGCTGTCTCAAATAGTAGAGACTATTTAAACTCTAGTCAGATGCCTGAGTAAATGACGCTCACACAAAATGTTTTGTATTAAGCATGATGTTTTAATTACATATTTTCTTTTTAGTTTTCACATCCTGTTTTAATACAGGCTTTCTTTGTCAGACACACACAGACCTGTCATGCTAGATATAAAATATTATTATTATTGTTATTATTAATAATAATATATGCAGTGAGTGAAATTTAGCACCATTAACTGAATAATAAAACCAAAATACATTTTCAAAGGGACTTTGTTTTCCTGGAAACTTCCTCCACTCGTTATTGCTACTTTTGATAAATTTATAGTCAAACATTTACATTAATAACTAATGTTGACAGCACAGGTACAGCATAATATAGACATAACTTCCTGAATATAGGATTATGTAACATTAGAAATTTGGAGCATTACTATAATTTATACACTTTTTGTTACTTGTTTTGTCACATTTTAAGACTAAAGATGTTTTTGTGCAAAGAATGTTGTGTTGTGACTAAAAATCTGCCAAGTTCTTTGTGTAAAAGAGTCCCATCTGTGTATCCTCAGGTTCCCTTTGCTCACCAATGGGAAGCAATTGTTTGGTTATTAAAGTCCATTACTTGTTGGACGGTGTCCATTTCCGAATAAGCACGTTGTCATTTTCTTCCTCAAAGGGAAAAGGGAAGCAGACTGAAAAAAAAAAGATCCCTCAAGCTCTGCATTCAATTTATCCTCCTTCGTGGAAGACACGACTGGCAAGGCCCATCCTGAAGCCGATCTGCACATTTCTGTCTGACAGCAGCGCAGGCGCCAGCACAAGCAAATGGTAACTTTCTCTGCAGGTTGAACACTGTAATTGTCAAAGTAGTAAGTACCTGGAGCATGCAGGAACAGAGAAAGCAAGGAACAAATATTTTAGGAGGATGATTGGTCACAAATAACAGGGTTAACCATACGGAGTTCATGAAGTATTCAATATATCATGGGCCAAAAGCATACTGTGAGTTAATAATCAGATGTGCAAGTTTAGCTAAGCTGCATTGTTTTATTAGCAACACACCACAAATGAAATTACATCTAGAGTTGTTCATAAATGTTTAGTATAACAAACCCCCTCACTCTTTATAACCTCCACATCACAACAGTAAACACCACACAAGGCTTTGAGTAGCTTTGCTAATGATAAGGCATGACACAGCAAAGGAAAACAAGGTTGTTAAAAAACAGATGTGGGCACTGGTTTACAGATGGGATTGATACTGACATGGCTGGAGGTGATATGTTACAATGCAGACTTTACATACAAGTGGAAAATGTATGTGCTCTAATGAGTCTCTGTGGCTGGAGCTAGGGCTGCACAGAGAAGGGAGTATTTACCATATACCAACAACATATCCCACTCAGTCTGAGAAGGATACAGGCAACGTGAGCAAGGGAGGAGACATCGTCTCTGATCAACCAATTGGTAGGTGTATTTTACCTGTTGAACATCGAGGCTGCATTGTGTTTTGAGCAGAGCAGACTTGCTCTTAAATTACTTGAATCAGTGTTGCGTCAAAGTATTTTCACAAGGACTCTACTAAATTGTTTTATTGCCTGGATTTTCCACCAGTGATCATGCGGGCAGTGGTGCTATTCCTCATAATGGGAATAGTGGATCTGAGCATTGGACAGCGTTACAGCCAGTTCCAGTGGTTGTCCCATCTCCGAGGACGTTGGCGGAATGGTGGCTGGTGGGACGAGGACGTGGATTGCCCCCTGGAGTGTGACTGCCCATCAGCCTACCCCACAGCTATGTACTGTCACAACCGCAACCTTCAACATGTTCCTTATGTCCCCTCACATATAAAGTACGTCTACCTGCAGCGCAACCAGATCACAGGCATCCAGGATGGAGTTTTTGACAATGCTACTAACTTGGTCTGGGTCGTATTGTTTCACAACCGGCTGAACTCAGACAAGATCGGCAAGAACGTTTTCAGCAAGCTCAGAAGTTTGGACCGACTCTACTTGAACCACAATGAGCTTACCCGTGTGCCTCCTAACTTGCCTAAGTCTATCACAGACCTGCGACTCGGTCACAACAAGATCTCAAAGATCTCCAGCTCATTTGAGGGAATGGCCAACCTCACCACTCTTCAGCTCCATGCAAACGTCTTAGAGGATGTTGGAGGTGCGTTCAAGGGACTGAAGTCTCTGACAATGTTGGATATGAGAAAAAACAAGCTAAAGAAAATCCCTGAGAACCTCCCTGAGAGGCTGCAGCAGCTGTACCTGGAGTTTAACAACATAGAGAGCGTACCGGCTGACTTTCTCAACATGTGCCCCAAGCTCCAGTTTGTCCGGTTGGCCCATAACAAGCTGGCAGATAAAGGACTTCCATCCAATGTCTTCAATATCAGCTCACTAGTTGAGCTTGACCTTTCCCACAATAAACTAGAAAGGATCCCCACTGTCAGTAGGAACCTGGAGAACCTTTATCTGCAAGCTAATAAGATCAAAGGTATGAACACACTTCTATGCTATACTAAAATATTAGTGCAATATGATTTAAACTACCTTAAAAATGTTAATGTTTTAGTCCCATTGGTAATAGAACAGCATTAAGAATCTTTGAAACTTTTTAGACTGTAACAAATTACTTGAATCGTTTTATTGTATTAGATGCCATGATGTACATGAACTCTGTACACATGCTCTGATAATGTTGACCTCATACGTTCCAGCATTTCCTGACCTCTAAAATCATATTCATAGAAATCTGCTTAACTTGGATGTAACAACTGTATCGACAACACACACACAGTTTTCCCCAAATCAAAAGAGTTGTTGCACTACCCTCTAAAGGTATAATGTATCTTCTATTTTACTGATGAAAAGTCTAGAGAACATTCAATAGTTACTAACCCCATATTGCTATGTTTTTTTTTTTTAAATGTGTCACATCTTCCGTATTAATTTGGTTGTTTAATTTCCTTTAAGTTAGAATTTTTTTTTTTCTCTCAAGCTGCACTTTTGACTACACCCAAAATTGATGTAACAATGCACATCACTTTTGAGGTCGGGATTAAACGCAGCAAAGCAAAAAAAAAAAAAAAAAAAAATCAAAGACTTGATCACTAGATGTCAGCACAAGCAGGAAATGTAAAGAGAGTGCGAAGTGATGCCACTCTCAAACGCTTCCCATGCTCATTTTA
>JAPQRN010000025.1:10630666-10658308 GCA_037367275.1 Coranthus polyacanthus | reverse complement strand
AATAATATTTTAGAAAACACAGTAAGTGACATGGTGTGAGAACCGCACAGCCACATGAGGAAGCCATAGTTAATATATGTACGAAACCAAGTCTCAGGAAGAAGCGAACGCCGGCTCGGTTTGATGTCATCTGGTTTGTGAAAACATCGGTTGCTGCTTGTCATGACTCACAGTATGACACACTCATGGAGAACTTGTAGCCTCCCTTCATATTTCTCTGCTTGCCTCCATTTTTTTTTTCTTCCTCCAGAGTTCTCCCTGAGCAGTTTCTGCAGCACAATAGATGTGAGAAACTTCTCCATGCTGAGAATGCTTCGTTTGGATGCCAATCAGATCAGTGCCAAAGACATTCCTGCTGAAGCTGCCTACTGTTTGCGGCGTGTTGCCTTTATTGATGTTTAGTGCTTACTGGTGTTTCTCACTCATATAAAGCACTGCTTTCTCTGTGGCTGTCTTACTTATTTCTTATTTTCCTCATTTTGCTTTCATTTATTGTTCACAGTCCTTTCAACATTATTACCTTTTATGATATTAATATGCTGTTACTTCAAATGATTAAAAAGTTCCAGTATTAGTCAAAAGGAAATGCCACATGTGAATAATAATGTTTCCAGATGACGGACATATGCGACAGAGCAAGACCAAACCAGTGGATCACTGACAGTAAATTAATCATGATATCAGTTGCGGGTTACTGGCTAAATGATACGTTGAGTATAAAGATGTTGAAATTAATGACCCTTCTGCAAGCATCATGTTTGGCAAAGTATAACCTGTGTGAAACTGCTTATTATTAACGTGAGATTCAGTTTGGATCTTTGCCTCCACCATGTGGCCCAAGGTGATACAACAGTAGCTTGTGTGTTACAGCAGAAATAACTCCCATGATAATGATAATTATTCCCATGATGTTGGACAAGGTCACTTACTAAAACATTTAATTCACTTTTTGACTCTTGTGGCTGTAAACCACTTTAATAGGATTTATTTAGACGTTTTGCATCACAATTCAACATTTAAACTTTTCTGAATGTTTTTGTGTCTATAATTAATGAATAATATGTATCCTTCTCCAAAGCCTCTTCAGAATCTTTTTTTAATCATAAAGACCTTATTATGTGTTGTTTTCAGGACTAATTGTCTTATCGGATTATGTTTTGGGTAGTTTTAATCTTCCTGAGTAATAGTAACCCCTCATTTTGTTTCTTTTTAAGTTGTGTATGTTAGTATGTGAATTATACTATATGACTATTTGACAGACTGGTTAAGTCAGCAAATTAGTTACATGTGAGTATAATTCAGTTTGTATCCATTAAGGAAGAAAGCTATAAATTATGCAATTTTCATGTGGTATCACCCTCTATTCATACTCTACTTCCCATGTGTACTTCATATCATATTTGACCAAAAAAAAAAAACCAAAAAAAAAACCAAACCGTTTCCATAGATATTAGTCCTCCTTTTGACAGTAATGTATTTTTAGGAGGTTAAAAGGGGGTTGTGTTTGGGAGTGAGAAAAGGGCGGCTGCCTTCTTGACAGTTCTGACCGGTCTTAGGCAGTCCCCACATATTTATTGTTGAAGACAACTTGCCTTTTCATCTTGCACAGCTGCCTTTAATCCTCTGCAGAAAAGAACTAAATTGAATTATAGAAATACTTTCCTTGTTTTGTAATGGAGCAATGTCTTGGGATAAAGAATGGATTGCTGCCAGTGCAACAGTGGTTTGCACAGTGATAAGCAGTAGCCTGTAAAATTAAGTATGTTATAGATCATGTTATATTTCAGGCTACACGTGGTCCTGCAGAGCTTGTGGAGAAGGTCTGTGTGTTTTCTTCGTCCTCCGCTTCCTGCCAGCACCCGATCACATGGGAATCTTTTGACAGGATTTACCGATGTTGTCCTTTCACATTCAAATGTTAGTCTGTCCTTCTCAAGCTCAGACATTGTGCAATTCATTACAATCAAACATTAGACTGGACCTTAAGTAAGCACGAGTGAAAGTCATGACAAAGCTATGCATGGTACACGTGCTGACGTCTTTCTCCCTCTTATTTTTCCATATCAGGCAGAAATGTTTAAATCTCATGCATGCATTTGAGTAGGCTGCAGTAGCACACTATTCCCACTATTTCCGGTCACACCCTTTTCAGAGAATACTGTCTTGTAAAGCTGCAGCAGTGACTGTTGCACATCGTTTCTCCCACTCTCTGCCAGCAACAACAGTTCAGTGTGTTTGACCAAGAAAAGAATATACTCCGGAGTCCATATCGAAACTTTTCACATTGTTTTGCAATACAACTCAAAGTGCAAACTTTTGTTATAACTTTTAAATATTGGCCCTATGAAAACATAGAAAGTGTAAAACTGCATTAATCCCTGGTGAAGGGCTGATGATGAAGGAAAATACAGGAACAAAGCAGTGGGAAAGACTGTTTTGGCATGGGTTAAAGCATTTTTGACGCCCCATAAAGTTTTGCAATCTAAGTCAAACAGGATGTAGGCAATAAGGTAACCTTTACTAAGAGATTTACCTTCCCAGATCTGATTTAATTGTTTTGATGCACTGTTGTCAGAGAGCATTATATTTTGATTCTGATACTGGTGCATAACTTTTATTGTACAATATGTGATTGAATAGAGTCAAACTAATAAATAACTTGAGAACATGTTTGGCAAACAGCATTACAAACGCTGGGTTAAGTGGTAGCCAAAAGAGACACATTGTTCAATATAACATAAAAGTGTAAAAATAAAACTTTTTAGTGAACTTGAAACGATATCTGCAATATGTAATGCATAAACATAATATACATAGCATATTTTTTCCAAACAAGGTCCATCTTTGCTCTCAGTCAAAGCAAAGCTTCAGATTAAATAAGTGAGCATGATACATTATACACACAACACTGATATGAAAGATTTTACAAGATGGATCAAATGTACAGCTTCTCAAGTGCTTTGTCTGCTGCTGCAGTGATGTGCTCTTTGTTGCCTGAGAAGAGAGAATAATAAAACAAAGATGTCTTTACAATACCAGTACAGTCATACTTTACAATTACAGTTCACAGTTCACGCTGCTTAATCTGTCGCAGCTCCCACTGTTTAATGGCCTTTGAAGTTGGTGAGAAGACAACTTACATTATTGCTCCTCCATCTCTATGTCCTGCAGATCTCTGTCGAAAAACAGATGAGATGGCTTCAATAAACCAAGAGAGACCGATTATTTCAATTATATAGTAATAAATGTTCTCACCTTGGGCTTGTGTATGTTCTTGATCTATGAGGGGTTTGGGTTGTCTGTTTTCGGAAAGAAAAGACTCAGATGAATACACAGATGTGAGTAATTACAGAAAATGGATGCACACCTCACCGACTTAAATCAAGAAGAGCAAGAAAAGAGCAGTCCTGACAAATCAAAGATCACAAGATCACGACTCTTGACGGGGGTCATGGGTAAATAATGAAACACGATCTGTTCAACCATACACTGGCAAAAATAGGATAAAGCTGGGAAATACTGTGCACGCAAATGGGCAGGGAGGATCCAACTTTTGCTGTAGGGGTGGTTCGAAGCGTCTCCATGTTTGGCTGTTTATTTGTCTTTTTATATCATCGGAGGAATTTACTTTGATGAGGCTTCTGGGCAATCTAAACATTTTTAGAGCCACCTTTCTAATTTAGAGCAGGTGTGTGTTTCGCAATCAAAAGATAACTTCAGGTCGGAGTCTTTTTGGAAATGTGATGTTTATGTTATTTAGCCCTGCCCCAGCAGACAAAGCAAAGCCCATCTCCTGATTATCATCTGGCGGGCGGTGGGTGGTCAGTTAAGAAGGGAGAAACATACAGGAAGCAGCACAGAGCTTTGAAGAATAACGCTGCCTATTCAGATAGAAAAAAAAAAAAAAAGGTAAAAGGTATTCAGATGGGCAGGCTTGAATGAATCAGAGAGCGCTGACAACCAAGGAATACTTATCAAATGTTTGCCAGGTACCAACCATCCTTTAACCTACATATTTATAACACGGCCGAGACAACTAAAGTGCTACCTTATTTCTGTCTTTTGCTCATACACTGAACATATTTTACAAAATAAAGTAAAATAAACATCTGCATGCTGGAGTTATGCAGTTGATTCAGATGTGAACAATACAATATCATTAGTGTTTATTTAATTTAATGTGACTTTGCACTGAAATATTTTGCCCTTGGATTTTAGTCACGTTTTCAGTGAGCACAGGTGATGTTAATTAAAGTCTGCGGTTGAGGCAGAAAGCACAGGTCTAACTGACGTCATTAAAGATGGCTGCGTCCCATTTAGGTGTACTAGTTTAAGGCTTTTGACTTGTGTACACTGGTTCGCTGTAAGGCCTCCTGAGGACAATAAATGGAACAGAATCATAGTTAATTTGATCAGCAACACCTGGGCTTTGCCTGCTTTTACAAACCAAACTGTCTGCTGTGAAAAAGGTCTGTTATATCTTTACACTGCTTAATATGCAGTCTTGAGAGCCATACCATTTGGATATTTGAGCCCCTATGGTCCAGAACAGAATTATAAGCTTTAAGGAATCTGAATGTATTTTATTGCGTAAAGGGCAAGGGTTCAAGTCCAAGCTGAACACTGTGATCCCTTAAACGGCACCGCATCAAGAACCATCATTCATTTATAGCTGTTAGAACCACATGGGCTCAGGATTAGTCTGGCAAACTTTTGTCAAGCACAACAATGAATAGTTACATCCACAAATGCAGGTTCAAACTTTACTGGGCCATAAGGAAGCCTTATGCTATCTGTGTCCAGAAGCATTGTTGACTTTTCTGGGCTCTGAGGCATCTGGGATGGACCATCACTCAGTGGAAACATAGACTGTGCTCAGATCAATCAGTATTTCAGGTCTGGACGCCATGTGCTCCGGACCAAAGATGAAAATCCCCTTGAACTGGCATTTGTGGATGTAACTCACTCATAGATGAATGATGGTTGTTGAAGCGGTGTTGTTTGAGGGATCACAGAACACGGTGATCGGGCTTAGGCTTGCAGACTTACTCTTTAGGCAATGAAATACATTCAGATTCCTTTTAATTCTGTTCTGCACCATGAGTGAGAGGGCGAAACATCCAAATCCATTCTTATCTTTGCTCCTAGAGAAGTAGACCTTCCTCCGGGAGGCTGCTTTTGTACCAAATCGTGATTACGATCACCTGTTTTAAATCACATTGTTATCTCATTATTCTAATTCACTACTTGCCCTAAATAGCCAAGACTTTTTCCTGAATGTGTTTAAGGCCTGAATGTGAGATACATATTTACAAATGAAATAATAATATTAATAATAATAATAATTTTATTTGATCAATAGCACTCTAGGTCACCTTACAAAAGCATGTTAAAACAAACAACAGCAGCTTGATAAGTGCATCAAGCTTCAAATGATCACAAAATATGTTGTGCTCATACTGTATTCAGTGAAATACAAGTGAAATGCATTTAACATCATTGCTTTCGTTTCAATTTGCATTTTCTATACTGTCATAAGTTTTTCTCAACCGGGGCTGTGTATACAGTACATATATGTATGTTGATGAGAGGATCTATTTTAAACCCAAACCATGATCTTTTCCCAGACTAATCTTTTCCAATCAAGTACTTTTGTTGCCTATACATAATCAAGTAGTTTGGTACCAAACACCGGCTGAAAAACTGAAAATAATTTTAAAGACAAATAAACAAACTGAAAGGCTCACAAAGGAATCAAACCTCAGTCTCATGTATCAAAGTCCTGCATCTGAGACATTCACCCACCACGTCCTTGTCCTTATGGAGACACACAATACATATTGCTGCCTCATGGCTATTTTCACCCTGGTGCAAATAGACACTCCAGACTCACACACTGTGACCAAAGGACAGGGAAACACACACTAGAGTGGCCAAGGTGTATAGACATACACAAACACAAAAATGTGGAATGTGTATTCTGCATTTGAGAATCATCCACACATTTTTGGCACTCGCTCAGTCTTTTTCATTATGTCGCTTACAGTTTGGTAAAGCAGGATATAATAAGGAATGAGTGAGTCAAATGAATGATGTGTGAATCCGAAATGCACTTTGAAGCTGCTCGACATTGGTAGGTTTGGTATTTGGCAGCATGAATCTCAGTCGGATCAGCTGTGAACAAGGAAAAATTGATTTGTAACAGGAATCACTTCCCCCGCCGTGAATTAAAGGAATCAGCGGTAAAATAAGGTGTGGTTTTTATTCTGCAAATGCCACAGAAGCACTAAAAATCACTGTTTGTGGGGCATTTTTTCCTGTTCATCTATTGCGGTTGGTGTTTGGCTGAAATCTGTCAACTTTGCTGCCTGTTGATAGTTTAGAAGTCTGTATGACGCCTGTCTGTGTTAGATCTAAGCCATAATCAAAACCTGCCTTTGAGAAACCAGATCTGCCTCTGTTGTGTGTGGATTTAGGTAATTATAGTGAGCGCAGCATACATCAACATACAAATGCTTGTTTGGCCGTACGATACAAAAAGAGAAAAATCCCCCATAATAAACATTTTGTTAAGAATAAGCCTAGCAGTTGTCTAAAAGAGCGACTCAAAAAATTGTCGTGTTTGTCTCTGATTGCACTGCTTGCATGGAGCTCTAATGCGATTGAATGCCGAAAGATGCTGATGTAACCCTTTTTTTTTTTTCAGAGCAGTGTGATGTGATTACTGAGTATCCATGTTGCCTTCCTTGTGATCAAAATCATCCTGCCATTCAGCGTAGTACCTCTTTCTGAAAGTAGCTTCTCAGCTCATCAGCAGCATCAGTTTAAAGCAAAGTAGCGCTCTGACAGAATGATTACCACCGTCGACCGCAAAAGGACGACCGGAGTGGTTCTGTTGTTAACTTACATGCTACACTTACAGTACTCAAGAACTGAAATGAGTATTTTTTTTTATACATTTTGAAGAAAATATACTTTTTATACATGTGCAAATTAAGATCTTGCAGTGAATCAATCAATTGACTACAAGTGCCTCTTATATATTCATATGTAAGTATTACTTATCAGACATGTAGAGATGCACTTGCATAAAACTCTACAACCAGTCTGTTGTATAATAAAGTGATCACAGAACGTGTTTTACTCATATTCTTTAGCAGATGTTTGTGGATATTATTAGTTTTTACAGAGCCACCAGAAATATACTACATCTGTTACATTCAGTGGGTTCTTAAGGTCTTATTAACTTTTTTTGGCTGTTTTGCATTTTAACACAGTATTAAAGCATTGTGGTTTCTGTTCATTTCATTCTGTGAATGTAATTCAAGTTGTTACTTGAATTACTAAGGTCATGGTTTAGGTTTAATGAAGAAGGACAAAAGTGGCTTCTGAGAAACAGCCAGATGGAAAACCGCTGCTCTGAGTCATGCACTATGTTATGTCTAATGGCAGCTGATGGTGCCAAAGTAGCCTCAAATGTGAGAAAGAGTAGAAATAAAATTTGCAGTTAGACTCTTGTGCTAGTGCAAAATGCCACAGAAATGTGAATAGTCCTGCCTCCACCTTGTTTTGTTATGCTCAGTATTTACTAGTGACAAAGGGCTGGTACTTGTACAAAAGGGAGTGTCCCAGAGAGCACAGCCAAACTGCCAAGACATACTTTATTGCAATATGACTGGAATGCATTGGTAAACTCTATTAGGGCACATGCAAATTCAGAATTAACAAAACAGAAGCACTGGTACCTTTTGTGTGATGAGACAGTAGAGAGTAAATATGAACAGCAGCCCGCCGCAGATGGAGGTGATAATGAAGCCGAGCTTGTACATGTCTTTGACTGTTGTCCTCTGAGACGCCTTCACTGAGTTCCCACCGTAACTGTCTGTGGAAAAAGGGACACGTGATCTGTAATGTCAGTAACCCCAGACACAACTGATGAACTGCATAATTCACCAGGGATTTTCCAGAAGACAGATCCCCACCTGTGAAATGTTGTGTCGACGACTCTGTTGGTAACTCTGTAGTTGAGCCAAAAGCTTCTGTGTATTCGTGCTGGCATCGCCAGTCGACTGGCGTGGCACTCGTCGTTACCAGCTCCCAGTAAACTGACAGCACCTCTGAAACCTTCTGCAGAGCCTCAGAAGGAGACCCTCTGTAGAGCATCTCAAAACTCTCTGGCTTATCCTGAGGTAGGTTGAGGAAAAAAAAAGAAACAAAAGAAAAACTTCAACATACCTTTCTTTTCACAAATATCATGTTGCCTTGTCTTGATTTATCTCCTCATTCCAGGCAGTTCCTCACATCGCACATTTCTGTATCATGTTTTCTATTATAGAAAATTCAATCTTTCAGTCCAGTTCAAAAGGCTATGCCTTTACTGCTTAGAAAAACAGAAAGTAGACGCTCACCTCAACCTCTTCATTAATCTGCGGCACACATTTCTGAGAATAGATATTGAGTATGAGGGCCCTCAGGGACTGAACGTAGCCATCATTGACTGAACCCCTGCTATATTTGAAATGGGTGGTGAGGAGCTCCAGTATCCAGGGTAAAGCAGCTTTTACAAAGCAACATTTGCTCTGTGGAGAATCAGAGCAGGAGGTAATAAACAAGAAAATACAAAGCAGTCAATGGAAAGTTTGAATCAAAGGCTTCAAGAGGAAACAGACCTCGTAAAACCAAAAGTTACCTTACCAAACTTCTCCGTTCTATGAATGTGTAGGTTATTGCACACCCACTTCTCAACTGGTTATCCATCTGCAAAGGCACCAGGGAGATGTCAGCTCGGACCGCACTAAATAATAATAACACTTATAGTAATGTTTCTAGTGTTGATTTGACACCTACCAGATGCCTAACTGTTAGCAGGTGCTCCCTCGTGATAGAGTGTCTGCATGGACCAGGGACCTCAGCCATAGTCAGAGGGAAGCTCAGGAACATAAGCACACACAGACACTTAACCTGCAACTGACACAAGATATTAACCTCACATCCATCTGTTCTCCGAGAGACAGCCAGTGGACATGTGGACCACTTATGTACACAGATTTTGTAAAGTATTAATATATGCTGCCCAGTACCAATGCCCTTAGTTGACTTATTCAGGATGAATAATTTTGCAAAGTAACTCCTTTCCATTGAAGCATGAGAACAGCATTAGATGCACTACAAAGTCATCTCTCACACTTTCAGTGATTGCTCCTAAGACGCAATAATGTTACAAAACTAAGCCTTCTTACAAAAGAAAGCCTTCTAATAAACAATTTTACTAGAGAAACAGCTAAATTTAATGGAATTTCTTTGTAATTGCCCCAGAACAGTTTAATGGTAGGCATCAGTACGGTTCTTGCTTTTACAAAACTTCAATGTGAGACACGATCCAAAGTATATATTTTACAATGTGCTGCAAAGTCCACAGATACTTAAAAAAGTTACAGTTACAACTATGCCTAAGGATTTTTTTCCACCCATGCACATTTGTGTGTTAGAATTCTGCTTCTTGACTCAGGTCCTGACAAAGTATCAGGTTTCGAATGTGGGCAGCACATACAACGCTGCATAGGCCGATGTAAAAATGTGCATGACCTCAGAAGAACCTGGCTTGGAGTTAGATTAGTTCCAGTTATGGTCAATAGTGCCCCTCACAATGAAGAGTGTCCTGAGAAACCAAGAAGGAAGGACTCCGGTAGTGAATGATGCCAGCTGCTACCAAGCACCTTTTGGCAACAATCGCAGTTAAATTGTATCCAGATGGATTTATTCCTTCAACTTTGGATTAAAACGTTGTGATAAACGTGTGTTTGCCGCACTGCAGGTAAAACGTCTGCATCGGAATGTGTTCCTTGAAAATCATCCCGTTGACTTCACTGACCTTTGAGTCCATTTGAAAGTGTGCGACTATTTCTTAATCATTCAAGAGAGGTGCCAGTAAAACACTGGATTGAAACAATAAAAATGACATATTTGTTGGCTGGTTAACTTCTGAGATGCATTAAAACACAAAAGACAATTCTTTGAAAGCCTCTAGAGAAAAGAAGTATGATTTTGTTAAGTTGGTGTCTGTTCCTCATATAAGGCTGAGTTGTACAGTTAACTCTTGTTTAGGTTTATGAATTATATAATGTAGTCAATGTGTTTTAAATTGAATTAAAAAAAAGCACTGTGAAATGAAATGCAATGATAGAGCAATATCATTGTGTAAATTCAAAGACTATCACCAGTCTTTGACCGTTATTGGGAAGCCACTTAGTGACTGATGATGACTTATAATCAAATTAATGTAATCTAATATCTATTGACTGGTATGTGGCAAATGTGGGAGCACATGATACAAATGTCACTTATCACATGATTTGTTTCCTTGACCAGTTCGATGATGATGTTTGTATGTAGGTCATCAAACCAAGCAAGCCGCAAATTTCATACCTAAACTAACACAGGAAAGCTCTACTGTTTGCACGCACTGATCTAAGAGCTTTTTTCTTTTCTTTTTTTTTTTTTTTTTTGTGAATCCACACCGTGATGATTATGGAAAAGTTCTTGCCTACCTTAGCTTTGCTCTGGATCAGGGTTGACACAAAGATGGTCATCTGGTACGTGTTTGACAATGGAAAACACCAGACTCCTCTGTCACACACATTGAAGCAAAGAGATCCTTTTCAAATATTCAGTTCCACTCCACAGAAAGGAATTTGCTATTAAGTAAATTTGACACTTCGTCATGTGGCGCTGATCTTCAAAGTATTGCCTGATGTGCTCCTCCTGCACAGAGTGAGTTCAAACCAAGACTAACTGTCTCCACTGACAGGCAGCCCTTTTAAAGACCTCCCACCTCTCTTCTATTTGACAAGACACAACGTCCTGGACATTGCAGATATGTTATGACAAATTTGTTTTTGAGCTGTAGATTGTCTGGAAATTGCATTTCTGTTTAACATGCCTGGAAAAAAGTCTAGCTGGAGAAGTGGTGAAAACATAAAGAGGAATGACAGTCTTAGGTAGATGATGGCAACATCTGTTCTCAGACTTGAAACGTTATCCTCTGCAAGCAACCTGTGTTAAAAGATGGTCCATATCTGAACTCTCAGAATAACAGTTTTGCTGCTGTCCTCAGGAGATTGAAAGCTGTTTTAGAGCAGACCCACCTATGTCTGAAACTGAGCAAGGAAGATTAGATGCAGTCACTCGCTGTGATCGCTGTGGGATCAGAAGAGGTTGTCAGAGGCAGGTGTTGCTTCATGCTGCTCGTGGAATCCTGTACTTTGTATTTTTTTTTTTTTTTTTTTACACCAGAGGAGAGTGCAGTTTATTGCGCGAGTGGGTGTGGACTACTACAAACCCAAGTGAACACAACAGAGAGAGACGGGGAGAGAGAGAGAGAGAGAGAGAGAGAGAGAGAGAGAGAGAGAGAGAAACTGCCACACACACACACACACACACACACTACTGTGAGCTGTTTTAAATGGGGAATTCTTCTCACAACAGATCAACGAACCCCAACAGAGAATAAAACACAGATGGCCTGGAATCTATTAACACAGGAAGACGATTTTAACAATTCATGTTATGAACACATTCCTACCTACCATTACAAACAGGTGTAGATAGGTCATCTACGGTTGTCGTACTTTGAGCTGTTTTCTTAGTTCAACAGGGACGGACGCTACAAGCCCAGTACTCATAACATTTCTATTTGTCTGGTACGTTAAGTTTTGCATTTTGTAATACACATCTACTCATATTAGAGGCAACCAGCCTAGTTTATATTCATCTGACAGTCACAGTTGATATTGCAGATTAACCTTTTTATATTAAAACGTTTACATTTAATGAACGGACACAGAAAACTGTTATGCAGACATTCAGCTCAACTCAGTTTTATTCATATATAGCGCCAATCATAATACACATGTCATGTCAAGGCACTTCACAGATTAAGGTCAAGACCTTCAAATATTGTACAGGGAAGAAACCCAACGAGACTCTGAGAGCAAGCAGCAGGGAGGAGAAACTTCCTTTACGGAGGAAAAAAAAAACCTCCGACACAACTGGGCTCCAGAGATTACCAGAGGACAGTGGCATCTATTGAAATTTATAACGAACTACACAAGACATTAAATCACAAACAATAAACAAAACAAGGCATGTGGGAATGGGAGGCACTGAAACAGGAAATAAAGTAAAATGGAAGATAAAAATGATTTAATGGATAACAGAATAAAAAGAAATTAAACAATAAAATTTAATAAAATAAAATAATGCAACACGTTTTTTTTTTTTTAAAGCTACTTTCTTTGCCAAAAGTAAAATTTGTTAATGACACTTTTGTGCTTCTAATTGAATAAATGTTTGACTGAATAAATGTTACTAAACAAAAGTACTTTTTACTGTTTTTAGTTATCGGAATCTTTCCTAGAAAGCAATTGGACTTCTTTTTTTTACTTTAGTTATTTAATTCATGACCCTGGATAGTGTAGGTTTTATGCCCATTTCTAGATGATTTTAATTCATTACTTTACATTCATTGCAGGATTATGGAGGGGGTATCCAGTGGCTCATTGTACATCGTAGATTAACTGTGTCAGTGCTGGGTTGGGGATTGTATGTGTATTATTTTGAGAAAATTATGTTTCTTCAAACTCCCCACTGAATGATGGGGAATCCAGGTATTTAACCTCTGTAGTTGTTAAAATAATCTGTCGTTGCCCACTGACATCATGTTCGATGTTTTAATGTTTTCATAATATATGTCTTGCAGCCTATATGCCAGTAATCGACTCAACTCAAAAAAGTTGTTTCCTGGAAATAAGAAAAAAATTAGATGATTCATCCTGCACTTGTGGGTGTCCAACATCTTAACCACCTCCAACAAGCTGGACCTAATCACCGTGTCGCAGACCCCTGGACACGAATGTTTAATACAAACCATATACGGAATATTTCTAATTCAACACCAGACCTCATTGGAAAAAGAAAAATAAACACTGAAAGTAATGACTTGACTTAAAGCAGGGGTCCTCAGCTACATTTCTCCAATGGCAAGAATTTTTAAAAATATAGTATTTTTCTTAAGTCTAACTAGCTTATTATCAGTGCCCAGAAATACATTTTGACTTTCCAGCCGAATTAGACTGGTACATTAAAAAAGACTGCCAGCCAATGAAGAAAGACGGCAGAGGTACTTGGGGACCTGTTGCACAAGAATATTGTTGAGGCAGCAATGTCAAATATAACAAGAACTGAATTTTGCCAATGTGTTCTGCTTGGGTATAAATTAACGTGTCCCCAGGGGCCCAGAATGTCCAAGCTGCCTCCAAAAAGTATTGCACTTCCCACCGCCAACTTCTCAAATTCCAACCACAGAGCTGCCACCGAATGAACACTTAAATCACCCCATCGGCCCCACTTAAAGGACACCGACTTGTCAACGGACACAGCAGCACTAAACAAGATACCGCGATAATCTGCTCGTGCGTATATAAGAGCGATCCCATCTAATTTCACTGTTTGCTCGCGTTACTGTCCGCCTGCGGGTTTATGTGTTTTGGATGTGTTGCTAATTGTGAAGCGACATATGTTTTTTGTGAGGGGCTGCGCTGACTGTGGCAACAAATTGCCTCATTAAAGCACAAAAAAAAACTATCTATCTATGAAACACTTTCCCAAGTTTTTATGTCCCCTGCAGAGGCCCTACAGGCTATCCAGCAGTTCTGGGTCATCACCGGGTTGTTATGAATCGTTGCTCCGTAGGTGGAGCTGACCAGTCAGGGTAGACTGGCTTTTTGGGAGGGTAGGGGTACCTCCCTAGTTTCCTGTTTTTACAGGAAACACATAAATATGCCAAAGCTAACAACACACTACAGGTCATTTCATGGGTACTTTAACTCTTTTATGCATGGTGTGCACTGGAGAGTTGTCCAAATATTTGCAAATAATTACATCAAACTAGCAGCTTTTGACCACATGTGTAGCCCTATAATACTAAAGAGACTTCATTTTGTTTTTTTATACATTATCAGATAGTAACCATAATATTAACTTCCAACTGTTATTTCAATGAAGGGTATATTTTCCTAAATCAATCATACAGGCCTATTCTCTGATGCCCCACACAATTTGTTGTTGAGAAAAAAAGAAACAAAAACAACACTGAGCAGAATTAACCGGCACCACAATTAAGGACAAAAAGCATATTAGAAAATATAACCATTATACTGAAACAACAGTGCACATATTTTTATTCCCACAAATTTATTAAGGGAAGAAACCATTCGAAAGAGCATTTGTTCAGACCATCCCAACAACCATGTGGTGGTAACAACCCACTGGTGACCGTAATGACCTTGTAATAAAAGTCCACTGAGGACGTCTCATGGATGAGAGGAGACACGTCCTCAAGAACTGAAAGCATCACCATGATCTGCACGGCTCAGACTTTACACAGACCTTTGGGTAAGTAAATTTCCAGAGTCATTCTTTCACCATTAAATCTAATAGACTGTTCTGTTCTGTTCTGTTCTACTTTGTATTTTGGAAGTGATCAGAGTTGATTAAGACTTCGAAAGAGACAGAATAACTGTGTCTAGTTGTAAGTCTTTCTTTTACAGTAAAAATGTCAGGGGTTTTTTTTTTTACGTTGTCTGACTCTGTGCACCACCTACACATTTGAAACCCGGCCAAATCACAAAACAGAAAATCACAGCACATTGTTGTACTAGGTCAGAAAAACACTGAGAACATTTTTCATTCAAGAGTAGCCCACATCTGCTTCAGATGAACCATGTAGTACTTTAGCATTGCTACTTTTGCCTTAATTTGTCTGTTTTCAAACCTTTCACCGTGATTTTTCTTTTTCTTTTTTCATAATAATAGCGGAGATTTATATAGCGCTTTTCTAGATACTTCAAGACGCTTTCATAACAAGTACAGAAAAACAAACAGGAAAAACAAGCAGACAAAAGGTTTATGGCAATTTAGATGAGACGAGAGGGGTCAATTATTGAAGGCTTTTCTTGAAGAGATGGGTTTTGCGTTGTTTTTTTAAATGACTGGAGTGAGTCTGATTTGCGGATGTTCAGAGGGAGGGAGTTCCAGCTTAAAATGTTCAGGACAAACATGCAGGGAGTTGGATTACTAATAAATACTGTCGTCTAAAAATGCTGAAAGTGCTGAAATGAATATTTACATTTTTTTTAAGAAAAACCTGACATCTGACATCTCAAACATTTATAGCCATCAGCGGAGTTACTACTCAATTTCAGTGTTTTCTGCAAATGTACAATGGAACGTCAGTAGTGTACTGTATAACAACAAATCATTGTATCTTCCTCTAAGGATAATAAATGTGGTTATGAAGGACAGCTTTATATAAAGGATAATTGTGTAGAAATAGCAACATCTGGTTTGGAGTAGGTAATTAGATTGTACTTAAATTTGAGACCATATTTGTGCTGTAAAAGTTCATAGGTCGCTGTTACACATTAGCTAGCAACAATAATATACAAAAATACATAATAGTGCACTATTATATGATCTTGATTTGGATCTGGAATCTATGCAAACATTTTAATTTCAGCTACTGACAAATAGCTGTCAAGAATAACGCAGATTATATCTTTTGTAATGTCTGCTTCTGGTTTTTGGCATATGCTTGAGTTGTGGTTTGGGCTGAACTCCAGGCTGAATATTTTTGTTGACTCATACAGAGTTAGATGTTTTTGCAGTGGTTTGAATATTCTGTTGATTAAACGCCAGCAAAGAGAGAGCCACCCTCACCTCACTGCATACTGTCAAAAGATAAAATCCAAAAAAGAGACAATTCATGGATGTGAGAGCAAGGAAGCATGAGCTCCTCGGACACTGTCACTGTCACACCATTGTAATGTGGGCGAGCCCTCCTGACCCACTCAAACAAAGAAAGACAAAAAGGTCTGACAAGACCATCTGATGAATTTGTGTGATTCTATTGTTGTCTTATCTGTGTGTCTCTCCTGCATATGCTGAATTTGTTGAGTCAGTCCTAAAATCCCTCCGAGGATGCATGCTAACTCTTTATAGCTAGGGTTTATTTTAGGATGAGCCTGAATTCTGAAACTAAATAAAAAACAAACACAGGGGTTTAGAACCAGTTCCAAGCTGCGCATGACAAATTTTACCCAGAACATTTCTTTCACTGAAAAAGAAAAACGATCAGTGTCAGGAATCGCAAGCTGCACAAAAACACAAAATCGGATAATCTTATGGTTGTGACATTACATCAGGCAGTAACTCCGGCTGAAGGTGTTGGTTTCTTACAGATAAATCTCCGCGGCGCAGAGAGGCTAGTCGGTTTTGTTGTTTTTACGTCACACTCTGCAGTGCACATGACTCCCAGATGAGACAAATGTGTGTCCAATTGTGTTAGATTTTACCTCAGAATAAAAATGTTTGTATTTCTGTGACGGACTAATTATAAAATATGCTACAGCAATCTGACCTAGAGTTAAGTTGATATGGTGGAAAAAAGCATTCGATAAACTTGGAAAGAAACAATGCAGATATTAAAGTAGACAGGATTGTAACAAATTGAACCCAAGTAAACAAGTTTATTCTTGTTACGTCATTAGATTACAGATTTTCACTGCTGCTGTATGATAATAATCAGCAGAGTCACATGAGGATGGTCTTTGCATTTGCTGGAAAAAGCTTAGAAATAGAAAATGTTAGAATGTTTTCAGTGCAACTGGTGGAAAAAACACATCAGAAGGGTAGAAGAAAAAATTCTGCATCCTTTCCATCCTTGTACCCTTTACAGTTTTTTTAAAAGACAGATTTAGATTCATCAAAAGGCCAGAGCTGGACATTTGCTGTTGAGAAAATCACGGGGAATTAGCAGCAAAAAGTGAAAGAGACCGACTAAAATGGATGCCGTGTGGTGTCCTGTCACACTGCTGTGGCAAACCCTATCCGGTTATTGCGACGGTCAAACTCTGTGTAGTAGCGGGCAATGAAGTTGGCTCCCAAAATCCAGATTGGGCCTGTAGGGGGCGGCACATCCAAGCCCCTGAAGGTGACAGTGCAGACGTCCCCCTCAGTGTGTGACTGCTGGAGCCGAAAGGAATCACTTCAGTTTTATGTTCAGCCAGAGTATTAAAAGAATAACATATCAATAATGATCCAGTATTTGTCATCGTGCTTACCCATAAAATATAGTCCTCCTGAGTGAGGGAGTACTCCTGGCCACCCAGATGGAAAGTGACGCTGGGCAAAGTCTTCACAGTGTCACAGTTTACTTTGTACTGATGAACAGCATAAAGTAATGAGTGTTGAAGGCTTATGAATTTTTACAGTCAAATGTTTTTTTGTTGGAAACCATGTTGCGTGTGTAAAAACTTACGCCACTTTCATCCAGCTGTGCTCCGATGGTTTTCATCAACACGGACACAGAGGAGGCCGGGCCTGTGATGTAGGAGGAGCCTGTGTCTATCACAGCTGTGCAGCCCTCTGCACAAAACATCATCTCTGTCCCCACAGAAACACTGGAAAAAATCAAAGAGGAGAGGGGGGGGGGATAAAATGCATGTTGTTTCTGAACGGGTGTGCATGCATGCCTAACTATAAGTCAGAGATCTTACCCTTTCATGGTGACGTCCCATTTGCCTGTTTCTCTGGTGTCCGTATAACTGAAGGTTCCGGTGTAGTAGTTTGGGTCAGTGCCGCCAAGTACCAGCTCTCCACCTGGGGAGTGTTTTGGGTCCCTGAAGATGAGAAACCACCGATTTGCATGTTGCCCTTTTTACGGTTGTTACTGTGGTCTTCTGAATTATGTTCATTTAAAAGGTTTTAAAAGTCTTCCTGATGAAAGGAAAACACAAAAGAAAGGCTAATCTTTCCAGTTTGTTTTGGACGTGACTCAGCACATTCATGGGAGAAGATGCATAAGAAATCAGACATAAATTGTTGTCTACATTCTCATGACACCATCTTGTCTGGTCTGGCCCAGATTCAGGTCTAGCTCCCTCGGTTTTCTAGATTTTTCTTCAACAATCATCTTTCCTTTGTCTTCTTTATCATCATTACATATATTTTTGTGGTACACTCTGTTGCATGAAAAGACTTGTGTTTTTCCCCACACATATGAAGAACAATATGGGGTTTAGTATCTACTTTGATACTTTGACAGGCCTAAACCCACCTGCTGTAGTAAACAGAGAACACCTCTTCCTTAAGGACATGTTGAGACATGATGCGGTCAAAGACTGGAGTGATTCCATCGATGGCCACGTTGGGGTAACCCATCCCCAGGACTCCGTCAAACTTAGCAAAGATAAAGGGCATGGCAGACAGAGAGGTGGCTTCAGCAAACACTTGCACCACAGGAATACCACCCACCTGCACGGAGAAGACAATGTGAAGGTCGACGGTTTCAAGCGCAACATGTTTCCTCAAGATGGTTTTATTTCATTTGCTGATTTTTTTAACTCACCACCACCACATCCTCACTCAGAAATCCCCGGATATTTCCAGATGCGTACTGGATGGAAAATCCCGTTCCATTCTCAACATGAGTCCGAGATTGCGAAGCATCATACCTGTTATGAGTAACTGAAAGTTCAAAATTCATTTGAGTCACAAACCAAAAATGTATCTGGAAAGTTTTTTTTTACAAAATCTTATCTACTTGCATGAGGTAGTCTGCTGTGTTTGCATGAATTTAGCTGCACTTACAACAGGCAGTGGAGAAAGGGGAGCAGCTTTGGGAAGGCACCCACAGGTTGGACGAGCCTGTGTCAAACACTACGTTGAACATCTGGGCAGGAGAGCCAATGCTGATTTCTCCAAAGTATTGTGTCTATTGGGGAAACATGTACATTCCTTATTCATAAATTTGACTTTGCTCAACCAAAAATGTTTTTTTTTTATGCTCAAGTAATGTTTCCTTGTGCAAAAAGACACAACTATACAAACATTTTAAAAGCATGAGTCATAAAGAATATCAAATGGTTCTGCAAAGTACAAAGTTGAAGGCAACTGGATAGATGCTTTTACGATTATAGACATTTTGGCACCCATCCAAGAGGCTTCATCTGCTCTGAGTGCATGAGGATGAATGGTGGCTTTACTCTCAAGGCTAATGTCTGGTTTATTTTGACAAAAGCTGCAAATCATACTGCATATGGTATAGTGCTCTTAGGCAACTCAGCGCCTTCAAGGCAGAAAACGTTAAAGAAGTTTTCTTGCAAACACGTATATACTGTACAGTCTCACATCCAAGTAGTTGGTTAGAGGTGTGGGAACAGTCCCGTTGCTGGTGTCATCTGAGCTCTTCTGGGTTTGCTCACTCATCACCTGCTCTACAGAAACACCCAGCTTATGTAGTGTCTCTCTGATAGATGGCATCTTCTTCAGGGTGATTCTGAAAAGACAATGAACAGAGAGAAACATTCTTCAGAAATTAAATTACACCAGGAAATATGGATGTGATGACTGGAAAAAATGCTAAAAAGATCTGTGAAGTATATTTTCCATGCTATATATCTGATACATATGCCTGGGTATCATCCCAGTATAACAATGAATCTTTAATAAAGTGCAGACTGCTTTGCTTTCAGTGTTTAGCCAGAAAAATGAACAAAAACACATGTTACACCAATGTTGAAAACATTAGCTTTTATAATGAATCAATAAAACACATTTGTTTTCCTGTCCTGTCCTTTTTTTGGTTATTTACTTTCACTACTTAGCAGTGTACTGGCAAGCTTTCTCCGCAATTCTGCTGTGGCTGAAGGGACACGAGGCCTGTATCTGGTGAAAAAAAAAAAAAGCAGTCTCTTACCTGTGCAAAGAATGACTTGTGGTCACTGCCAGCGATAGAGAAACCAGACACATCCAGTAATTCATCAGCAGCGACATTGTGACGTCTATAGCAGCAGACCAGTGATGAAAGTGCACGTTTATTGAATCTAAATCTGTGTAAGCTTCCACACTCTCTCTGTCTCTATCTGGTCCCAATTGGCTCTTTTTATACTGTGTCGTCTTCACTGTGGTCTCACCCATTGACCACTAGTTATAGCTGGGAGCTTTCCAAGAGGTGACCACTTGAAAACAAGCTCTGCTCCCCCCCACCACCCCCACCCCCCCTTTTCTGTCAACCCATGCTGTGATAAACAGGTCCCAGTGAGAGGTCTGAACTCCGACCTCCTAAAAAACATTGAAGACAGAAAGCAGGGGTGCAGTTCTCCTGGGAACTGCTGACGCTGTAACGCTGGACACCTTGTCTGCAACGATCTTAAATAATAACTACGTCATTTGACTTAAACTACGGTTAGACTTTGATTTTATTAAACGTTTTAGTTACGATATTTTACATCATCACAGCTCTTTTTTTGTTTCGTTTTGGTTTAGTAGAGTTAACTGTTCAATCTCTATCCTGTTATTTTATTTCTGTGATTTCTTGTGTCATGGTTTATCTTTCATTACAGCTTCCACAATAACTATGGGAATAATTGTGGGTTGTAGCAAGTAACGCATATCACCCTCCATTGTGCAACATCTTTTTTAACCTTAATGCAATACATGCTCTGACATTTAAGCATTTAAGCAAGGAATCATCCTAAATAACTAGATATAAATGATCCTGGACGTGTCGTCCACTGAACTCTTGATTAATAACAACAAATTCACTTTTTTGCTTTGTAATAAATCTCATGTTCAAAATGTTCAAATCAAACACCACTACAAATCAAGATGTTGCAGTGAAGCTGACAACTTCAACACCTCTCTACATTACACTCTACAGTTAACTTGGGGTTCACTGCAGCACGGGCACCACTCCGGCGTTGAATTTCACAGACACAAATGTGTAAGCGGTAAGACAACACACATCTGTAAGTTTGCTGTAAGGTCTTTGAAAGGGATCGTTGGCAAGAGACGGAGCCCATGTTGAGTGTATTATGCAACACAAAGACTGGCAGCGATCTGTGTTTACATACTGTAGTTCTTGCGTTGACTTGACAAAGCTTAACACCTAATCAATTTGCCCTAGTTCTCACTAGGTTTTAAGTCGGGGAGGATTTTTTACAGTATCAGGACTATCAGGACGGGGGTCATGCGTTGGTACTGCACCGACCACCCAGTCGAGCCGGGAGATACAGAGGTCTATGTCATGCACAAACTGAGACAGCCATGGCAGAGGTCAGAGGGTCAACAGTTAGATACTCCCTGTGGGCAGAGCTTCTAGAAAATGATAGCGTGGTCACACACAGCTCATACGGGTAGCGAAGAATTACAACAGCAAATAGTTTGTACTCTTGTGTTATATATATACGTCGTCACAACAACAATATGAAATACAAATTAAAATGCCTTAGTTTTGTTGCAGTTTACATTTTTAAGCTGTAACTAATCAGTGCTTTTTGACACCTGGGGAAGAAGCTGTAACCACAACAGGTATTATCACCCCATAAAGATGTGCTAGTAGACTTTAACAAACCAGGTCCATGGTGTCCAGCAGACCTGTGGCAACATGATCGTTAATTTGGACTTGCGTTGTTGTGCTACCGAATGAACGCAAGTCTAGCGTTCATTCCTATTTCAGTTCTGTTTTTTTTTTTTTTCCTGCAAACTTCACATGAAAATATTCCGCTCTTTAACTGTTAAGTGCTTCACTGCAATTGGTTACATACTTCTCTGTCTGCTATTTGGTGCTGAGCAGGTAGCATGAAGTGGTTTTATCGGAATTATTTTTGCTGAAAACAGCTGCCTGCTGCAGTTGGAAGCAAGTTCACTGGAGCTTTGAGCAGATCAGTCCACAGGTTACACGTAAATACTGAATGGCTCATATTATACATTTTTCACTCTTCTTATCCGCTATAGTTAAGTCAAAGAGGCGTATTTTGAGGGCATATGTTAGGGACAAGCTCACAGACATCTGACTCATGATATGTCAGGCTAAAAGGACACCCATGTCTCTTTCCCACACTGCCGACAGAGATCATGCGTCATTTGTGGCTAGCCTCCCCCTTCTCCAGTGACTCCCCTCTGTAGTGGGCATGGGAAATGTAAAAGTCTCTCCTGGATGATGACTAACTTGAGTTTCACATGTTTTTATGTGTCAGTCACGTTCCTTTAGGGGCCATGGGCATGAGTCTTAACATTAAAATGATGATACAACATTCCTTTACTTTGTTAATCTAGTTAAATAGACACTGAAGGAAAACGCGGGCTGTGGGCTGTTGAGAAATGCACAGCAGAGACACATTTTACGTAAGAGGATCCTGAGTGGTTGTGAGCTATCAGTCATGATAAGAAAGGTATGAAGCAGTGTGGTGGGTGATGGCAGGCAACGGCACTTGAGGGAAGTTATCACTCAAATAAAAAAGCCTGACTCCCAAATCCACAAAAGCTCAGCCTTAAATCCTGACCAGCTGGTACAAACAGAGAAGCACTGAGTGTGTGTTTGTTTTTAGCTTATTCCTTAGCAGATGCCTCTTTCAATTAAGCACACGAAAACAGAAAACAGTGATTCGATTTCACTCATTTTAAGCCTTGTTGTGTTTGAAAATTTGAAGCCAATGAACTCTAAATTAGGGATGACGAGACTGTGAGTCCATCTGGACACAATATGCATGAAAATATGTGAGACAGTCCTCACAACAGGATGTAAAACTGTAGGAATAAAGACCAAAAGAGATAGTAAAAAAAATACAAAACAAAAAAAATAAAAACATTTTATGGACAAAATGCATTAAAGTCAGAACTGTCTGGTTTTATGTTTTGTTTTGTTTTTCAGCTGACTTATTGTTTTAATTTTCACATAGTTGGATGAATTTGGACCTTTGAACGTGTCGTATCCCTCCTCGCCAGCAGGGGGCAGCATTGGACTTCAAAACACACAGGAGACCAAGCAAATTAGACTTAACCACCAGCTGAGCTGATGCCGACATACATTATGTGTGTGTCCAAATGATTTACTCGCTATTGTTCATTTTCTTTTATTTTTATGCGGTGCAAAATGCCTAAAGAAACAGCAAAAAATGTCCCAGACTGCAGCAGGTTTATGACTGGAGTATGGAGTTCACATTTACTGCGTCTTTATTCTTTTGCAACACAGAATGCCAATAACAACACTGTGCTTCTATTGATTTGAAAGGTTCAGCGGCGTCGGGAGCACATCATTTGAACAGCAGTGATCAAAGGAGATTGAACAGATTATAAAAGATAAATATTAAGATTGAGATAATAAATTGAACCGGGGACTGGTGTAGAGGTCAATAATCAGATGTACATTAAAATTAGGTTCTACATTAAAACGCTTCTCTGGCAGACTCAGCCTTTTGTAACGTTAAGATATATGGTTTCTGTACTGTGAAGGCGATGTGCATGTGATTCCCAAGGAGCTCCATTAAGAAACAGGTGCTCTACCCCAGAAAGAGAACATCTGGTGAACACACGAGAAACCACGGCACCTGTGCTTGTTTTGCTATTTAGTGTTTACAACAAAGTGTGCCAATCCATCACCTACACCCATGAATATTTAATAACAGCAGGGCCGCAGTCACACAGTAAAGTACAGTATGTGTGGATCGCCTTATTACTTATTACTGATGGATATTTGTTTGCCTCATACATCTTTACAAGCTGCTTCATTTTCTGCTTTTTTATGTCGAGTGCACAATCTGTATCCGGGTTCGTACTCCTCACAACCAGTACTGTTGCAGTGGTGATACATTATCGCAGGCTAAACATTAATGTAATAGTTAGTTTAATTGCGCGTCTGACTTTTCGCAGCTGCACAAGTTATAGATACCAAACAGCAGCCAGCTGATATAAAATAACACCCAGCAGTGGCAGCGGTGAAGCCCACATGGTTCAATAAATCGAAAGCCAGAGTAGAAAGCTTTTGTCAAGCCAACTGTTTTGTACTTCAAAGTCTCTTTAATATCAAAAGCAGGAATGTTTGGGCTTCCAGTAATCAGAACATATTCTATGGCTTATAGAGGGAGGTGATAGGCATGTTGAGTTATGCTCTCCTGTCAGATATGTGGCATGATTGATAGTGACATACACTCAGAAATCTGACCGGTGAGCAGACGTGTGCAGCTTGTTACACCTGGACCACGTGAAAGGCTTCACATAAAGATGGACAGAATGAGCCATTGTTTATATTTTGCATCATCGCACGCCCTCCCATCGAGACCGACTTCACCCTAAACGGACGGACCAATAAGAAAAGGGTTGCATATCGCTCACAACAAACGCAACGAGACAAAAATCACGTAAAAAAAAAAAGAAATAAAAAAAAAAAAGACTTCTGCTGCTGACATGGAAAACTGATTTGCCCATTGTAGTGAAGTTTGTTTTTATCACATGCTTTTTTTTTTTTTTATTATTCTATTTGAAGTTGGAATGGTTCAGTAGTCTTTGCATCATGCGGATATGACATGGTTTTCAGTTGGCTTTGCACAGAAACAGCCAGTAGAAAGTGCTTCAAAAAGCTACTTTTTATTTCATATACTCTTGAGTACATTTCGGAGACTTATTCACTTTTACTTGAGTAAAGAAGTTGAATCAGTGCTACCAGAGTCTTTCTACACAAGCATCTGTACTTGTGTTTATACTGTACATACAGTTGCAGTCACTTCCAAAATGTCATTGACTGAGACTAGTGACCACCCGGAGCAAGTTAACTTCCTCCTTCCGCTAGCTGATTGAAATTTTTGTCCTTTGGTGGTTGGGTCCAGTGGATTTAAAACCCTTTTAGCTGAAAGCAGCACCACGAAAGTATAGTGAGCGTGAATTAAAACATTAAAGTTAGGATCCAAACGGCAAAATAATGACCTAAAGTTGCTGTAACACCCGAAAAAGCATTTGTAATGAAGCTCCTTTTATTTTAATGTTTTAGAACCTCCTTTGTGAAATACATTTACTTTAATCTATCAAAATAAATACAACCTGTCCATCTGTAGGGCTGAAAAAATAAATGTTGTATATGCAGCTTGATTACATCTTTAGGAGTCAGCTCTCTTTTGTTGTGGTTACCTTGGTCACAGGGACAAGATTGTGTGCACAGGATATCCCCATTAAAAAAAGGCATCCTTGTCTAATTGCTTTGCATCGTGGCTTCCTGGACAACAAGCTCCCATATCCTCACAGCCACTAAACATCCTCTGTACAGCGTCTGACTCATCTCTGATGGCACATAATGGAAAACGTCTCAAAGAAACATTTCTACAGTGTCCCGAAGTGTTGTCTCTGAGTGTAAAACTGTATGGATTTTTTTTTGCAAGATTATCGTTACATTTTTCAAATGACAGCTTTGGTGCATTTTAGGACATTTCCCCGCAATGCAGCCTAAACGTTTCAGCGGTCTTTCTCACAGTGTCATTGTCACAGGCTTGTGTGTTTTTCTACCGGTTTAACGACATCAGCAACACATAAAACATCAAGAGGATGAGGCCGAAAATAAGGCAAGGCAAGTTTATTTATACATGAAGGCAAGTCACTGTGCTTTACATACACAAAATGAACATCCAGAGAAAAACAAAGTGCAGTAAAAGTATAAAATATTAAAAAATATACAGTATAATTCTAACTATAAAATAGTTCAAAGTGGTTATGTGATTTAAAGAACAGATAACACTACATCAGCATCAGTGCAGTTAGAAGAAAGGTTGTCAGTCTAAACTTTACCCAGTCTCTATCACTATTAACCTCAGCTTATGAAATGTTCATATCACTACTACTATTACTCTGAGGAGCATGCAAGAGTTCTTATCAAATATTAGACATTGCAGAAATACACTGGTAGTTGTCTTCAGAGTGAACAATAGCGGCGGAGGACTTCAATTCCAGACACTGACTCTTTTCAATATAGTCACATACAGTATGATTATGTAAAGTCTTCGAATCAAACATGTGTTAAACTGACACTCAGCTCAACGACGCAAATCACAAAGCCATTCACTATCAGCTGACAACAAAACCCGAAAGTAAAGGAGTCATACCAGTCCCTGTTTTTTTTTGTTTTTTTTATATCTTTGGATGTGGTTCATCTTTAAACACATGCTGATTATGTTCACGCTACTTTTAGCTCAAAGACACTATTTTGCTTTCAAGCATTCTGAATTTGTGTCTGTTACTTCGACCCGTCGTTGATACAGTTGTATGTTACTCTCCTCTTCCTGGTCAATCACAGTATCTACCAAAGGTCCGTTGTGCGTAACATGTCATGTGTAAATCATAGACGTGACGAATGACAAACGGCAAAATGTTGACCAAAAAAACAAAAACAAGAACAGATGACAGGATGAAGTTTAACTAACAATTCAAAAGGGATATATAGTTTCTTTAATTCAATTTCTTACATATTTTTGCTGTTGCAGTTGACTAGTCATTTTGCCAACCTTAACATTTAAGTACATTGTTGTCTGTCTCGAGGGGATTTGAGATGGTTATGACGATATGTGATGTTTGATGAGAAAGAGCTGCAGCAGCACCTCGGAGCAAATGAAACACGTCTCTTATGCAAAACATCTCAGCTATCGATCTCAGATCCGACTGCAGTCATATCTAGATAAAAGCACAGCGGCCTAAGTCAGTAGTATTTTTATACAACAAATCCCCTCCCCGATCACTTGAAATCTTTCCTTTTTTTTTAAACTTTTTAAAACATAAGCTGTTTCATATACATCTTTCATATACATCAGAAATGTTGCTTATTTGTTATTCACAACAACATAAGAGATTAAAATAGGAACGGAGCTGGTTTACTGTAGAACAACATACATTAATACCAAAAACTGAGACACTGTTAGACACACGGAACGAAGAAACTAAAACCTGAACTCACATCAACTAAAGGATGTAAATAACAATAACAGTATGCATGCATTTCTGAGGGTTTCTGAATATTCATGGAGGTTTTATTCCTGTTAACAAGCGATAGGTAGACACCAGGATGAACACAAAGAAAAAAAATATGATGGGAAAAAAATTCAAATGAAAAGTCTTTTGCTCCTGAACTCATGATCTGTAAACAAACTGTCTCCTGTTTGCAACTGTGAAAAACTGGGACAAAGGTTCATTATCTTATTTGGTGAAATATTTTTAAACCTTACATGAGGTCTGTCGGTGATGTGAATCCCATGGCTGGTAATAAAATAAATTAGGATTGGATCTGTGCTTATGTGCATTAATGTGCCAGCACAATTATGGGCACCAGTGGAAAAACAAAACTATAAGAAGCTTTTGTTAAATGAAAGTAATACTAATCATTTTAAAATACCCTTAAATGACAATATTTATCAGCAAAATGTTTTTTAAAAGTACTCATTTGGCCTAGTCCAGACTTATAATTACAGCCATATATTTAATCGGTGTATTATAAATGAAGTAGTAGCACTAGCTGGTCAGGCTGCTTGTATATATACGAAGGGTTATTAGATCTACATATTTTTTCAAAGTTGTGTTTTGTAAAAAATAAGGGCATAGGCAGGATTTTAGGGATTGATAATATCCATCCACCCACCCACCCATCCATCCATCCATCCATCCATCCATCCATCCATCCATCCATCCACCCACCCACCCATCCATCCATCCATCCATCCATCCATCCATCCATCCATCCACCCATCCACCCATCCATCCATCCATCCATCCATC
>JAPQRN010000025.1:10577172-10588225 GCA_037367275.1 Coranthus polyacanthus | reverse complement strand
CACACACACACACACACACACACACACATGCAAATAGTTTCTTGGCATGACAAGGCGGAAGGACAAAAGCAGTCAAATAAAAGCCACACTTCTCTGCCCTCAGTTTCCTTTGTCTCTGTGTCTCAAATATCTCCTCCCCCCTCTCCTGAGCACATGTGTTGCTCCCTCTCCCTGTGCTTGACTCGAACAGGTGCCTTTTGCCTCTGCCACCGGCCGGGCTGTCTCTCTCTCTCTCTCTCTCTCTCTCTCTCTCTCTCTCTTTTGGGCTTGTTTATAGGAAGAGCACACTTGCCACCATGTGAACTCTCCCCCCCCCCTCGTCCCTCCCTCCCTCCATCCTCCTTCCTTTTTTCTCCTTCATAGCCCCGCTCCTACAGATGGCCATTGTTATCATGTGCAGCAAATGTCACAATTGATAGCGAAGTCGCTCTCTCGTGGGATTCATTTCCCTCTCACGTCTACAGCTGCTGCTTGGGGATGAGGGTTATCACGGCGTTATCCCAGCATTTGAGCCACATAGCAAACCAATCCTCCCTCCCCCACCTGATCTCACCCTCCCTCTCTCTGCCTTCTCTCTCTCTCTCTCTCTCTCTCTCTCTCTCTGTCGTTCTCCTCTCTTCACTTCAAATCCTCCAGTGAGTGTCAGCGTCCCTGTGCCTCAGCGGTGGCTGCTGCCTTCCTCTGTCTTTCTCTGTCACATTCTAGCTGCTCCCACTGTCTCCCTGCCTCTGCTGCTCTCACCCTCTCCCTCCATCTCCTTCTCTCTCTCTCTCTCTCTCTCTCTTTCTCCCTCCCCTCCTGGCTGTCCTTCACTCCCTCGCTTCCTTGTTTTCCACTCCACTGCCGATCTTGGGGAAATCATTGTTGGAGACAAATTTCTCTGTTTGCTGCTTACACAAAGAAAGGGATTACGGCTTGATTTGCTGGCTCCAGGCTCTCTCTGCATCCAGGCAAGTGGCAGCTCCTTATTCTCTCCTCATTCCCTCCTTCTTCCTTTTCCACTCTCGTCATCCGCCATCCGTTCGGCAAACCCTGTGATGTATACATGGCAGAGAGTATGTGTGTGTGGTTGATGCTGTGTATATAGGCTAAGGGAATCAGGGAAGGTGGGGGTAGGGGTGGGAATTATGTGAGGGAAGAGGGGGGCAGGCACACTTGGAGCAAGCACGTCCAACCCAGAGGGACAGATGGCCAGTAGCCCTGGTGCTTTTTCCTCTTTGGTTTTCTAATTCACCCTGCAGGCTTTGTGTAAGGCCCACTAGTACACAGACCTTCTTTTCAAGAAGCTAGAGATGGCTGCGCTCCTTAGCTAGAAGAGGGAGGGAGGAGGGTATCTGTGTGTGAAGAACGGACAGGGTATAGGAGAGGAGGACGGAGGGGGGGTTGCTGTAGAGGCAGAGCAGGTTTTTAAGAGGAGGTTAGGATAGTAGAGAAGAGAAGAGAAGAGAAGTGAAGAAGGAGAGGAAAAGAGATGAGGAGCTGAAAGGGAACAGAGAGGGGGGTCATCTCCCTCGATTGCATGGAGGTCAGGTCCAGATGCTGCTCAAACAAAAGGGCTTCTCTGGGGGAACGGCAGGGGGAAGCGTGGCACTCGCCATTGTGTGTGTCGCTGCATTGCAGGGTGCTGCCGGGGAGCCTCATGCTAATGATGGCCATTCATTCTAGTAACGGATGAGTGGGCCCCAGCTTCTGTTTGCCCGCTTTTCACATACGAACAGTTAATATTTTGTTTATGTGACCAAATATCTGCCGCGGTAACACACGATTCGCTCTGGAAACAACGAGGAATGGGAAAAGGATGGCTTCGAAGCTTATTGAATGAGCTGGGCAAATATGTGTTTTTGCATAGTAATTATGCATGAAAGCAGGTGCAGGCTGTGTGTGTGCGTGTGTTTACATGGGCCATGTATGTGCAAAGTTCACATTCAGTACATTCAGTACAAGTCCAGTGCCAAATTGAACAGAATTTAATGTCGCATTCATGAATATACATAATTTGTTACCATAAAAATCACTTGCATGTCAAACGCAGGCCAAAAGGACTGCAGATCTTCCTTCTTGTGTGACTGGCATGTAGGTGGAAAGTGGCACTGGAGGCTGTGGTCTCCTACAGGTCCATTTGAAAGACACGTAATGACACATAATTCAGAGGAAACATTACAACAACACAACATCGGTTTCTGATGCTGCACCTGGAGTTTAGAACAGACTGTACCCAGACCCAGTCTCACTTTAACTTGATCAATTCTCGTGAGGAGTCTTTGTAATCATGAATACAAAGTGAAGCTCACATTAATATCATTCATATTCATTATCCATGTCTTCTGAAAAAGCAAAACAATCATCCTTCGATCTTGTGGATTGTACAGATTTAAAGATCATTGACAGGAATCCCCCCCCCCAGAGTCAGTTTAAAGTGATCGGTCCCTGATTAATGAGCCACTTTTTTTTGTCCCAAAATTGCAGAAATGCTTTCTCAAGTTTCCTCTGTTGGCCTGGTGGGGCTGCGGTCTTTGGCCGAAACTGGGAATCCCTTCAGCTGCATAAAACAAAACAGATTTTTGAGAAACAGCTGGCTATGTGTTTCTAATGATGATAGCCCAGTCTTTAAGGTCAAGGAAATGAACTGTGCTAATTCATTGAGCAAACAAGGATTTACTGTTATGATCATGAACTGGGCTTGTGTGTGTGAGTGTCTTGTGATGATTTGGTCGTGGATGTACTGTGGAGGCCAAGTGTTTACTGGCCTTGATGCCTCCAAGCAAGTGGGAGTAATGGTGTCAGAGTTTTCTAAAAACAGATATGTTCGTTACTGAACTTATCATGCATGCGCATACTTCAGTGGATAAGAATATTCAGGGTTTTTTGATGATAAGGCAGCCCTTTGAATAAAACAAAGTCATTGTTGTTTTCAACGTGTTTATAGTTTATAGTTTGAATCTATCACTATCCCAGATTTGAAATGTCCTGTATAGGCTGTCAGTGCAAGTAATTGTTGAAATATATTGAAATAGTTGTAGTAGTAGTAGCATTTGAACATTTTGGAAACAGTGAATTAGAGATGACACAGTGAAAAAACTTGATCTTGAGCCGCTATATCACACCGTTAGGCTTCTCTAGTAAAATCTGTATGAATGAAAGTAAAACAAGTGGAAGTGGAAGAACGTGACGCTGGCAAACTGGCAAACAGCTTACCTATGTAATCAAATAGAAACATATAGCATTACTGTTTTTCATTCTATGTATGCTGCAGGTTTAGATGTCTTGTTAAAACTAATTCAGAGACATGAAATACACCCAATATGGAAGTTAGAGTGTACTTGGCTATTAAGCTTGTGGTGTTATCCCACTTCCCCTCTTTGGCGAAGGAATGAGCCACTTTTTACGATAATGTACAATTTTTTTTTTTTTAAAGTAATTAATAGTATTTTAATATACCACAATTAACAGATGTAACTTATCAAACATTTTCAATAAAAAGGCATCAGAAACTGAGGGTGAAAATCTCAAAGTAACAGGAGTTTTTACATTAAGGTACAAAATCCCGGATATAAAATGACCGTAGACACTTTAGTACCGTTATTAAAGCCGCATTGTGTAGGAATTAGGGACATCGAGCAACCCCTCACTCTCTTCTTAGAAGCGTATACAACTTACACCTGCAGCTAAATTGTGAAAAAACACAAAATGCCTTTGCTGAAGCCCGTGTTTGGTTTGTCCATTCTGGGCTTCTGTAGAAACATGGCAGTGCAAGAGGACAATATAAGAGGACCCGCTCTCTATATGGATATAAAGGGCTCATTCTAATGTAAAGAAAACAGTGATTCTTATTTCCAGGTAATTGCACGCTGATGAAAACATAACAATGAATGTCGTATTCTATATCTACAAATAGACCTCCCTAGATGTTACAACTTTAAAGTCACTAAATGAAAAAACTTTAATGTTTGGTCGAATGAGGGCATGTGGCTGAGATTGGGACCATGTGAATCCAAACAGAAAGCTGCAGTCCTCTTCCCTCAGGGCTGCTTCTGGGTTTTATGGTTAGGTTGCCTGGGCAGTAGTCCATGTCCGTGCAGGTACAGGCCTGCGCTGCCAGGTAAAGCTTTTCTTTGGTCTGCCATTGGACTCTTAATCTCCCAACGTCCTAATCAAGCCTAGGCTCTCTCTGCCAGTACAGTTAAAGCATAGTAGAACAAATCCAACCTGCAGCCAAGTCTGTTGTGTGTTTGTTGTCTCATAATTACTAACGGCATCTTTTTTTGAACTGTCGCTGTATCCCCTTTATCCTCTTCCTCCTGACCTCAGCACCTTACCTTAACCCAGCATTCACCCCTGGAGAGGTTTTCTCAGTCATGAGACCTGCGTGAAGCCGGCTGTTTATCAGAAGGGACCATGTGTTAGGTAATGTCAAGTGTCTATATTTATGGCTAAGATAGCAGGAGAGGGAGAAGGGAAAAAGAGAAAGACAGAGAAGAGAGAGAGAGCGAGAGGGAGGGAGGCAGTGGGCGGGAGCATGCGGGGGGCTGTGGGGCTGCAGCCATTGGCCTCAGACAGGAACTGGAGTGTGAATAGCTCACATTGGCTTAGCCTCTAAGCTGGGCTGGACCCATAATTTGCTCTGCTTGTGGAGCTTTGAAGAAAAACGGCAGCTGCCTACTAGCTGCCTGCCTGAATGAGCTTGCAAGCTGGGAGCTAGCACCCGCTCACAGACAACTGGATGATCCATGGATGGTTTGGAGGGAGCAGGGAGGGCAGAATTCAGCCTGCTTGGATTTATCTTTTTGAATATTTCTGTGGAATAACGTGCAGAGAGGAACGCAGCAGCAGCAGCAGCAGCATAGAGGTAATTCTGTGACATTTACTTCTTCTCTTGGGAGTGATGCCCTGGCTTCCGGGATTAGATTGGAAGAGATGTGGGTGGGGAGAAAAGACGGATACACACAGAGACAGAAATACCGAGGCAGGTGATTTTTTTTTTTCCTCTGTGCACTAAGATGAGAGGCTGTGGGAATCAGTGCCTTTGCAGATTTCTGGTGTGATGTTGATGAGCAGTGATGAGTTGTGCCGGGCGTCTGTGATGATGGCGGCTCTGTGTGCGCGCATATGCATGTTTGTCTGTCTGAGATGGTGTTTGGTTAGGGGCTGCATTTAAACACTGATCTGTTGACACACTCGCCTGCTGTTAGAGGACATTATTTCCTGAGCCTGCCATTGGCTCACACAGGCACATCTTCTCCCTCATCCTTTCTGTGTACCTCTGTTTCCCTTCATCTTCTTCTTGAGTCACCCCTCCTTGTGCAGTAGCTCTCTCCCCTCATCTTTACTCTTTAGAGGAAGGCTCAAAGCTTCTTCCCCTCCTTTCATCTCATTTTCCAATAAACTGTGAATCTGAATAGGTGGAAGGAAAAACAACAGCTCTGCTGACTTTGGTGTATATTTTATGACATTTCTAGCTAATGACGCTTAAAATTGTACGTGCTTGCCCACCATTCAGCGTAAGCCCCCTCCCTCATTCTTCTTCCCCACATTGAAAGGGGAGCAGTGAGGAGGGAGCAGGGGGAACAGCAGGAGAATAGCGGCTGGGACTCAGCTGTGAGGAGTGTTGTGGCGCGAGCTGAAAGAATGGCCTGTTGTGTTGGGCAGCAGCAGTATTGTGTGTCTGGCCTCTCTCTCCCTCTGTCCTCTGTCTTCTCTCTCTTTAATGGTTAAGTCCATCATCCCTCCATTCAAACACTCCCAGCAAGGAACCTGCTTTTCTTATTTTGAAAAAAAAAAAATAAAAATAGGCAAGAAGACTACAGTGTAAATGTAAAGCTGGGTATTATTTAACATTTTTAATTCAGGTGTATTAATATCAAGACCGAATCAATCCTTTTTTTGAAATGCGTTGTTTTCATATTATATAATAAGCCAAAGTCCTCTATTGGTAAATGGTATACAGTCATAAAAGTGTTGTTTAAAATGACAACATTTTATCAAGATGACAAATACATACATATTCATGACCAGCTTTCAGAGTTTGACAGCTTATAATGCTCAGTGCCACTGAGACAAGCATTAATGTTTTGATACCCAGCCATCTGTAAATTTGAACTCTTCTTCTGTATCACTACGAATCTACTGGACTGGAAAACCTTCCATGAACTTTGTTTTGTTTAACAGTGTGAGGTTCAGTCCGTGATAATTAGTGATATCTAGGAGTGAAATTGCAGAACCAAATTAATACCCCCCTCACGCTCACTTATGGTGGCTGCAAAATACGCGGAAGTCCCTTTTTAGCAGCCAGTGTTTGTTTTGTCTGTTCTGGGCTTTTTAGTTCAGGGGATATTAACTCTACAAACATAGTAGGTGACAGTAATGCTCCTTAATGCTGGATGTTGCCCACTATGAAATGGAAAAAAGAGAAAGTTCTCCGTTCTGAGCTACTGTAGAAACATGGCGACGCAACATGGTGGACTCACCCTCTGCAGATATAAACAGCTCATTCTTAAGGTAAAGAAAAACACAACGATTCTCATTCTTATCTGAATATATTAATATATTAATATTATATTCAATTTCCGCAATTAGATCCGCGTAAATCTCACACTGGACCTTTTAAGGGTGTTTGATTCTGTGCATGTTATCTGTTTACTTATGAGACACATGAGGATGCATCCTTGCTGGAAGTGTAATACTATTCCAACCCCATGCTATTAATTGAAACTACTACAGCATGACGTGCTCTTAGCAGCACCTTGCCCTCAGATAGGAGTGGGGCAGCTATTTGCTTAATCATTAATCTGAGGGCCTCTGCTACATTGATTCTCTCTCTGTTCCCCTTCATAAATCATTATGGGCGAGCAATTCCTTTAATGGGGGATGGAAGTGCTGACTGAAAAGCCACAGCGCTCAGGACCTAATACTCACCTTGGTCTCCAGGTCAGATAACCAGGATTGAAGAGATTGGGCCGGTACCTGCAGTAGCAGTAGCTAAAGCCCCTTGCCTTTACACATGAAGATGGAGTGAGACGTCTTTCGGTGCATTGAAGTTTAATCCATGTTCAGACCTTTATTAAAACTCGTATTGAAATATAGATTGTAATTTTATGTTTTAGGCCCATTAGCATGTCTAAAAAGTTGTGTCCTACTGACACCGTAATGGATGCAAATGGCTATCTATCCATAGTTTGTGGTTGAGACGGTCCCATCGTCTGACCAGTGTATTAAGGGAGTACTTGTGTAGATGAGGCCTTAAAGTGCTGCCTCAATCAATGCTGCTCCGGTAATTGGCTTAGAGGCCCAAGAGAGTTGCCTGCTAACTCCCTGTGTGACTGTTTGCTTTCCCTGCTCCTCCTCTGCTCTGTCTGCTCTAAAACATGCACGTAATTCTTCTCACGTCACCTCTCAGCCTCTGTTTTCATAACACACACATCACCATCAACACTAAGCATGTGTTTGTCATGGAAACACTCCCCCAATTTATGCTGCAGTTGTGGCTTTTAACATTGACGTCAAAATCTTATTTTGTTTTTTTCAAGAATCTCAAGTATCCGCGTTACCTGCGTGTTACTTATGTCTCTTTACTTGAGGGAATGTTCCCGTGAGAAGAAAAAAAAAAAACAGGGCGGGTTTACAACGGGTCCCTCCATTGGGCTAATCTCACTCTCGGGTCAGTTGTAAGTTGCTCAGTCCCTCCTGCTACACTCACACTCACAACCAGCAGGGGTTAAGAACAGCAGATGTTTGGCTGAACCGGTGTGTGTGTGTCTATCTGTGTGTGGATGTCTGAGTTAGACAATGACTGGAAGCTCCCCAGACCATCAACAGCAGGAAGGCGATTGAGGGTATCAGATGTCACGAGAGTCAGCCCACTGCCTATTGTTAACACACAGGAGGACATCTTTTCACCTGGATTTGTGTGTGCGATTGTGGTGGCTGTAGCGTGAGCATGCCGCACAGTTTCTGCCACACACTCAAAAATTCGCTTTCCACTGCTGTTTTTTGTCGATATAATCGCACGCGCTTTGTCTTTCTGTCGGCACCAGTCGAAACCCACGCAGTCAAACGGAGCAGGAGGTCGTGCGAATGTGGCTGGAGAGGTATTCATGTTGCCTTGGCCCCAGGTAAAAGTGGAACCAAACTGAACCAGGGGTCAGAGCAGGCCGCGAGGACCGAGGCTGCAGAGGATGTGGATATAACCCTCAGTCTAACGTCAGGCACTTCCCTTCATTTTTACTTGGCAGCTTCTTCCTAAGCTGAACCTTTTAGAAAAATTTGAAACAAGATGCGCACATTTTGAATTGAATGCGGAGGCATGCTTCAAATTACATGCGATAAGTGCAATAATGTGACTATCTTGTGTCAGTATAAATCAAATAAAAAGACTCAGGTGAAGCAATAGTGTGAAATAAAGTGTACAGACAGTGAATGGTGCAGAGTACATTTCGCAGGCTGAGGTCTTTGTTAGTGTTGTCAGGTTTCTGGCAAAGAAATTGTGTAAAAAGACAAGAGAAACTGAGTCTCAACAAAAAAACAGCTATCAGTATAAAGTGTTACTTTATGTTTAATGTGTCTAATTAAATGAGAGATGTTCTTACCACCTTTAAACATCAGTTTTCTCTTTCAGCCTGCGTATTGTGTCCTGTATGTATACGTTACATGTGGATCTTGCTGCAAGGCTCGGGCCACTTTTAGACAATACAGACATTCACTTTGCTATATGAATGAAATATTTAGTCGGCCTCCGCAGATAACAGCTTCCCTCCCAGTAAACTCACACAGCTTGCGTCAGCCCACCAGAAAGGGCTTTAATACAACTTCATGATGTTGTGATGCTATAAATCTTTTTTAGCGTACAAAAACTCTACTGTTTTCTAATCATTTGCGAAATAAATTCCTTGAGGTGCAGTTCAGTGGATCAGTAGTTTTGATGAGGAAATGGTGTGGAGCAATATAAGAAGGAAAGTATGAATTTGTGACTGCCAAAATAGTGAAAGTTGAGCCTTGTGCATTGTAAAAGATTCAGTAGCCAGATGGCCACAGAGTCTGCTTTTCTCTGAAGCTACATGAAATGGCCTCTAAATGTTTTTTGTAGCTCATGTTTACAGCGTACAATAGCAAAAGCTTTGAGAGACATTTGGAGGAAGCAAACTCTCCGTCTCAAACTTAATGAGATAAAGACATTTGGATAGTCTTTATTTTCGTGGCTCTTTTTATTTATTTATTTATTTTTTGGTACCTTTATTGGACAGGAGATGGTAGAGCGATCCGAGTAAACAAGGTTGGAGAGACGTGGAATGACATACAGTAAATGTCGACGTGACCGGAGTTGAAGCAGGACATTTGGTTTATGGTCGGCACCCTTAACCACTCGTTTTTTGAGGTTTTAACTGAAGGTGAAATAGCTGAAATTCTTCTCCTGACCCGAATGTTAACAAATGGCTATATTATTTTACAACAAAGGTTTTGTACAAAGAGTGACTTAACTTTCTCTCTGTGTTACAATGTGACTGTCAGGACATTTTTGCAGAGTCTCCGAGAGCTGCAGTTTCCTTATTCCCAAGCTCAGAGATAAAGGACATCTCAGTCTTAACAGCGCATTTTGCTGCTTTCTGTGATGTCTTCCCATGATGTTAATCTCTCTCTTTCATACGTCCTTTAAATCCTGGGTATCCTCCAAGACAAAGACGTTTATATGTGAATAAATAATCACTTTCGATCATGATAGACCTGTGGGAAAATAAAGTGGTTTAGTTGATTACAGGGTAAGATTACAAGTTCATCTGAAGCTGAAAGCTACAGTACCTCTCTGAGGTCTGTAATTAATGACTTAGGACAGCTGAGATGCTCCTGCAGTTTATGGAGTGTGTTCAGTAGAAGTGAGTGAGTGGCCCAGTATTAGGAGACAGGATGTGGGTCATAGCATGTACTCAAACAGGCCACTTCAGGGACACATGTCCCCTGCTCTGGAGCTTTTTATGAACTGCCAGTGAGGACAGAAACTGGCTTCCACAACTTTCTATTTATAGTTCACACTTGTGTTTACACACTTCTTCTTTCTCTTTATCGTTTTCTATCTGTGTATTCTGTCACTCCATTTGCGTGTCTGTGTGGGTCTGTGTTTGTGTCAGTGTGGATACTCACACCTGCATGCACGAGTGTATTTACTGTAACTTTCAACATAACTGTAGCTATATTAAGAGCGGAAAAGTGGGAATTAAAAGTGCACACTACACTTAGTTTGCGCTTGAAGGTTTGGTGGGTAATGTATGTTGGAGAGAGATAATAAATAAAATACAATACAACTGGAATAAAATTCAATCCAGTGCAACAACACCATGCATTTCTGGGATTTAAATTCCTACCTTTTTTTCATATTTGGACTTAATTATCTCCACATAGTCATTGTGTTGTATTATATTATACTCTAAAGATAATATGTATCATCCCCCTAATTGTTATTTTCATTATCCATTAGTCTCTTGATTATTTCTTTGAATAAGCTTAACCATTTAGGCTTTAATAATAGTGGTGGTGACTGCTTGTCTGATTTAAAAACCCACACATTCTTATATTTGAAAAGGTGAAAGCAGCAGCACTTTTTTTGCCATTTTGGGTTCAGAAGTTTCTAAATGATTAATAAGTTATCACAGCTGTTGTCAATATTTTTTCGGTTCTTGGGTCTATTAATAAATCAGCTGCTTGTATCAGCACTCAGAAGGAGCTTTAGGTGCTGTGCAGTTCAGTGACAGGGACATAGAAATGATGTCGATGGCATGACAGAAGCGAGGACAGGCTTGCCCGGACTACCTTATCCTTTTAGCATTGCTTAAATCAATACCTCTCTCACACACACACACAAATACATGAACGCATCCTGCTTCGGTCTTGTAAGAAAGACAAAGCGATGGTCCTCACTCAATAACAAGATGCCCAGACAAGATGAAAGCAGAGAAGCCGCTCAGGTAGCGCACTGCACAAAAAGCCAGAGGTGTTGTGTGTGTGTGTGTGTGTGTGTGTGTGTGTGTGTGTGTGTGTGTGTGTGTGTGTGTGTGTGTGTGTGTGTGTG
>JAPQRN010000025.1:10543421-10568724 GCA_037367275.1 Coranthus polyacanthus | reverse complement strand
GTGTGTTAAGTCTGATTCTAACATGAGTGTGTGTCTGTGTATCTGTGTGTGTGTGTGTGTGTGTGTGTGTGTGTGTGATTGTGAGCACGAGGCTGGGAGAGAATGTTACGACATTAATCTGCTTGGCACCGGTTCCTCTGTGTGTTGGCACGTTTCTTCCTTTCACGCAGACAATGTCAAATACCTGTCCACGGGAGTCCGTAGCCGTCCAGACAACCGGAGGGAGACTACATTATTGATTCATAAGAAATTAATATCTTCACGATTGTAATACAAACAGCCTCAATTAGTCATTTCCCCTCACGCATTTCTTAAACCTAATCAAAAAAACATGTAGGTCAGGTTAATTCTCCAGTCAAGTGCCCTCGTCCAAGGCACTGGCTTAGATCTGGAGTTCATGTCCGGGTTCTGGACCATGGCTGCCCACTGCTGCTGACACGAGGATGGGTTAAATGCAGAGAATGAATTTACCTACAGGAACAATAAACAAGGATGAAATGAAAACGAGTAATGTGAAAGGTCACTTGTAGTGACAAACTCATGAATTATCACGCCACAGTTTCCCTCAAATCCACACAATCTTTTAACTCACTGGTTTGGTTTCCGGCCCACGGCTTTTTATAAAAAAAAACAGCTACAGTATGTGTCCAGCAGCACAACACAACGGCAGCCACATAAAGTCAGAGTCTCGCCGAGCAGTTTAGAGCATTTAGCAGCCCGAGACTTTTGTTTCTCAATAAGTGATCGAAACAGATTTAAAAGGAAAAGTGATTATTTGGCTCACACTCATGACTACATGCTACATATCTGCTGCATCTGTAGGGATTGTTTGCTACAGGCAAACAACTTGTAGTCTGTGTTGTGTTTACTGTTTGTTTCTGCTGCCGCTAAACGGTCAGTCAGTTAATGCATTTTGTTTTTGGCCATGTTTGCTCTTTTTTATTTGCTAGTGGCCAGTAGAGAGTTGACATGACCTGAATGAATACCACCAGCCAGATTTGAGCTGAGAGTTAGAAGAAGAGTTAGATACACATGACACACATTGATATCTTATCTCTCATATTTGCAAGGAATTTCAGGATACTTGATCGGTACTGCTGTATGTCTGGAAAAAAAAAAAACATGACAGATTCTTTGTTTGTTTACAAAACTACCCCACTGACAAATATTTTCTGTCAGAAAAAGCTGCTAAAACAAGCCTGGTGTTGTGACATGGTCCATTGTTTTTGCTTGGTACGCTTTCAGAGTCCAGACAATGTAGCTCCGCAGTCCATAACACAAACAGGGACCGTTTTGCTTTCCCACCAGCTGCTTATTTCCTCGATTTGTAGTCACATTGTGATCCAGCTTTATGTCTTTTCCTCTCAGTGTAGGATTAGAAGGTTTCATAGATCCTCTGCCTGCTATCTTTCTGTCCCCTGCTCTGCCTGTTTTTATCCCCGGCTTCCTCTTTCTGTCTTGATTTCTCCGTCTCCCTCCTTCTGTGTCTCTCTGAAGCATGCTAATGTCCTTCTTGTTGCCTAGGTAACTATTATGGGACCCCCAAGCCACCAAGGCAGCCCATCATTGGGACAGTGATTCTCGGTGATACAGGCTCCCAGCAGTCCACCCCAAAGCGCACCAAGTCCTACAATGACATGCAAAACGCCCGAGTAGTGCCTGCTGACGACGACGATGACGACCAGGCCACGGAAATGAACAACAGTTTTACAGGTGAGGGTGTCGCTGCACGTCTCCAGCCTCTCTGGTTGCTGAAGTTTTTGTATCCGCAGCTTTCTTCGTCCGTACGTGTACTCTCTGTCCGTGCGAGTGTTTTTTTCCGAAGTGCATGTTAACTTAGGGGTATCCATGTGTGTTCGGGATTAGAAATGCAGCAGGAGAGAGATAATGTGTGTATGTTTATGATCCTCTCCTCTGTTCAATGGTGCTGGGTGTCTAGCGGTTACATCATGTCTTTGTGATGCTGATTCCTTTTCTGTGAGCCTCCAAACACTGCCATCTGCCTGTGAGGAGGGGTGCAGAGGGGGAAGAAGTAGATTACAAGCTACACACATAAATTCATCATTTTCAGTGCATACTTCATCTCTCATCTCTGTATTTTTTACTTACCTTTTCAAGTCTTAATATATCTGTATGGCAAGAGTGTCAACAGTATTTTTGTGCCAGATATGTCTCAGAATTGTTATATGAATGCAAATCAATTCCAGAGTACAAATAACAAATAGGTGGCAGTGTAAGGTTTTTTCGCCCATACCTTCTTTATTTCCCACCTTTCCTCTCTCTTTTGAGCTCCTTCTTTATGAGTGCAAAGAGGTGGTGTTTTTTTCCCCCCTTGATGCTGGGAATCTATGCCCTCTCTGTGTCCTCCTGCCAGGCTGCCAGAGTGTTGAATTAGCATTTGATCAACCCTGAAAGGCCCACGGAAGTGAAGAAGGACAGTGGGCCAGAATTGTGGAGCGAGTGGGGATGGGGGTTGGGACAGCTAGCTTTTTAGGAGAAAGAGGCTTATGGGTGGAGAGGTAAAGCAGGGTGGGGGTTAGAGAGTTTGGAAAGGACTGTTGCTGAATGTATTAGCATATTACTGGGGCCCTTTTCAGTACACTAGGAGTGGGCGGGAACCAAACTTTGCATAGGGGGAGGGAAAAATGGGAGTTTGGTGTAGTTTTAGTTGCATGATATGTGCCAAAGTGTAAGCATGCTGGCCTTCTTCTGCTTTGTTTGTCTTTTCTTGCATGCCTGAAACATAAACCATGTTTTTGTTCTTTTTTGTTGTTGTTTCGTGTTGTGCTTGTGTTACCCAGGATCCTTAGTGCGTAGTCTCTTCCCCTCTCCTTTGTTGTGCACAGGTAACCCTAACGACCAGGACGAGAGCCGCGGCGGCATCCTCCGGCCGTACCCCGCACGTGACAATGCTCCATCCATTGGTCTGAATAATGCGGCCATCTCCACCGCAGACAGTGGGCAGCAGACCCTTGCAGAACCGCAGGTCTCTCCGGAAGAACCGCTGGGGCCGCTGCCTGAAAACTGGGAGATGGCCTACACCGAAAACGGAGAGCTCTACTTTATAGAGTATGTGCCAAAAATCTGCAGCACTTTTAATTTCGTCAGCTTTACACACTGCCTGAATAAGCATTTTTTTACCATAACTGAGGTTAGAGTTGGTGTTGTCTGTATTTTACCTGCACAATTTTGTTTGTCCAGTGGCTTGTCTCCCCCCATGATTTTGGTTTTAGGCCTTCCCTACCAACCTGCCCAGCCCCCTGGGTGTCACTGCTTTCCTGTTAATCCCTGCATGTCCCGATCTCTAAAGGAGATCACATCCTGATCACCTGACTACCTCCACCTCTCTGTCCTCCCAGCAGCACAGCAAAGGCACACCACCCGGATATGGCTGTGTGTTTTCAGAGCTTGTATGTTTATTTCTGCAATTACAGAATTACTGTATGTTCTTGTCTAACTATAGTGGGAAAAGTCAGGGCACTTTACTGTTGCTACCCTGCTTGTGTTTCTCTTGTTTTTCTCCGCAGCAGTTTCCTTCTGTCCTCTGTAAACTTGCTGACGCGGTTTACTCTCTAATTCTTATTGACGCATTCATGCGCCCCTGCTGTGCTTTTATATGTTGGTTTGACAGCCTTTGTTGAATCACATTGTTATTTTGTTTGTTTCCTCTCAGCCACAACACAAAGACCACATCATGGCTGGATCCTCGGTGTAGAGACAAAGCCCCCAGACCTCTGGAAGAGTGTGATGACGATGGTAAGCTGCTAGAGATCGTTTACACATCAGAAGCGTACATTAACACTTCTGTAGTCGCCGCATGGTGCCTGGGCTCTCACATTGGTCAGATCACATTGTGGAACTCTTAATTTCCTAGTGATGTATTTTAAATGCAAAACAATATTTAATTTGGCTATTTCGTTGGATGTGGTGATCTAGTATCCAATAAGAAGAACGGTTTACTGGAATTTCCTAAATGCAAACTATTTTGTTTATTGTTACCACTGTAGTCATAAAAAAAGGACCAATAGTTCACAAATAAATAAGAAACATTTGATGAATGCTACATACGACAGTTTTTCTAGTTTAAATTTCAAAACACAAGCTGCAAAATTGCACCATCAAGTGGCGAAATCGAAAGTGGCATGTTCCACTTCAGTAGATTGCACAGGCTTTTTTAGATGTTGTTTCACCCTGTTATCATGAGTTCTGAAACTAAGGGGGATTCTGTTTTTCCGTTTGCTTTTCTCTGGACTGTCACTTCATCCTTTGTTTGCTCTTGATTCCTACATCTCCTTCCCACTTCTCCTCCTCTATCCATCTCCTTTCTACTCTTCATTTTGTTTTCTTTGTTTCATCCTGCTCTCACCTTGGAGAAGAAGGGATACATACGGAGGAGCTTGAGAGCGATCTAGGTAAGGATATTAGCATTTGACACAAAGGTTATGATGCAATTCTGCTCCGTTAAGGGTGAAATGACACCTTTTGTTGACACAGTTTGAAATCCAGTTTGTTGAACAGCGTCAGCAGGATCCAGGCTACATTTTGACCATGTGTGGTGCTATAGGCTGGTGTTTTGATATTTGCATTCACATATTCTGCTTGCCACATGTAGAAGAACGATGTGAAGAATGTTTCTGCCTCATGCGGAGGACAGCGGTGCAGGATGACAGTTTGGTGGCAGTATTGTGCACTAAATGCAATATGCTGTAACTGAAAAAGTAGAGAAGAAGAAGACAGCAAGGTGAACGCTGAGTGAGGAGTATTTAAATCTCACATGGGTAATTGTGCATTACACTGCATGTGTTTTAGTTACTGTTGATGATAGCTCTGTTTCTAACATTAACATCTGAGCCTTTTACATTTGAACTGGATGATTTCATTGGGGTTTTGATGTGACATATATGGTATTCTACTCCTTCAAGTTTGCCTCAGAATGACAAAAAAAGAAAACATATGTTATGCTGCGGTTTCGGTGAAGACGCCGATTGAAATATGCTCTTGGAGTTGCTTCACAGAGTCAGGCTCAGCTGTCGATTCCACCACATTTATAGGTTGCACAAACAACCCTCTAATGGAACAAGATCTCAGTTTCAAACAAGGCCTAGAGCGCCTGGTCGAAGCCTTTATTATTGCTGGCTGTTAAGATGCCGACAGTCTGTGATTTTATTGATTGTGAAATCCAGTCTCGTATAAAAGTTGTTTGCCGGACTTGGGAAAAGCCCACAGTAACACAAGGAGGTAATGTCTTTGTCTGAAATCAAATACAGTGAAGAGGAAAATTGAGATGGCAACGTCTTAATGCGAATGTGTCAGCTTAATAGGTCTGCTCCCCTCAGAGCGTGGTTAGGTGTGTGAAGAGTGTGTGTGTTTGCATGGGTGTGAAATTAAGCACACGGAGAGGCAACGTTGAGCTGAGTATAATAAGTACTGTGGTCATATTCAGTAAAAGCATTACAACATGCAGGTGTTTGCTCTTCAGTTTGCAAATAGTTTGTTGTGCCCACTTTCTGACGGAGCCCTCTGTGTGGTATCTTTGTTCTGCCTGAATGAGACGGGAGATGTTTTAGCCATAATGAGCATAATAAATTCGGTTATAGTGAGCAGGAGCGTGATCCAAGTCATAATTTAGTTGAGAACATCAACTGATAGATGGCGGCTGACTTGTCGTTACTTTAGACTGTTATCTGAAAACCTCGGCCCAACTGGCGAAGCTACAATTTAAGAAATGCAATAGAACACAAAAGCTTTCAGAATTAAATGGAAATTATGCTGTTGATCTGGGTTTTCTGGATTTCATTTTAGCATTTATGGAGAATTCAGCCTTTTGTGCTATGACATGACTTAATTTTACCCACTGTATCTACTTTAACTACAAGATAAAGCATAGTTTTCAGCACTGACTGCCTACTCTCTCACTCTGTATTCACCACTGCTAATGACGGAGGTAAAGCTGTTTTACGGTGTTGTCACGGAGTGTTTATTGCTTCTTATTCCAGAGCTGCCTCCAGGATGGGAGAGGATAGATGACCCAGTGTACGGAGTGTATTATGTAGAGTAAGTTATTCACTTTATCGGCACATCAACTCACAAACACAAAGAAAAACAGGCCTCCTCCCAATTAAAGACCTTCTGACAAATCTTTTTACTTCTTCGGTCTTCTCGCCTTTAGGCAGCAGTAGCAAAGGCTGACCTTTGATAGAAGCTAATTTGCTCTGAGTTCCAACACAGACCTCGCTCTTCTGCAGCAAATCTGTTTCCTGTTTTCTATAGCACTGTTGCTTGAAATCTGTGAGCCAAAGAGACTGCCCACATAGCCTTTCTTTTTCTAATCTGTCCAAACCCCCATCAATCTTCGATCTCTCTGCCTCTGTCTTTCTCAGTCATATAAACAGGAAGACCCAGTATGAGAACCCGGTGGTGGAGGCGCGGCGCCGCAAAATCCTGGAGCAACAGCAGCAGCCGCAGCCTCCAGAAGGTGAGCGGTATATTCGAGGTTCGTTTCCTGCCCTGGCACGGCACCATTTCTTTCTTTCTTCATGTCTGTGAGTGTCATGTGTTTATAGTGCGTCCAGTTTTCTCCTGGGTTTGGGCCAGACTGCTTTTCTCTGTTGTGACTTGACTCAAGACGTGGATCTCTGTACATTGTAACGTTGTAATTCGCTAAATGAAAATTTTGTGTCTGTATTTGAGCTGGTCCAACTCCTGGTGTTGTCTTCGGTGTTTAGATTTTTATTCATATGATTTAAAATCATAAATGCTGTGTATGATTTTGTATTTGATCATTTGCATTTTAATTTAAACATGAAGAGGAAACTTTTGCTTTAGCCTGTTCTGTCCAAAAAAAAAAAAGAAACTACATACTTCTACATGATCATCATTGAGAGTTTAAGCTTACAACAGAGTATCATATCACATGAAGCTATCATACATTCATCAAAGAATTCTTGTAAAAGCTGATTTATCAAGAACTGATTACAGTTGTGGTGCTAAATGAAACCAGGCACATGTTTAATTGTATGTACTGTATGTGCTTTAAGCTCTGTGTTTGTATATGTTGTTGTGTTTATATGTTTACATGTGTATTGCTTGAAAATACAGTTTTGTGTAAATTATGTTTGGGGTAATGTTTCTGTGTGATTGTGTCTGGACAGAATGGATAGAGGAGCACTCCTCAGCTGCAGCTCCATTAGCAAACTACGCTCCAAACCACCTGGAGACCTACAGGGACCCTCAGGTCCCACCAACTCTACCTCCAGGCCCTGCAGGAGTCAAACGTAAATATTATTGCTTATTATTATTGCTATTTATACTGTATGTGTACGATACTCTTAAGGTTTCCTCATCGCATTTTTGATCCTGTAGCCAAATAACAATAGTACGTACATAAAAACTGAAAAATAACTGTGCTCTGACACTTTCTGAGCACTAATCATTTATTTCCTCAGATTTGTTTATAGTCTTTTGGCATGACATTTGAGTAGGACCCATGACTGTTAAATTAACTGTACATAAAAGTGACAAGCAATTACCAAAAGTTGCACATGACAAACTGTCCAAGCAAACTGTCTAATAAAATAATAAAAATATTAATAATAATAATAAAATTGTCATTGCCTGTTATTGTAGGTGTAATGGTGCTCAGTGCTGTAAAATGTCAAGGATAAGATAGGAATGCACACATATCTACATATTAATATATTTAAGAAAACAAAGATAAAGTTGTTTCCTGATGCTCTTCAGGAGGGAAGCCTTTCTTCACAAGAAACCCAGCAGAGCTGAAAGGAACCTTCATCAACACTAAACTGAAGAAGAGCCGTCGTGGCTTTGGCTTCACTGTTGTTGGTGGTGACGAGCCCGATGAATTTCTACAGATCAAAAGTCTGGTGTTGGACGGGCCGGCAGCTGTGGATGGCAAAATGGAGACAGGTGCAGTACATAGCCATCATCCACAGGGGGCACTGTTTGCATTTACCAACACTCAGTAAAATGTTCTTCCACAACATCAGCGTTTATTTTTGTTGCATTTTTTAAAAGGGAAAACCTTCACATAAACAAGAAATAAGTCCAAATATATGCTTCTGTTAGTATAAAGCTGTACTTGTGTAGATGTCTGCATCACTAACTGTATTTTCTTCCTTGATGCAGGTGATGTGATAGTCAGTGTGAATGATACCATCGTGCTCGGCTACACTCATGCTCAGGTGGTGAAGATCTTCCAATCCATCCCCATCGGTTCTATGGTGGACCTGGCCTTATGTCGTGGCTACCCACTGCCCTTTGACCCTGATGACCCCAACACCAGCCTGGTGACCTCAGTGGCTATCTTGGACAAGGAGCCTATCATTGTCAATGGACAGGAGACATTTGACTCACCTTCCAACCAGGCCGGGCCAGTTAACGGCATGAGGGAGCCACGGCCACACAGCCCCTCAGCTGAAGTGGCGTCTAACGGTTCGCACGGTTACTCCAGCGACGTTGTCACCCTGGCCTCATCCATAGCCACGCAGCCTGAGCTGATCACCATCCACATGGAGAAGGGAGACAAAGGGTTTGGCTTCACCATCGCTGACAGCCTAACAGGAGGCGGTCAGAGGGTCAAGCAGATAGTGGACTATCCACGCTGCCGTGGCCTGAAGGAGGGGGACATTCTGATGGAGGTCAACAAGAGAAATGTCCAGAATATGAGCCACAACCAGGTGGTGGACCTGCTGAGTAAATGTCCCAGAGGCAGCGAGGTCACCATGTTGGTGCAAAGAGGTACGTGTTACATCTTAATGTCAGATATTTTACAGCATCACCAGATGAATAGATCCAGGAACAGAAGTTTTGAGTTAAGCGCACAAACGAACGGAGTGTATCAAAGACGTCTGCTGAATAGACAACAGCTTGAATATTTGGCACAGAAAGAGCGTCACAATGAGAAAGCGAAGAAGGGAGTGGGCGGTGTGTCGGACTCAACGGTATGAAGTAAGGAGAGGTAAAGAGCGGATGAGCTGAGTTAGCATGGCAGTGGATGAACAGATGACTGTGGGAGGGAGTGGGAGGCTGGGTAAAGAGGCGAGATGGATGAATGAGAGAGCAGGGGAGGAGCAGCACATTAGGTCAGGGGCTCGCATACATTTTGAATACAGATGCTGCTGAATTGGATGTCAGACTTAGCATCTTCACATCCTCTATTCTTCTTTTCGCTGTGCCTGTGATGCCTATGCTGTATGGTAATTAGGTATTGTGACTGTTTTTATAGTAATGAATTTATGTTTTACTAAGGATGTGTTTTACTCTACCTGGAATGGAGGAAGGAGTATGTATTTGTGGAAATAAGCAATAGTTTTGTAGTTAGTTGGCTAAAACTCTGCTAAGGTAGCGCCATCTTATTATAATAACAGATACATGTAATGGTGTAATGCTTCTTTGCCCAGCTGCTTACCTGAAACATTCCACTTTGCATCCAAAGAAAAAAAGTTTTTCTCTCTAAAATGTCAAATCAAAAGCAGATAGTTTGCAGTGTGAGTTTATGTGTGTCAAGTATCCATGCAGACACTGAATGACATTCGAAGTCTCTCATTTATGTCCACTCCTTACTGTTGTTAAATTGCCATCCATCTCAACTGGCCCAGATCTCTATTAGTGGCAGATTAGAATATGCACCCAACATCAATTATGCCCTCTAATGAGTTGACCTTGTGCACTGCTGTTGGAATAACACTGCAGTATTATGTTAAATGTCAGCATCATTATAGGCTTCTGTGTGTGTGAGAGAGACAGAGACAATGATATGAATGCAGGACAGTATCTGCTACCAGAACACTGAAAGTAAAGTACAGAAAGGAGATGATGTGTGGGGAGGAGACTACAGCTGTCGTTGGAATACGTCTTCTTCTTCTCTCTTCTCATTATTGTGGGGCTGAGTGTGTGGACAAGCCTAAAAGGTACAGAAACAAACAGCCAGGGGTTACTTAGGGTTAGAGAACTTTTTTTTTTTTCTCTGGCACCTTATTTGATATGGACAGGGGAGAGAAACAAGAATGGGGGAACAACATGTAGTAAATGGTCCAGCCAGGCAGGAATTGAACCGGGGACTCATTGCTCAGTGGTAGTTGTACCGATCACTAAGCTACTGGGTAGCCCTAGAATAAAGACGTGTTTTAATTAGGCAGCTATTCTAATAATCCATTCATTGTTTTCAATGTCAACTTTTAAGCAACATTTGCAGCTTCTCAGATGAAAATCATTGACGCTTTTCTTTGCCATCTTTAAACTGAATACTTTTGGATAAAAATAAGCTATTTGAATACTTCACCTTGGGCTGAGGAATATTATAGCAGGCATTTTGCTGTTTTATGACAATTCACAGGCAAACGTTTGATCATCCAAACATTTGACATTTTAAATCTAAAGTAACTGGAAATTTGTCCAAATTAAATAGTGTCAAAAAGGCAGATAGTTGTTTTAATCAATATTCTGTGCTACGGACAGACTTCAGTTGGTACCAAAACTTAAACACCCAACAGAGGCAGGTTGAGTAAATGATGCAGATACAAAAAAAGAAAGGAGTTGTGTTGAAGGAACTTAACATTCCAGTGCCAAAATTATTATTTCAAAAACATGTCAGTCAACAGACAGATGGAAAATATCATTTTTGATAATCAGCCAACAATTGACATGTCTATTAGGCAAGAGTGACAAAAATTGTTGCTTTAAGCTTTTCAAAGGCAAGAATTGGCAGCTTTTCCTCTTTTATATGACCATAAACTGTAAATCTTTGGGACACTTATTTGGATAAAACAAGCAGTTTGGAGATGTCACCTTGGGCTCAAAGAATTATGGGCGTTTTTTCATTATCATGTGGCATTTTATAGACTGAACAATCACTTAATCTGAAAATAATTGACAAATTAATTGCTCATAAAAATAATTGCCAGTTGCAGCTTTAACAGTTCTTGGGACTGAACTATAAGCTTGGCTTTCTGTGTGAGAATGATGCAATGACCTTTCAAGTGATCGCTTGCAGCGAAGGTATAATCATTCACAAACAACAATTATGGGAGCTAAGAGGAACGAAGTAAGCCAGATAAGAGGAAAGAGAAGCTGAGTAGAAATACGAGGGCCAGGGATCACGATTTGAGAAAGTGGAGGAGGAGGATTAGAGGAGAGAGAAAGTGTGAGATTTGCTGAACAGCATTTGAAGTTCAGCGAGGAGGGGGGGGGGGGAGCGTATCTGTGGTTTAGAGAAGTTTAGGCGGAGGAGAGGTGGAGGAACAAGGTGGACTTCAGCTGGAGGAGAAGAAGCTTTAATCTGTTCACCTGTGACTCATCAATCTGCACTGTCTAACTGAGAGTCAGCAGAGAGCATCAACAGTAGGCAAAATGCACAAGGTCACGCAAACATAACATCTCACATCGATTCTCCACAGGGATAGTTTTCTCTTGCATCACGAAAACATTTTGAAATCGCTCCTGATCCTCTTGTTTTGTCTGTGCGCTAGAGCTCCATCTGTTTCCATAAATGAGCAATGTGCTGATCATTTTATTTGTTCATTTTGTCGATTCGTACGTGAAGGAAGTTGTGAAAAATTGGGCAGGCTGCAAAGATATTTAGTTTACTGCTATATATGACAATTGTTACCAAGGAAGCAATGCTTGAAAATTCACTAAAAGATTTCATCAAAACAGATGTTAGTTTTCTTTAGACCAACCAATCAATTAATTGACATGCAGTACTATTTAAACTCACTGGATTTGCAATGTAAACAATTTTAGGTTTTAATTATTTAAAAACTGAACATATCCTGTGCATTGCTTTCTGAAATTTAGATGAAGTTGTCTATTATCAGATTCAAATGACAAAGGGGGAAACACCCTTGTAATATTACACCTGTTCCACAGTTTGTCCTTTATGCCCAGGAGGCAGCGTTGCTCTGAAATGAACAGTGCCAGAGTTGTTCGCTTGTGGCTAATCTCAAGTATTTGCAGAAGGCTGTTGTGCATTTTGCCATCACCGTAATGCTCCCTTGCAACAGCAGAACGGTGTGTTTGAAATAAACAGAGGCACATTTTGGTGTTTGGATTCCTCAACAAATGGTCTCTGTAGTGTCAGTGTGGTGGTTATTGAACACAGATAAGAGGTGTACAATAGGGGAAAAGATGTGTTTTGTACAAAGGAAATAGACAAGAATCAGAATAAGTTCTTGTAGTAATGAGGGAGGTAGCTGCTAAAAATACTGTGAAGTGATTGGAAGTGAATGTTTTTGTATTCAGATCGTTGAGAGTTGTTTCGATTATACAGAAAAAACACTTCACTTCTGAAATGTTTCAAGATTGGATTTATATTGTCAATAAACCTGGTAAATATTGAACACAGGTTAGCATTTCTTAACTAAAATTAAAAGAAATGTCTCGGACAAATATTCAGTGGATCAAAATGTTTGCAATGGGCAGGATCTATTTTTTTTTTTTGCAGCACAGTGTGACAAATACAGTATCGACCTGTTAAGAGGATCCATTTCTACCTGAAGCTGTCAAGCGTAGGAATTTTTGCTTCTCGTTTAAATTTTAAAACGTTTCCTTCCTGAGATAACATCTGGTGTCTTCTCATCGAGGATTCCTCCACCTAAAAGGAGGCCAGGCCAGCTATGACTCCTCCATCTTGTCTTCCTATCGTTGTTGCCATGACAATCGTGCACAGCACTCCTGTCCCCTGAGAGACAGAGAGAAAGAAGAGAAAATGAAAAGACAGGAAAGGGAAATAAAATGTGTGTGTGTGTGTTTGGGGGGGGGGCTTGAGAATGAAGCTTGATGAAGAGCCAGGCAAGGTAGATGTAAAAAAAAAAAAAAAAAAAAAAAGGCTGCAGGACAATAGGACGATCGTACAAGCAGAGCAAGGACAAATATTTACACGTTAAGCTCAACACGATATGGAAAGATGGAAAACATGGAGGAAGAGCTATTCACTGACTGTGTGTGGGCTCTGCACAGGCACGCCAAGGCCACTTCAGCAGCATATTGAAACACTGGGCCATTCACCTCACTGCAGATTCAGTTTGAAAAGCTTGAGTTTTTTTTTTTTTTTTTCAAAACAGTTATTCCAAGATGATGGAATGACCCACACGCATTTGTGCCTCCATAACGATGCCTTAACGCACATTTTCCTCTACTAGCTGCTGCTCACCAATGACAGTGGTGTTTGCATGTGTGAAGACAGCACCCACTTATTTGTCCTGCACATTAGGACGAGGCCATTTTCTAAGCAAGATAGATCTGACTCACTCTTTCACACAAATCATTCAAAGTATGAAGCCGAAACCCTCGGAATGTAGGAATGTAATTGTTGACTGATTGTATATGCGTGTTGTCTTAGAAGTTGCACCCATGTGTATACATTCCCTGCCTTTAGCGCTGATCAATATTTTCCTCATTACCATATCTGCTAGTTGCTACAAACATTTCTCTCTCTGCTATTGAAGAATGGGAGGAAGCGGGCTCCTCCAATCCGAGACCCTGCTTAGGTCACAGCGCTCGCTTTCACTTATGATTTGTTTACTTCCTCTCTCATTTGAATAATAATGGAGACCGTCTTAGTCATTTTTGTGGAAGGCTGCCTCTGTAACACTACACTCAGGCCTTTTAAGCCCATGTTGCATCCTCACTGATCAATTCAGAGCTTTTAAAGGGAGCAGCGTTCTGTTGCGACGTATTGAGCAGAGATTTACTGTCATTCAGCAGCTTCAGCAAAATAAAAAAATAGCAGGATTATGGCATTGCTGCATAATGTGAATGCTGTATGTGTTCATGGAAAGTATGCAGTTTTGCATACGCTTCTGTGTGCGTATTAGGAATTCTTACCCACCTGCCTGTGGTCATATTACATATGTATAGCATGTAAGCATTTATAGATGCTAGAGAGTTGCATGCGTGTGCAAGAACATGTGATTCCCATGTTTCTTTCACCAGGCTTCAGTTGCTCATAAATGTTTCATTCAGCCAGATTTAATCAACACTAAATTACACATTGTACATCAGCATCACACTGCCAGAGTAGGTAAATAGATTTAAAGCCAGCATCATGCATGAACATGCGCTCACACCAACGTAACGCATGTAGATGTGCTCTTCCAGCTGACACAGGCTATAGTGGTCGAATATTAGGGACATGTGAATGTTTGTTATGTGTTATCGTAATTATTTATGCTCCTTTAATTGCACATTTCGAAATTATTAACCATATGGCCATGGTTAAATTCAATTTCTGTATGATTGGTGGTAATTATGGCTGCATTGCTAGTTTGAAGGTTTTTCCAGGGGTTGTTTCAAAGTAAAAGGTTTCTGTTGCACTTCCACAGTGTGTAATTTAGGGTATCAGGGTCACATAACATGCTGTTGTAATGGGAGACACTTATTGTCGACATCTGACCTTCCGATGCTTGTCCTTCTAAGGTCAGACGTGCATGCCTGCACAATGACACACATACAGAAGAGCATTCATCAGTACACCAGCAGCTGAGCTCTTCCACTCTTCCACTCTCTTCCGGCAGCTTGAACCCCATAATCTGAGAAAGAGAAAGAAGGAGAGAGAGAGAGAGAGAGGGAAGGAAGGGAGGGAGGAAGGAAGGAAGGAAAACAAGGGGGGAGGATAAATTATGAATCGTGTAGAGAGAGGGGCTTTGCAGCAACAGAGAGTTTTAACATTTAATGATTTTTTGCCAATGCAGCAGAAAGAGCCTAAGATGGATGCTTGCATGTCGTTGCATGTGTTAATGTTGCTGAAACGTTCCATTAATATCTCCAGTAGATTTTCTATGTTCCTGCTCGGTAATGTGTTGCAGGATTGTACTGGTCTCATCCAGAGCAGCGATGAAGGAGAATTAGAAAGTAATGGATTAAAGTGGAATAATGTCTACCATTAATGTAAATATGGGTTGTTGTTACCTCCTCCTCATATTTATTTTTATTTTGCAGTTTCCACTGTCCAGAATTACACAATTGCAGCGGTAACAGCTACTCTTTGCCCCAATACTGTCTCATGTCATTCATGTATTCATTTTTCTATTTTTGGCTCAACATACTGTGCTGGAGTAGGTGGCAACTTCAAGAAGGCAAAGACATTTTGTTGAAAAATAGTGTGTGGGGAAAATAATTAGGTTGCTGGTAATACGTGTAATGTAGAGGACCCTACATGATGAATGAATTGTTGAATTATGATGGATGTGATTTCAGTAGCTAAGTGGGAATGTAGATTATTCCCTACACTGGTATGCTGCGAATCCTCTCCCCTGACAACTGGCTCCCAAGTATTAATATTTTATTAGCACAAATGAGATTGATCTTCTTGGTGACTCTGTGTTAACTATAAATTTATATCTATAAATATATATATATATATATATATATATATATATGAGAGTGAGAGATGGAGACAGATAGAGGGAGAGCAAGTCAGGGTGCACGGAAGACGAGGGGGAGGGAACAAGAAATGAGCACAGAGAGAAAAGATCAGCTTCTCAATGTAAGCCCTGAGCGAAGCAGAAGAGTGGAGAGGTGAAGAAATAGCTCTGTAGTTACTGAGCCACTCCACAGATGTACATAGTAAGGCAGAACGGTTTCCTTTGATATCATGCAAAAACTGCTGAGCTCCTTCTCTGTTTGGTGATAGTTGAGATTCTGCCTGAGAGCTCAGAGTAGCGTCTGTGTTCGAGATAGCTGGCGAGCAGACTTGGGGGAACCTGTAGCTGGGACCGGCAGTCTAAGGCTGCTGCAGCATCAGTAAGCCTGTCTAATGCAGATAGATCAGTAGCTCGGGTGAGAGCACTGAGTGGAGCGGGAGACAGCACAGGGGGAGGAGATCACTTAGATTAGCGAGCAGCCTAGCGCAGTGTGTTGTTCAGAGAGAGAAAGCAACGGAGAGGGCGACAAAGAGAGGGAGCTGGGCCAGTTACGCTCTGCTCTGCAGCAGGAACCAGGCTCCAACCGTTTGTCTTGGGGAGTTTTTGATCAGAGGGGACAAGGGAAGAGCACCGCAGGTCATTAATGCTCTCTCTGTCTCTCTGCCGATGCTTTGCAGGAGTGGTGCCAGCCAAGAGGAGTCCAAAGCTGGTGGTGAGTACAAAAATCTTCATCTCTTTGTGTTAGTGCATGTTCACTCTACTGAGTAAGAGGAGGACTATTTAAAGAACAAACGACAAGCAGATATGATAGTCAACTCCTGCTCTTCTCATCTGAATCCAGAACTCCAGAAATCATCCCCTTCTGTTCTTTATTCTGCTGTCATCATTCGCTTCTTTCCAGTCTGTCACTTTGTTTTCAGCCACATATCCTTTTTTCTTTCATGCTTCTCCCGCTCTTGCGCTTGTTGCCTCTATGTTGTCATTTCTGTTTGTTTTAAATGCCCTCCACTCATACCATGCTGCCATCCTGTGACTGATTAAGCAAAGCCTAGGCTGAACAGCGTAACAGTGGCCAGCTGTTAGGGAGGGCAGACGGCCACAGCTGAGAGAAAAGAGTCATGAAGGAAGAATTGGGAAAGGGATGAGGGAAGGGAAGACCAGTCCCACAAGAGTGATTCACTATGATATAGAGGACACACTGAGGCTAACAGACAGGGAGAAGGGGGCAATGGTGATGGAGTGAGCTGGAAGCAAAGGAGAGGGAGAGTGGTGAAGCTGAAGGAGATATTGCAACAGATTGTAATGTGACTTGTAGTTACAGTAGTGACAGATAAGAGAGGACGGGTAAAGAGGGAAGAAAGGCAAGTTCTGTAAGAAACATGAGGACCTCTAGGAGGACAGTGCAGTAATTTAGGAGTTTAAAGAGCAAACACCTCACCATTTTTACGACTCATCTCAACCTGATAAAAAAATCAATACAGACTCAGAAAAGATGCCAGTGCAGCTTTAAATTACTGTCACCCTAATTCACCCCTGGAGAGCCAACAAGTTATAGCAGAAGGGCATTTTCTCTGGACAGGCTCATCCAAGGCTCATTAATGGTGGGTTCAATTTCCAGCAACTGAGAAGACGAAAAAATCCTCATCCCACGTCTCTTGATCGACATTAAAAGCCCTCGCCTCAGCCAGCTGGATATTAGGATTAGTTTAAAATGGTCTCAGTCAAAGCTGAGGGTGTTACCTATTCAGGTCACATGGCATGGAGATTGAAAAAGGGGTGGGTGCTGTAAAGGGGTCGAGTAAGACCAGTAGTGGCCCTGGCTGACTGTCACTTTGGATTAGCCTTTTCACTAAGGAAAAGCCAGTTTTCCCCCCTCTGTGTTATGTCAGTGAAATGTCACGCTGCATGCAACTTCGTGTCAGCCCATACGACCAATCTTGCCTCCAGTTCAGGCTAAGTAGATGCTCACAGTAACCTCCCATATGCAAGAGAGACTGCGCTGTCTCAACCCATTAAGCAAGTCACCAGTGATCAAATGAGAAGTCAATTTTATATGGCTGTTGTCCTCATTAGGAAATATTACTGGAATATTTGACCCCTCATCTCGTACGGTGATGAGTGGGAGACTGTGCCATGGCTTTTCTAGCATTTCACGAGGTGGTTTATTATTCATACGTGATAAAAAATGATTTGGTTGTCAGTAATTGCATTTTCACAGTAAGGCTCGTTTTTCATAAAGCTGTAAAGTGATTGTAATGTGCAATCATACACAGCCTGGAAATAATAACATGGAGATCAGTACAGTATATTTTCTGGTTGTGGAAGAAAGAAAGCAAGAACGAAAGCATGGCATCACAATACCATAACATTTCAGATTGTCTAATATGAATGTTTTTTTTTTTTTAATTCCACAGTCAAAATTGTCGATAGTTTCAAGCAAATAAAGTTAACTGAACGACATGAAGTTGTAACACTAAATTTACCAATTGGCATTCTTCTCTGATGGTGAGATTTGCCACATTTTACACATTTCTTTTCAGCTGAGATCAGCCTTGATTCTGTTTCTGTGCAAACAACACTTGGCAATAACCAAAGAATCTTGGGACTCATAAAAGGCTATATCTTTGTTCATTAAAATTCCCTCACATTTCAAACTGTCTTTGTCTTGCAACCATGGAAACCAAGTCATTTTTCTCGCACTCCAGCAGACGTTTATAGTGAGAGATGTTCTACTGCAAAGTCTAAAAAAGATGACCTTGGATGTTTTTTCTTTCTCTTTGTCCTCCATCAACACTTTTCTCACTCATTTCTTTTACCCTCTATCTCACCCTTATCACTGACTCACTTATCACTCTTACTTTTTTCTCCTCTGCCCTCTACCTCCATCTTCTGCTTATATCCACCCCCCTACACGCATACACCTCTCTCTCTCTTTCTGTTTCGTCCATCCAGCACCAGTTAGAGAGAAAAGACAGCCAGAGCAGCTCCCAGCACAGTGTGTGCAGCCATCGCAGCACCCACACCGATTCACCCAGCCACCCACCCTCTGCCATGCCCAGTGAGGCTGTGGCTCCCACTCCTGCTGCACCCACTCAGCCGCTGCCAGGCCTGCCACCCCAGGACCCTGCAGATGGCACCCTCACCCTCCAGAAGAAGCCAGACCCCTTTAAGATCTGGGCACAGTCCAGGAGCATGTATGAGAGTCGACGTGAGTAGAATTCCGTTCTAGATTTTTGAAGGTTTTGCTGATTTTAGAGTTTAAAAGTTTAGTAAATGGTATTACAGACCTTTTAACCTGCTATAAGTCCAAAATGTGGCCTGCAATGCTCCTGAGGAGACACTTAGATGCTTAAGAATGAAGATGGAAGCTAAAAACTGCTTGCAGCAGGAAAATGGCATGGCTATAATTCTGAAGGATACTGTGCATATATGAGCTTTTTTTTTTGTTACATTTGAAATTTTTGCACATTTACTTTTTATGCCATTTTAAATAAAATTGTACAACTTTGATACTTTGACACTGAGGTCAATAGGAGTGACATTTAATCTATGTTAACCGACGTAGAAAAATCATATGAAAGATGCTAAATAAACTTTGCTGACTGCTCTGCTTAGAGCATATTAGCAAATGTATTTTTTTCCCATTGTGATATTTTCTTTTACTAGAAAACCAAAACACAGTATTTAGCGTGATCACTGCAGGGCACATCTGTGTGTATGTGTGCTAGGCTGTGTGTTCATGTGCGTTAATGCATTTTTGTGTGTATGCTTACCAATTGTGTTCTGACTAAGTCACAACTGATACTGTGACAAAAGGTGCCTCCAAGTGGGAAGTGTCCTTGAAACACTAGTGTTTGCTCATGAGTGGTGTACAGTGGTAGACGAGACACGTACATACACCGTTGGTGCTATCCTGTTTAGGATGGAAATGCAAAGGAAATGCATGCATGTGAATTTTTTGGCACATTATCGAGTGGAAAGACAAGGCAGATTCCTTTTTAAACTTCTTTGCTTGAAGAAAACTGCCCACATTTTATCAGCAGCCAGACAGCTTGTCTCACAGCCTGTTTAGTTACTGGCATCAGAGTCTCCAAAATTCAAAACTGGAGCACCAGAAAGTAGGCAGCCTCCCTCTAAAACTCCCCAATATCATTTGTAGTCATGGCCTATTCTTGCATTATGCATGGAGAAACAGTGTAAGGGTGTCAAACCACTTATCTTCTGTTTTTTAACAGAGAAGACTTTGAGAAAGATGATTGATCTTAAAATAGCAGGTCTCTTTTGTGCTCTGGCTGAATTCCACCTCCCAGACCTCCTGAACCCATAAAGGTGTAGACATTAAAATGAGAATAGTTCTGTGTGCGCTGAGAAATATATCTCTGTGTTGTTAAATATTGTATTGTGATTGTAGAGTAGCGGGTCTGCTTTGTGCTGTGTTGTCGCACACTTGTGATTGTTACCAGCCAGATGTGCGGCCCTGAACATAGTCTGCGTTGCAGTGTTGGTTAATAATTATGGTTGCCTCTAAAATCTAGGACTGCTGCTGATTAAATATTAACTAGGCCCAGAGAGGGCTGCTTTAAGCTGTGGCTGATTGGTATATCTGTTTGATAACCCCTGAAGGAGCTGCAGCCCCTTTGTAAGTCAGTGGGGAGGAGGGAAGACATATTGAAAAAATGAGAAAGAGAGTCAGAGACAAAGAATGACAATGAAGCCCTGCTTTACATGTGTGCACAGTTATATAAAACAATCACTATTGTATGAGTAGGTAAATCCACACTTGCATTGAGAGCAACTGAAGAGTTGAGCGTAAACTATACTTAGCGTCTCCTCTTGTTGTTTGGATTTCCACACAGTCCCTGTCACCCATCAGCGGATGTGGCACGCGGTATCTCTTTCTGTTTATGTTGAGCTTTGATCACCGCTATAAACACAGGTCAGGGAATTGTTAATTAGAGCCACAGTAGACCAATTTACACTGAACAAGGGGAAACAGAGAGCTGTGACTAATAAGTTCACCACTGGCCTTGCGTGTCAGCCGTGTAGATATCAGGCAGTGCAAGAAGAAATAGCTTGTGCCTCCTGTGTGGACTGGCCCTGTGGGTTGAACAGACTGACACCAAATTGCCTGTGTCCTACTCCACGGTCTGCTCTGATGCAAATGTGTGGGATGTGTGTGTGTGTGTGTGTTTGAAGGAGAGTAACAGGAAAGAAAAGGAGAGATTCATGTGTATTGGAAAATTTCTGCAGCTAATAATAAGCAACGTTTCGCATCACAGATCTAGGATTCGACAACATCAAAGCGTGTGTTTTTTCAGTCCAGTTTTGTGCGAATTAGAAGCCTGTCCACCCACCGACCAAAGGCAAATCCAGGTTGCCAGTAAGGTAGACTGACTAGTATTTACACAACTTGATGTAAAAGTGTGTTAACTGCACAAACGGGGAGATGTAACTTGTTGATTAGTGCAACATGCACACGGTGGCGAGCCTAATTTATTCCATCCTGCAGTGAGCTTGCTGGTCTTTGGTGTGTTTGAGAGTTAATCTCCGTGGACTCCTCTGACTGTCCTTTTTCTGTATTGCAGTGCCAGATTGTCAGGAGCAGGACATTTTCCTCTGGCGGAAGGACACAGGCTTTGGTTTCCGAATTTTAGGAGGAAATGAGCCCGGGGAGCCAGTAAGTATCCCTACACTTTTAAATCTCATCATTAGTTTATCATTGGATAACATTATATTGGCTGATTGGGTAAAATAATTATGAATTCTGAGGCTCTTTGTCTGTTTTCTGACTCCTTTAGCTCTATTCTGTTTAGTCTGACTTAAATCTGGAGTAGCAGAAACCCTTAACACATTGTTCTTTAACTGGAGCTGTGACTCTCCAGAGGATCATATAGACAGCTTGTTAATAGAAGCAAAGGCCTTACCCACAATCCATCTGTTTGTGCGCCATATATCAGTTTTTAAAAGGAGGGAGAAAGAGGGAAAGTGAAAGGAAGATACTGAGGAACAGAGGGAGATAAAATGGCAACAAGCTTCAGGTCTACCTCACAGGAGTTAGTACATGTTGTTTGTGCCAAGAATATTGCATGATAGTTGTGCACTTGTTTCCGTCAGAGGTGTGCACACTCCCACACAATGCCTAAAGCATACAAGCTTCTCTTGAGTCCCCAACAGGGTGCACTGGCCTTCTCAGTTTCTCCGAACGTCAGCCACAAATACCTTGAAGTAACTCATCACAAGGCTCTAAAAGACTGCTCTGTTTAACAGATTAATTAAAATTAGAAAGAGATAAGTCACACTGAATCATTGCACTCCCTCTTGGTGGATGGTTTCATTTTCTGCCATTTAGAAACTCTGCATAAGCCGTAGTGTTGTATTCATGTGCTATTATTAAAATACAATAAATTACTGAGTCCTAATGAAATTGTGTCGTTCTTCACATCCTCCTTTTACAGATATACATAGGACACATAGTGAAGTATGGTGCTGCAGATGAGGATGGGCGTCTGCGGTCAGGTGATGAGCTCATCTGCGTGGATGGCACAGCGGTGGTGGGCAAGTCTCACCAGTTGGTGGTACAGCTGATGCAGCAGGCTGCCAAACAGGGCCACGTCAATCTCACTGTCAGACGCAAAACCCCCGGATATGGAGGTGAGTGTTTAATGCGTGTTACATAAATATAATGATCACTGATTCGCCTTCACCTTTACAATCACAGCATATCTTCGACCTCAGGGGTACTTGATATGAATACTTGATTCCAAAGTTCAAAGTACTTGTCAAACAAGTTTGTTCTTCTCCTCTTTTACAGTGTCAAAAGGGGAAGGTGATGTTCCCCCATCTCCGGCCTCTTCACACCACAGCAGTACCCAGGCGCCCAGCCTGACAGAGGGCAAACGGACCCCCCAGGGGAGCCAGAACTCACTCAACACTGTCAGCTCTGGCAGTGGCTCTACCAGCGGCATAGGCAGCGGTGGCGGGGGTGGCAGCGGGAGCGCGGTGGTACCTGCCACGCTGCAGCCATACGATGTGGAGATCCAGCGCGGAGAGAACGAGGGCTTCGGTTTTGTCATCGTGTCATCGGTTTCCAGGCCTGACGCCGGCACCACCTTTGGTAAGTCAGGCAATCTTAGCTGGAGCCAGCTGAGATTGACAAGGACAGCTACTCAGTTTGACAGGAGAATTAATTTGTTTACTATAGAGTGACTCTGTTTGACTTCAAAGGATAATGTGTTCAATTTAGACTTTAATCTGACTCAACAGTTAGATTGATTGTGTTTTGAATTTGTGATCTGTACTGGTGCGTGTTGCCACAAAAGAGCTTTTTTGGAAAAACACTATGTTTTCCTGATATTAACTTACACTCCAATTGTGATCTGCATGCACAGTTTCAAAGCTAAATTCTTCAAAGGTCACAAAATGATATTGACAATAATAGATGAAACTAGATCAAACTAGACCCCTATTTGATAACAATTTGATCTCAAAAGTTGGGGTATGAAACCAGTCCAGTCTCCTGCACAAACCTCCAGAGACACATCAATAAAGTATAAAAGCACTGCTGAGTGTAATGACTTATGCCATCTTCTGGGGGAATTACAATATTTTTGCAGTTACTCCTCATTGGCTTTCCTCTACTTTATAAATAACAAGGGAGTGGCTTTTGACAGGAGTGTGCTAATGCCACCCTCCGAGGTCACTCACAAACCTACTATCATGAGCTGAGGGATGAAGAAATCTCTTTATGAGCGGAAAGCATTCCCTCGGGATCAAGCTGCCTGCAGCTTTATCACAAACACCATCATCACAGATTGATGCCTCACCGCTCTTCACCAATTCATTCAGCATGTAATTGAAGTCTACTCAGCACCGTCCATGGCTGTCTATACCATTTAGGTATTGTGGCAAAACAGCAGAATTGCATGTATTAAAGTTGGTCACCCATTGATGAGGAATTGTAAATGTCCTTCTCAAACAAATTTGGTATTAACCTTTGTGGTGATGAATTTTCAACACCAATGTCATGCCAAGGTCCCTTGTATAGTTAGCCATTATGATGATGTACGGTGGGGTGTCACAGGCGAAACATAAGAATGGATGAGACGTTGGCCGCACATTGATCCCGTGGGCTAATGGTGCCGCTCTGCAAAATTTAATGCAGAAATTAATGCATTATTTATGGTGACACAAGTAACGTCGCTAGTCAACAACCTCGTCTAAACGTCTTCAACACTTTTGAAGTTTACTCTCTCGTCACTGTTTTTACTGCTGCTTCACCGCGCTCAGTCGCGATTCCTTTTGGGATGATGAGATGAATGTACCTGATACTTTCATGTGCTGATCTGGGATTTTGCTGTAGCATCTTGTGCTCACTCTCCTAATGGATTCTAACCATGTGGGACACAAGCTGAAACCTGACAGTGGGATGTGTATTACTAAAAAAAAAAACATGCATTCTTCCTGGATTGCTCAATGTTTGACAGCCCGGGGAAGAACAAAGCGCTTTCAGCTGATTCAACATCTCATACATCATGGATACGAAAAACATTTTGCTCCAGTCCGGTAGAGCCCATCCCCCTCACACCCCCTCCTCCCGTGACCTGGGGTTGGTGTTGTGCTTAGCAGATTGGGTATTAAATCCTGGATACTTGCCACACCCTGTAATGTCCAATATCTCATTATTAGGAGAGAGCGGCACGATAAAAGTGCATTTTTCAATCAAGACAAAGGGAAGGAGGCTGTGAAGGAAGGCGATGTAATAAATATGGATGTAAAGAAATGGATGGAAGAGGAAGTGCACGGACGGACAGAGAAAAGGGGAGTGAGATGGAGCAAGGGCGGGGAGATCCCCAGGGTCTGTTCAGAGCTTCTGTGTAAACAAGATGAGCAGTATTGAACACTGTCACTCACACACAGCTTGTATTTCTTGCTGTGATTGCATTGCCCATGACTAGTGCCATAAAAAAAGGCTATAGGCTGCAAATCTCACTGCAGAGTGCTCCTCTTTAGGAATCCTTATCATTTTCTGAGCCGTCAGGATCTCACAGCTCAATTACCTTAAGCGTCTTACACTGCAGCAGTGATCGTGTCCTCATTGGTGGGGGCAGTCGTGATGCTGTGACCAGTGTATTGATAGTCTGTCAAGTGTTGGCCGCTGTGGGCTCTGACCAGTGGCATATGATTCACAGCCATTGATTAACACGTCAGAGCGTGGGGGCAGGGGACAGCTTCTGCATTTTCCCACTGAGGCCACAAATTTGATTTTTGACATCGTATCAATTTCCCCTGCTTTACATGGCATGTAATATTTTACATATGCACTGATTGGAATGTCATTTACACGTAACTTATTGGGTTTCTGTGGGTGTAGATTGGGAAGTGGTGATTTCAATAATTAACCTTTCTTTTCTTCTCTCTGTTTTTTTTTTTTTTTTTTTTTTTCATTTTACAAAATAAACCAATCAAACAAATTATGTCATTAATCAAATAATCACTACACTATCTCACACACAAAATATACACACAAAAACAAACATATATGTTAACACAAAAGCTGGAAATGCTTGTGTGGCCATGCCCCACAAAATAGGACGTATCATCGAGGGCAGCCCAGCAGACCGCTGTGGGAAGCTGAAAGTCGGGGACCGGATATTGGCTGTTAATGGCTGCTCCATCACCAACAAGTCACACTCGGACATCGTCAACCTGATCAAGGAAGCCGGGAACACAGTCTCACTCAGGATCATCCCGGGTGATGGTAAGGCTTCTGGCTACCAGCCTCACATGGTTGTTTCATAATGCAGCATGATGTGACTTATTCATGGATGTGGTGGGAAGGAAAGGGCACTGCTGCCGCTGCTGCCGCTGCTGCCGCTGCTGCCGCTGCTGCTGCTGCTGCTGTTCCTTTTCCCTGGCAAGAGCAC
>JAPQRN010000025.1:10491029-10529605 GCA_037367275.1 Coranthus polyacanthus | reverse complement strand
TTTGTTTTGTTTTGTTTTGTTTTGTTTTGTTTTGTTTTGTTTTGTTTTGTTTTGTTTTGTTTTGTTTTGTTTTGTCTGTTCATTTGTCACCAGTGATACAAGTTTATTAATTATCTTTTGGGTTTTGAGAATGATTTCCACATAAATCTGTAAGTTCAAATCTGTAATGGAAAAGTATTAGTTGTAGCATTAACATTGGGGTGTTTGCGAACCTATCTCAGTATGCACTGGACAAAGATGACAAATATGTCCAGGGTTCAAATCTTTCAAAATTTAAATAACAAAGTAGCATGAAAATCCTATTTATTCATTTATTTATTTATTTATCTCAGTCTCTACACACACAGTGAACACGGTGAACGTGATGTGATAACTTCAAACATTTAATTCAACCACTAAAGGGAATTTTTTCTAAGTAAATTGTGCTCTCTGGTGGAAAAGTAATGGCATTACTATGACTGATACAACAACCAATTTACAGACTTCTTGTCGAACTTGTGAATGTGTTCATGCAGTTCTCTCAATTACTATCAACCTACAATTAGTTACAGTGGCTAAAAGTGTGATTCGTGAGGTCACAGGGACCTCGACTTTTCACGTTTGGCCACCAAAATCTTTTCACTACATCCTTCAGTCCAAGTGAATGTTTGTGCCAAATTGTAAGACATTCTGTCAAGCAATTCCTGAGATATCGTATTCATTCAGCACCTTCCCTTACTGTCTCAGTTGCCTACATCTTTTTCAAAACAAAATCTTGACTGTCTGCAACGGGATCATGTGGATTGTGACAGCATAATGTCAGAGAGTAAATAGCAATTGATCGGTGTGTTATAAAGCTTTAACTGTTAGAAAGAAGGTTGTGTCTCTCCATACACTGTAGCATTCTAGCAGCGAAACACGTTACATAATTTGCTGCCTTTTGAAGCTGTAGATACAGTATGGCGTTACATGAAAAATTTATACAATACTGGAGTTTAAAACCACTATACTGGTTCATCCAGTATATCAGCGAGCACTAAGTGAAGGGGAAAAAAGATAGTAGTAGCATGACTGAGTATTAGAAAATATCTGAAAAAAAGCATGTATAGCCTTTTTTTATCTTATGCAGATTGTAGCATTTACACATTATATGAAGCCATTTCAATGGCTATGTTGAGGCATCTTCGGGTTGCAGCTATATTAGCTGAAAAAGTGAAGGAATTCCAGAGAGCTTTAGCTGAGATTCAACGTAACCTTGATATATGTGCACAATACAACTGACTAAATCTCCTTGCGGAGACTTGAGTGGTATAACTTCACCTGGGTTGATCAATCATATACATTGAACAGGACCTGTTGCTGAGTGTGAAGCAGCAATAGCAAACTCTGTGTCATGGAAGATCAATAGGTGTGTTGGTGCCCTCCTCAGGAAGTCCAGAGTAAGTACAGTTACACTAGAAAATCAAATGTATGGGTCAGTTTTTGTTACAAAATCTTTTTGATAATTCAGTAGCTTCACTCTCATCTGAGGCTGACTGGGGTTTCTAAAACCTAGAGTGTAGGGGTTAGCAGTGTTTTTATACCTCTCCAATGAATAATACACCAGGACTGTGCCCGTACACTGATGAATAGTGTATGACTCTCTCTCCAAACACAGACAAGGCACTATTCTGCCTATGTGTAGAAGACACAGTATGGAAAGATTCTAGTTTAACATTCAATCATTTTATTAGCATTAACTATGCAGATTTTCTCCTCATAATTTACATTATCACTGTATATCATTCTGCAACCAGTTTTTGAAACGAATGATGCTTATGCTTATTCGGGTCAAATTGACCCGTTTCAAATTTTTACAAAATGAAAAAGGGTACAAGCGTAATTTTTTTTCTACCTGAAACTCAATGGCCTTAGCTTATTTTCTATTTGAGCACACATGCTACTATACGTCACACATTTCCATCCTTCATATGGTCTTCGGGTCAGTTTGACACAGGGACACACACAAACATGAACACACACACACACATAATGTTACTTTGTCATAATCTAAACACCGAGAACTGTCTGATGTCACTCTTTACCCTCTTTCATGTGACCACCTTCAAAGCCCTTGTTTAGAATGTTATTCCATAACATTCTAAACATCAAACACTACACGCCTCGCGCCTGCACATCAAAGAGATCGATACCTCTACGTCACAGTACACAATCTAACACCCTCGGTGTGACCCAGTTTTGACCCGAGGTCGACCAGAGGATCTCAAAAAGTAAAGACGACACAAGGGTTAAAGTGAGTGAATATTCAAACATAAGATGCATGTTTTTTATAGCTGCGTGGTATTCAAATAGAAATAGGATGTCATTTTGTGGTCGGGTGTTGCGTATCTTAATTATCATTTAACATACAGTCAGTCAGTTTGGACCTTACAGTGGGTCCAGTGAGGCTTTATCTGCTGAAAATTCTTCCCACTCAGCATTCAAGTATTACATATTCAGGTCTGTGAATGGTAACTGTTGCTACAGTACAGTATTAGACATTAACATCTTGCCCTTTACAAATAAAACTTTGACTATGTTCAAACAGTCTCAGTAGCTGACTTCAGCTTTTTATCTCGTTTGAAGATGACTGTGGTTTTTAGAGGACAAACGAGTGGGCAGAGTGTGATGCTCTCTCACTCAGCCCACAGGAACTCTCTTGCTGAGTGACCGGTAGAGAGGAGGGAACACTGTGACCAGGACATGGCACTTTCCACACCACCAGCTCCCACATGCAGTACATTTCACACTGATGATTGTACTTCATCAGGCCCATAAGAACAAAAATAACATCAACTGGTGTCAAGTATGTCAGGAATCATATACTGTATGACTGCCCCGCCAATGAAAACATACTTTACTTCAAGGACATTTGATGTTATTTGGCCTTGGCGGTGATCCATCAAAGACTAAATATTTTCCTTTCATGTGTCACATAGACAGAGCTAGCATTTCTTTGTCTCCTGCTTTTATGAATAAGCAGCCGCTGTCTTGTTGCCGCGTGAGCTTCGTAAGGTGATAATGTTGTAATAACAGCTTCTTGTCACAGTCCCAGGCGAACCATTATCAGTCAATGCAAGTGTAAACTCTCCAAAACCCAAATACATCTCATTTACTGTTATATAAAAAGAGAGAAAAGCAACAAATCATCAAAAATTGTTAATTCGTTTTCTTATGATCACAAAGTCAGGCTGCTTTTAGTGATTATCTTTGCTTTACTCACAGTAAACATGATGGGTTGGGTTTACTATAATCAGACGCAAACAAACTGCACAATAAAAAGTAACAGGAGAGCAGATAAAGTGGATATTTTTCCACCCCCTCTACAAAACCAGCTCTTCTGTACTTTAAAGCTGAAAAAACAGGACTGTAAATCAGTCAAAGGTTCATATAAACAGCAGCCGACTGAACGTTTCTGTTGCCTCGGATGCTTACAGCCTGTTTGCCAGCAGTGGGAGCTGTTAACCTTCAGTATACTATATGACATAAAATGCTCATATTCTACATTATTATTGATTCTACAGGAATCGACTGAAGCGATATTTGCATGTAGTTGGTGAATTAGTGTGACCATTCTGGGCCGGCAGTATCCGAGGCTGCTTCTTTTCAATACCTTATTCGTAGTGTTTGTAACAGCAGTGCTTCTCATGCATCCTGTTGTTGTTTTTTTCCACTAAATCATCGTCGTCTTTTAGACCATCACTACTATTACTGTGTGGAGGAGATGTGTCACTCCGCATCACCACCACCACACACATACACACCCAGCAGGCAGTAATGTATGTCGGATAGACCTCTCATACCCTCCCATCTTGTCAACAAAGGCTGCTATTTGTCAGGAATAGCATCTGGGCCCATTCAGTCACCCCAAAGTGCAGAGAAGATGAGGTCAGAGGTGTTTTAACAGCTTCATTCACTTGAGCCCTGTAGGAAATCAGATCATACTGCATTAACACCATCTATCACACCTGAAAGTATCAGGGGACGGTGAAATTGTGAGATTGGTTTGTCAGACAAATGAAAGAAATTATTAATTGGTCCTATATTTGTATCTATGTGTAGCCGACGCCTGGTACGCAGTCCAGTGTACAACAGCCGAAATTTGACACATCAACTAATATTTCTTTTGAAGACACCAGTTTGTAATGAAGAAATACCCTTTAGCAAGCTGATGGGGAGCTTGCCTTTTTCTTGTCTTTCTTGTTTTTCTTCCTTACTGTCTCTTTATGGAAGTCTTTCAAGTTCACACACAAACACATAACATTCTGTCTGTGGTGACGTTTCTATGACTCCTTCTTACTGCCCATTGTTCATGTTTGACAACTGCAAAGAAATTAGCAGTCTTTGGCATGATTCATCATCTTTCAATCGACTGGTTGCTAAGGTGATGAATCCACTGTGTATGTGCAGTGTGCTGAAATCCTGTGGAGTGTGTAGAGAGCAACGTCCTTAGTTTGACACACAAATACACACACACACACACACACGCTGACTACATGGCAAGTGTCGGGTCCTACCTCGCCTGGTTTGATGTTTTGGGGTTTACAGAGAGAGAAGCCCCAGATGCTGGTTGTTAAACCCCTCACTGCGCACACAAATGTCACCCTCATCAACAAACACATGCAGACGCGCACACACACACACACAAATACAGACACACACACACACCACACCTCCCACGCACTCATCTGCACACGATCACACAACAACAGCTTCAAAGGCACACATATTCATCAGTCTTCTCTAAACTCCTTTTATCATATCTCATCATTCATATGCTAAACAGCCACACAGATTTTGGGTTGTAAACTAATGCATCACCGCTGGTAATATTAACACCTGGGTCAGGCGTGAGCCCAGTGTATTGACTGTATTTGTATAGTTAAGTCCGTATCAAACATTTTCTCCTTTTCCTCCGTGTGTTTGGTACTTTAGAATGGCAACTTCCCTGTTTGTCAACCTGAATCCCTCCAATGTGGTGAGTACATGTGCCCAGGTAGCCAAAATGGCTTCGCTAACAGGACCTAAATTCAGTATGCCTGATTGCCACAGTCATGCCAAAGTAGTGATGAATGACGTACCAAAAAGTAGCCAAGTATGGTTATAATTGTTCCAATACTGCTAACTGGAGCCGTTCTCACCCTAATTAATCATCCTCACAAGACCAAAAACCTGCGTCCAATCTGCATACAAATATCCAAATAAACATCCTGCAGCGCAAGATGTCCAACATTTAAACGCATTGATGCTTAGCTACAATTTGTCCCCAGTATATAAAATATGGCATTCAGTGAATAACTTGCTTTGGCTACCCCTGTATCTTCGTGTGTCATTGTTTAACTCATTTTAACTCAGGTAAGACATACTATCCTTTGCACCTACTTACAGTCAGCTTGACCCTGCAGATGTATTCCATTATAGACCATCTTGTCTATCATGTCAATTGCTCACTGTGTAAATTTTAGTTTCATAATAGCATATGGAAAGTGCACTTACTCTTCTTTGTCTTGAGCTATTGCTGTGCTGTTGACATTATTTTTTATCCTTTTGCCTCAACAAGAGAAACACAGAACAAAGCTTAATAAAGCTGCTTCGTGTTTTAATTCCACACATCACAGGCCAAAAGAAATGATGGCTGTGTCAAGTGAGGGACATGAATAATATGTGAAGACCAGGACTGTTTGAAGCTGGCCCTTCCTTATCTGTGTGTACACACTTTATTATTTATTATATTTGTGCGTGCCCCACATGAATGGAGCAGCACGCTCTGATGCCACTGTACTAGTTATCTAGATGATTATCTTAAGTTCAGGGCCAAATTCTTGTTCATGCATGACTGTAAAAGCAACCCGATAAATTAGTTTTGGTGAACCAGCATGCTTGTACGTTTTAAAGGCATTAATCATTGGGATCCTAATGTGGCATGAACAGTGGAAAGATGAAAACATATACAGAGGACATGCATCAGTAGAGCCGCCTCCCCAGATCTGTCAAGAGTAACTCCAGTTTAGAGGAAGTGAAGAGGAGATGGAGTTTCAAACATGGCGGAGAATTAACACAATTTCCAATTTAGGCTTTCATTTCCTTAATGAGAGGGAGGGACTAGTGCAGACTCAGAGACAGATCAGCAGATGATGGATTGGACTTGTGAGGGGTCTGACCCCATCTGGTAGGCAACCTGATTTAACTCCTCTAGAGAACACATTACATTAATGTGACTTTTGTATAAAAGGTTTTAAGTCGTCTCTTCTGTAAGTATGTGTGGAAAATGTTTCAGCGCTAATAAATAAATAGAAAAGGTAGCACAGAAAATGTTCAAACCCCCTTTTCTCATTTTCGTATTTCACTAACTCACTGTTGTAAAAGACTCCAGCATATCTCTCAAGGCTAAAAACGACTGACAGCTACATCTGAGGAACAGCCTGGGAGCCAACTGAAAAGTCACATAGTTAGCTGCATTTCCCTGCATAACCAGCTGGACCGGAGAGCCTAAGGTCTGTTTATGGAATTACATGGGGGGGTCTGATGATTGGCATAACAACTGGTCTAGAGGGAAATTGGCCGGTAGTGAGTCAGTTTCATTTTTTATATATATGACTATATACTGGCATATATAACAACACACTCAAGCTGAACATATTCAAGTTGGAAAGTCAATAGAAATACCATTTCTGGCCCGGTTAACCACTGTTAGCAACACCAGATGATAACAATACGTTTCATGGTATTTTGCAAATACAGACAGTTGGACAGATGGACAGTAGTGCTAGTTACCAGTATATTAAAGCTACAGCTTTCATTATGGTCAATCCGCCATCTTGAATTTAGAAGTCGGGGCTGGTGAAATTCCTACTTTCAGAGTTGAAAATCCAACTTCTTGAAGGGGGAATTCCAGCTGAAATCTGTGACTGGGAACTTGGGAAATTCCAGCTTCTCAATTCAAATGGAAGACCCCATTTAACACACCAGCTGACAAAGGGAGAAGGAAGAAGGCTCTATGTCTAGCCTTTTCAAAAGTCCTTTTCAAAAAAGGCTAGATCTTTTCAGGAGAGGATAAATACAAAGCCTGGTATTCACCTGCAGGGTGACGTAAGATCTCGTTCCCAGTAACGACAGTGTTCCAAACATGAAGCAACCACTATCATCACTATCACAGACTCTTTTGCTGAAATGATTAATTCATTATTCATCAGTTAATACATCAGTTGAGAGAAAATTATTCATGTAGATAACTAATGGTTCCGTATTTCAGTATTTACACATCCAGCAGATAAAAAGTGACATTACTATTCATCTGGAGTTTTCAAATTCAGTATTTTCTCTGCCCCTTGAATGCTTCAGTACTAACTTTGTCTATTTACCATTTGTATAGGGCAATGGTTTAGATTGAATTAATGAGCTAGAAACAGGGCTGATGAGAGCTACAAGACTGAACCAGAACCAGTAAAGCTGCAGGCGGGAAAGCCAAAAACAATCAGCTGAAAGATGTTAAAAAGCCATAGAGCTGAGAGTTACTTCAGGGGATCATTCTCTGTGGGTTTATGACTACAAGCAAACTCTTTCACATTACGCATAGGCATTTGGGTAATTTTTTTATATAAAATAATTGATCAGCACAGCTTTAAAGTCCTTTTTAAACATTTGTTGGATAAAGCTATTCATAAGAATTTGAAAGCAATACATTTAAGTCTGGTCTGGGGAAAATCTTTCTGAGCTTTTTTCAGATTTTCAGCAAATTTCAGACATCACTCATTAGCTGCTTCCCTGTTTCAGTCAACTCACACTCTTGGAGCTGCTGATGTTTATCCCCTCTCTATCCCAGCCTCCTGGCCCTTGTTTTGGTTTCATATTCTATCCTCCTACATACACTGGCATTTCTTGTGTTGTGCATTATGTACAGGCAGTGATACGTGCATGTGCTGAGTTCCGTCATCCATCTGCATCTTCTGCTGCTCATGTGCTGAGTGTAGCGTCCCTTTTTCCATTAAACTACGAACATCAACTATGAAGCCATTTGTTGCTATAAATGGTCTGTTCTCCTTTGATGCGAGTGCGTATGAATTATTTATTGTCCATGTTGACAGCAGACACAGCCAACTATAATAACCCAACATCATGTCAAACGACGAAAAATAAAGATAGATGTTTACATTTACTTAACCGTCAGTATTTGTTTGGACAAAAATGTGTGAGCGGAAAACGAGGTGTTAATCCTACGTTAGCCACATGACAGACAAACATTCCCAAATGTTTCCACCAGACAATAAAAAGGCTGCATGTACATGTGCTTGAATTACAATGCCAGCTTTTGGAGATGCTGATTATTTCTAACAAGGATGGATGCAGTTTTCATTTTTAACTCCTCTCTGTCTGCCGTCTGAAAGAAAATGTGCTTCACAGAATGCCTCATGTGTTTATGTGTGGTGGATGATCAAAGCTGGATCAGATGAATATTTATTGTGTACATGTGAGCGTCTGTGCAGCTCTGTGTTTATGTATGTGAATCGAAAGACAATCAGTCATAAAAGAAAGCAGCACAGCATCTTGTGATGTTCCTCATGATTATGTACAACCGCTGTAAAAAGGTTTAAGCATCTGCTTTAGAAAAAATACATAAAATAATATACTGTACGCACACATTCTTCACTACCTCAAATGTAAAAACACACAATGGTGCTTTTTCTTCATCTCACTTGCTCTCTTAATGACACAGCCAATTTTAGATATCTTATCTAATAACCATGTTGCCAAAAATATGACAGGCCCATCAGTAATGCCTGTAGTCTTGAAATAGAAGCGAATAACCCAAATGCTAACCTGAGCATACAGCACTTAGTTGCATAAGTGTTCATACTTACATACACAGAGTGGTTAAGTACTGCTGTCCACCCTTGTTCTCTTCTCTTTGCCTCATTTATTGTGATTCTGAAGCTGCACAGTATAATCTCTGTATTTTCAGATCTATATGTTGTTTGTCTGAGAAGATGGCTCAACACCTCCTCAAAAATCTGCGCTCATCCAGGAGACAGCGTTCCTCACTGTCTGGAAAAATGACAATGAGTGTCTTACAGAGCATGGCCAAACAGTGTGCTCATGTCTGCTGAGCTTTAGGGTCTTACTGAGAATCATTCTGCCAGTTTACTTTCAGCCGTGATTTGTTCTGGTTTTAGCCTGGATTGTATCGAGCCTCCAACAACAAACACTAGCTTTCTGTGCTACGCTCAGTGCCTAAAAATCTTATACTTAATCATGTTCAAACAAATATTACTGTAAGAAAAGACAGAACATTGAGTTTGATTAGATTGTGTGGCTCAAAAGTGTTTGGCAGAAGACCACAGGCAAAGAGACTGTGATAAATCATGACACGCAAGAAAGGAAAAAAACACACAGCATCTTTAATCTGTCTTTTCATATTAATTAACAACCTGCTGCCTGTCACATCTGAGATAGTTAATCAATTCTGTTCAAGATTTCAATAACAACAAGAAAAACTGCTACTCTTCACTGTCAGCTATAGCACAAATGCAAACCCTTTCAACAGCAACACAAGGAACCATGCACGTAATGGAAACTTGAATGACAAATCTCCCTGTGCTAAATATTTGTGGTCCGTTATACTCTATAGTTTGGGATGTCTCTGGAGTGAGCATGTTTTAGAAATGTATCTAAAAGGATTTATCTCCACTTAAGACATTCCCTGTGGTGGCAGCCGCCTGGGTGTCGGTGACAGTGCAGGTCTTTGATGCTAACAAGCACAAAATAAAACATTTACTCATACATATTAAAAATGTTAGGTCCTTTAAAACTGTGCTAAATGATGATGATATGCCTGACTGTTTCACCCAGAGCAGCTGCTTGTCTGGTCGCAAAATTTGTACACAAGAAATAAGAATTTGAAATTATTTGTTACCATGACTTAGAGTAAAATATGAAGATTTACCCCAGAGGCAAAACAAGGTCCGACCAAACTTGAATGCAAAATGTACCCTTTGTCCAATCCAAATGCTAAACCTTAAATTTCCATATTTATTGAGCACTGCCTTTGACGAATGCATCACTGGAACAGTGTGACAAGAAAAACAGGCTGTGAACATCAGTTTGAATATTTAAGGAAAATAAATCACTCACTTTTATTTTGTTACATTTATAAATGAAACTGAATCTGACAATTTCGATGATGCACACAGGCTATGTCATATCTAGTTACAATTTTATTATAGGTGGATTTGCATAGACTGTATATAAGATGGACAACATGACAGCTCTGCAAAAGCGAAGCCAATACATCTCGATCGCCCCCTGGTGGCTGGCTGCAGTATAGGTTGGAATACTGAGAGGGTGGGGCTTATTCAAATTACATGTCCAATACATTTTTCCCTATGGTGATTTCTGTCATTTTAGGTAGCTGATGATATAAAAATGTGTTATTGCTGGTTATAAATTTAGTTTCAAACAATTTGCTGCATACTGGCCCCTGCAACAGTATGTCTTGGAACAAACAGGCACTTTATCACAACCGGCAACTTGCCAGTTGATTATTTAAAGCAAGCCAGTAATTGGTGACTTTAGAAAACCAAATTTCTTTCAATTTTTGCTACTTGAAACACTATGTCACTGGGGTAGTGAATATGAGCTTTGTTGCCTGCTGTGCTGGTCTTTGATTGACAAGCCGAGTCAGACTTTGTTGTTTGTTTGTTGGTGTTGTTTAAAAAAATGTTTTTTTTTTTCCTGACAGACAACACCACTGTAGTGGATTAATAGGTTACACTAACATGACCGTCAAATAATGTCATGCAAATGCTTGATGAAATGTACCATTTTGCAGGGTCAGTGAGCTAACGTTTAGCATTAGCTCACCCACGACAACGTGCAGATCTCTGACTCCCTCGTGCTCCTGCACCTCCGCCCCTTTTGTTCAAATATGGTCACCTCTGGCTCCAAACAGCCAACATGGGGGCGGCCAAACGCAAACTACTAGCTTCAAAACGGCAGCTCAGAAACAAATGGGTGTCGTCACGGTTCCTCTGTCAAATTCTCGTATTTAGTCTATGATTGAAACTCATTTTAGCATGACGTCTGTCTCTCGGCACGAGATCGCATGGTACAGTGTATGGTTGCAGAAATCGAAGTCTCTCTTCAGTTACTGGTAGCTTCAGAAAATATGATTCTTTGACTTGAATTGAATTGAACTTTAGCAATATCCCGATACACACTCTTATATACAGTATTCAGTCTTCACCTTTCATTGAATATCAAAGTGAAGCTTCGAAAATATGGTGTTAATCCTGCTTGTATAAATTACATTTCTCTCTCTCTCTCTCTCTCTCTCTCTCTCTCTCTCTCTCTTTCTGTCCTGCCCAAAATAGAAATTTGTAATTTTCACAGGGTATAATTGAGAAAGCCTATTTGGCAGTAAATAGGACTGAGCTTTTCTCCATAGACTTTATCACATGACCTCTCCACCCTGGATCTAACAATATTAGAGTGACCTGTCTCTCCTGCTGAAGCTGTTAATCCGTGACAGTCATGATGACATGCCTAAGAGCTGCAAAAATAGAAATGCAAATGGTGACAGTTTCATAACTCCTCATATAGAAATCATTACGCCATTTTTTTTTTTTTGTGCTGCAGTGCACTGTAGGAAACATATGCAAAATAATGTTCATGCATCAGTTCAGTGTCATTAATTAATATAGCAAAAAATATCCTATTTAAGAGTTTGAAGTGTATTGATTAAAGGAGCAGATAGCTTCTGGTGATCTTTATTGAAAGGAAAACTGTTGGAAGAGACCCACATCATTCACTGCGAGCCCAAATGTATAATTTTAATATTCAGTTTCATGCCACGGGAGGGTTTACAGTTACAGTCTCTACACACTGGCTCAACGTGAGACCCAATCAGAGTTGAATTACCGCCCTCAAAGAACAAGCAAATGGCTGTATGATAAAATAAGCAACTTGATCCCCAGATGTGACTTTCTCTTTTAACCATCACTGTACTTTGTAATGCAAAGGATTCATTTGCATCATTTAAAGGTTTATTGTCGCAATGCTAGTGTGGTTTTACAGTTTGTTGAACTAATTTAGAGCTTTGTAGCTTTGTGACTTTTACAACTATTTGTACACTTGTGGCCAGAGATCAGAGACGGAGGCTGACAAACATTTAATAGCCCCTTGTGTGTTTCTTGTGATGGTAGCATCTTGTGAAAATTTTAACAGTTTTGGTAACAGGATTAGAGCGCAGACTGCACACAGTGCCCATGTGGTTCCCATCTCATTTAATTCAATGTGTTGTCATTAAGTGTGTCATTAAGTGTCTTGTCTGATTATTTCTATCCAAAGTGGATGTGGCAGATCCAGAAGGCTTGTTGTCAGAGCTCCGTTGATGTAACACTGCAATACTAAATGCAAAGGAACCCACAGACACAGAATGAATACTTTATAATCGTACAAGTGATTAGACGAGTTAATAGATATTGACATTTTGAACGCAGAAAAGGTTTCAAGAGCAGGAACGATGTACATTGAGTTCATTATTCATCATTTGTTTAATTTGATTTCAATAGAGGTTAAGCAGAAGATCAACTTGCTGCTGTTAGACAGAATCTTTTGAATAGCAACGGATAAAAAGCAACACAAGATGAAATATGGCTGGCATCAGGAAGAAACCTTGAGAGACCTCGCCTGTCATTCCTCTGCTATTCATTTAAATTTTTATTAAATGAGAGATCTTTACATAAAGGTCTCTTTTTTGCTTCATTAAAAAGTCACAGTCTCACTAAACAACTACTAAGTTCTTTAAGCTATGGATAATATAGGCAGCAAGGCAGCAGACTGTTTCACACTGCACGTTCAGTGTCTTGCAAGGCTGCAAACTTCCATCGCATCCCATTGCTGAGCTGTATTTTCATCTACAAAGTCAATGCACATGCATGTGTTGTGTCTGACGTGAAGTACTGGATCGTCTTTTCTGACAGCTCAGTTCCCAGAGAGCTGTGACAAAGAATGATAACATATAAAGACGTCTGCTGGTTGACATCTTCGCGTCTGCAACACTGTAACATGGAAAACCCCTGGAGGAGCGTTGTTGTTCATCAGTCACGTCCTTTGAAGGGAACAGGTAGACATGGGACTAGGTGGAGGAAATGGATGTAAATAAACTCAAAATGGATGAGGGACGTGGCAGGCAGGGCAGGAGAATGATGTGTATAGAGTATGTTTCAGCGGGGCTTATTTTGTGCAAATGGAGGTTGGGGAAAGTTTTTATGTGCGTTAACGCATAATGCAGACGCATTTTTAGCACAAACACCCATTTAATTCTACCAAAATCTTCTTTTTGAATTTAACGTTTTGATCCAAATGCTTTTTCTGGCCCATGAAAGTGGATTATCTTTGCTGCGTGACTCTCCTCCTCCTTTTCTGTGGCTGTGCAGTTGTGCATTGAGCCACCAGGGAATCAGTGGCTCATCTCCTGAAAGCTCTTAGCAGTCTTAAGCGTGAGTAGTTATGACCGAGTGTTAACCCCCAAGGTACCGTCATTCAGACGAACAGATACTTAATATCCTCACACTGAACACCAAATAAAATGCACCATAGGCGTAAAAAGCAAAACGCCACATCTTCTAATGCATATTTTAAACAAAGAAACATAATTTATAACTTGCTTCGTTTTAAGAGTTCCAAATGGCACTTACCACTGTGAATATTCAAATCCCAGCAGTCTGCCTGTAAATAGATGTAGCCCAATTAATTGCATCATATTTCACGCATGGCATGGACTTCATCTAACAAATGCATTCACTTAAAAGAATACTTAATGTAGTAGAAAAAAAAATATCTTCTTTCTCAAAAACCATTAAATGGAAGAGGGCAGTTTGTTGCTGGTTTTATTCAGGTTTCACTGACAAGCTGGAAATTTCTGGGGAAAAAAAACACAGATTTGTTTCACCTACATGCAGGTATGGTAATTGGAATGGGAGAGTGGGACATGATCACTCCATCAAAAGCCTAATATGGATTGGAAATATTCACACATTGTGGCACAAAATAGTGGTTCCTTGAAATGGTGATGCTTTATTTAGATGAAGGTCATCTATAATAAGCAGGTCCTCAACAGGAGTGATATATGTAACATATGTCTCATGTCATGTGCTTTCCACCGGGGGAAATAAGCATTTTTCATGCTTGTCTTTGCATTTGTTGTGTTTTCTGAGTATTTGGTGGCAGTTCCTTCACCTTTTGAACAATAGTGTGAATTATATCTGGTCTCTGTAGAGTAGCGGCAGCTTCGCGGAGGGAGATTTTGGGCCGTGTGGCCTCAAAACAGTACAGAATGTGCTATTTTCATCTATTGTGCTATTTATGTGTTTTTGTGAAAATATTTTACAGTTTGTTGACAAAACTTTATCAATATCAGCGCCAGTATCTTTGGAAATGTCATCGAGAGTTAAGTAAATTGAACAGACATGAACAGAGAAAACTAAAGGAGAAAAATATGAAAAATGTGAACATGTAGCCTTTAAACCTGGATTCATATTAATTAATTAATATTTGAACATGTATTATATGATAACTGTTGAGGAGAAAACTTCCTTAACATCTATATCTACCTATATTTATAGTACTTTTCCAATCATTTATTTAGCTTGTTCCTTTAATTAAACTATTGGCTGATAAAATCACTCTGTATAAATATCAGTCATGCTCTAATTAGCAGAAAAATTTATCAAATTTTTTCTTTTTTTTTTCTTTTTTCAGAATACCAAATGAATGAAAAATATTTTACAATGCAAAAGCCCTCATTGGACAGCCTTATGAAGAAAGATTGTAAAAACAGGGTATAATGAGAAGTGTTACATTTAATGGCGTCCATTATGTCTGTGGGTAAAAGGCTGTAATTATATATAGCAAGTCAAATTATTTCATCTTTTTCTCGAGTACAGCTTTGTGCTGTGTTTAAGTTAAGTCACTGTTTGTTGTGTTACGTAACTAGGGCTCGTTTGGGAGGAGAGTGTATGTGTCAGGCTTGTTTGTCGCAGTGACAGTGAAGGATGAGAATCCCGCTTATCGTGCTGTAGAGCTGGTTGTGTGATCAAATCAAAGGGCAGGCAGGATGGCGCACACTGTAATAGAGGCAACACATCACTGTCATCCTCATTATCTCCCCTCTCCATTGACCTCATCACCTCAATAACACTGCTCACAGAGGGGTCATTAGTCTATTAAAGTGTAAATAATTTTCTTACCTGCCACCTGACCTGACTTACTGATTCAAAATAGCACAACGCACAGGTGCACAGGCATAGGGGCGGACACACTGATGTACACACACACACACAGAGTTAGACTTCTTGAAAAGGAAAAGCCTTTAGGGTTGCGGCCTAACAGCTTTGTCATTCCCTGACAGGGCACAGTGATGCAGGAGATAAAACCCCCATGTGTCTTAGTCACAGTTCCCCAGAGTGAAGACATTCCTCTGTAGAACAGCAGGACAGAGCTCTACCCTACTCAGAGCATTTAACATCAGCATGCAGGTATCAGATGTAGAGATCCTCAAGGGAGCCGCAAGTGAAGCTGAGGAGGAAGTGTGGGTGAAAGCATGATAGATACAGGCAGAGGGAGAAGTCCCATGTGGGCTGCGAGTACCTTCACACACACACTGGTCACAATAGTCTCTTGGGGATCAGATGTAGAGGTTCAGTGGGTAATATTTAGTGGCATCTAGTGGTGAAGCTGCAGACTGCAAACAACTGAATGATGAATAACCCCCTACCACCCCCTAAGGTGGAGCTAAAAAAAACGCAAAAGTCCCTCATTAGAGCCAGTGTTTGTTTTATTTGTTCTATCCTTTTTAGCTAAGGGGATAATAACTCTGGTCCACAACCAAAGATAGTAGGTGACGGTACCTTAACACTGGATGACAGCTGCTATAAAACAGCAAAAAGGAGAAGGGGAAGTCCATTCAAGGTACAAAAACACAGCAGTTCTAATTTTCGAATATTACATTAACTTTCTGCTATTTGACCCTCATGAATCCCCCTAAATCTTACTTGTACACACTTAACCTTGCATATTGGCATATTTTTTTTGTCCTGACACTTCAATGAGGAGCAGTGCTGCTTTAATGATATGTCTTTGAAATATGTCAACTTACTCTCAGAGAAAACAACCAAATGCACTAAGGGATGACATTGAATCTATTTAAAGATGAAAAAGATCATGGCCAAGGTTACAATAATGTGGAAGAAGAAGTCGAGCCAATCCGCTTATTGTGCTATTGTAGTTGTACAATGTTCACAAATTAATACAGAACCAGAGTCTAAAAAAAGAATGCTACTGCTGTATACTTTGTCTGCAAGGATCTGTATTTTTCTTGTGGTAAATAAAATCTAGAAACATAACGAAATGATTTATATACTGTACTGTAGATATTTCAGATGTTCTATCTGGGTAACCTCACTACATTAATAGTGCTCAGGTCAGCGGTTGAGTAATATCTTTACATTCAAAACAGTAATTTCCAAGACCATAACGTTAATGTCAAACACAGACTTACGTGGTCGTCACGCCATCTATCATTGTCAGTTGGCTACAGCTGCTTTAAAAAGGTGTAGTATAGTACGGCAATGAGTGGAACAACTCCTCCCTGATTTATATCCGAGCACAATGCGTGACATTTTCCGCTTCATTCTTGTGGAAGTGCGTCTGCTATATTTCTGAAATGAGGAGAAACAAATGTGAGACAGTTTGCTAAATATCTTCTTTCACATTTTCGTCATGTGAACGTGACACTCACCAGAATGAGTCGGACATCTCAAGCTGTTTATCTAGAATTTGTCGTCAGCTTATATTGACTTCGCAGACTAGCAGCTATTGATTTTTTTTTTTTTTTTTTTTTTGCCAACTTGAGTCACTACTTCAGGATCATTTTTTGGTTTTAACATTTGTTCAGTGGTTATTACGTAATTACTATATTTTTTTCAGTATTTTTCTAGGGATCTCATTCTCACGGTCACTCCCGCCTTCTTTAGTTTGTTTACTCTAAATAGCTATACCAAAAGAAATTACATTTGCCCTCCATACAGTTTTGCTTTGCAGATAATGGAAACCTGAGGAGAAAAACAGCATGTTACGAATGAGTGTGGCTTAGTCATACAATCATCAGGATATTCTATTATTCGTATCTGATGGCTAAGCCTATTTTCAGCCTCCAACACAAATTTTGTGGAGAGTAAATGACTTTCGCAGCCGCAAAACAGTCAAACTGAATAAGGTCCATTTCCTCTCTTTTCCTTCTCCTGTTATCAGATGATTAGCTATTGATCTCCTTTCCTTTTACAGTCCCTCCTTTTACCTCGTCTGTATCTTTAAGCCCTTTGGCTCAAATCATTTTTCAGAGATGACAGAAATTCAATTGGACACACGATACTAGCTATAGACCACCACAGTTTTGGTTCTACAGTCATTAAAACAGCTTTCGTGACAGTTATTGAGTTACTATTATTGCATTATGCACCCCACTTCACAGATGTCCCACATCTTATCTGATTTTCTCCAGGTCTGGGACCAAATTCAATCTTGTCTCGGCCACAATTGATTCCAACTGTAATCCTGGTAAATACCCCCATTTAATCAGTATTTGGGATGGTGATGAAAATTAATAACAGTATTTGAAGACTGAGCAGTGGCATAGCGTTGCAGGTGGACAGTAGGAACGTGTCCTTGCCAATGTTTGAAGAACTCATTTGTGTTATGTAATCTTTCTGATGCGATGTCTGTTGTTTCCGCTGTGCACGTGTGCTAATCGTGGAACTGCAGTTACAGCCTGTGTTTTCCTCTGCGCGCGCTGCGTGTGGCACCACTTTTAACGGTTTGTCCTTGTCAACGTGTTTTCTCCTTCGTCCCGCCACCGTAAAAAAAATAAAATAATAAGAGACATAACAGGAGCTGTTTCACCGCCAGAACAGAAGTAACAGGTAGCTAAAAGAGTCAGAAGCCACCGTGGAAAATAATATCAGCTGGTGGCAGCTAGCTAATCGTGTTAGCTAGTGTTAACTAACAAGATAATCCTGACTTGTCTTAACGCTACCTGTAGGCTAACAGTCAAGTTGCTAGCAGGAGTAAACAGTGAAACAGGTGAACATATGAAACTGGGAGATATATTTCAGTCAGTTAATCCCAAAATGTCACAGACTGAGCATCTTCAGGGTTTCAGGTGAGCTCCGAATAACCGTCTTTTTTTTAGGATATTCAGTTAGCTAATGTAACATTTGAAAGTCAGTTTAATAAGACCCTTCCCTCAGGTGGAACAGTTTTGTTGGTTTCATGTAGCCTACTGTTCGTTTGGGGGATACTTGTACTTTAATTTTACTACGTTCAGGAGGCTAGTCTCACTACTAACCTTAGCTGAGACTGGAAGGTGCTGTCTAGGTTAGTTCAGGTTAGTTATCAGTTTTGTCACAGCTCGTGTTTAACAGTACAGTAAATTTAAAGGTCCAGTGTGTAGGCGGATTTAAGAGGATCTAATTGCAGAAATGGACTATGATATTCATAATAATATTTTAATTATGTTTTCATTAGTGTATAATCACAAGAAAATGAGAATCGTTTTCCATTACTTTAGTATCAGCTGTTTATATCTATACAGGTTGCAGGTCCTTTACAGAGTAGTGCCGCCATGTTTCTACAGTAGCTCAGAGTGGACTTCCTTTTTCTTGTTTCCATTTTATAAAGGGTGTTATCCAGTGTTAAGGTATATTATTCACCTACCTATGTTTGAGTATCCTTTTAACTAAAATACCCAGAATGGACAAAACAAACACTGGCTCTAATGAGGGCCTTCAGTGTTTTTTTGCAGTCAAGGTGATGAGGGTACAAACTGCAACTTAAAGCTAGATCTAACTAAATATCACGCACCAAACCTTTAAATCAAATTTAAGTAAACTTTGTGTTATTTAGGCTTTTTATTGCATGTCATAATTTGACATGTTTTTTGTGAGGTATAGTATACCATTGTTACTGGAAGTGAGTTATGTTTTACAAAGTTTGCATGCTGCCATATGTTAATCCAAACTGTAACTGATTAAAACGTATGTTTTTGAAGCTACTGCCAAGGAGTTGTGTGATTTCTCTCTCTCTCTCTCTCGTTCTCGCTCTTTAAAGCAGATACTACTACTATACTACTTGGCTTTTTGTAATTTCCTTTCACAGAAATGGTGGAAGATGGTTCAACCCAAAAAGCCTGTGTTGACTTGTACCTCAAACAGCATGTCAACACTGTAGAAGAAATGACCTGGATTCTAACTCCTGTAACGTTGGACACCTAAAATATCTCTTCCCACTTCATTGCTCAGAGCACACGTAAGAGTACTTGAGAGTAGTATGTAGTTACAGTGCAATAGTAGAGCTTTTAGTAATTTTCCTCCATTTTCTAAGAAAAGTTTGCAGGGTCAGACCATACTACTCAAACATGGCTACAGCTTTGATAGAATGAATCATATATCACAGTGAGTCATACTGTACAAATGAAGCAGCGATGAGCACTTACATTTCTAATCATACTACCTGTTATGTTGTAGTTTTATCTAGTCAAATAAATCTGCAAATCAAATGAACACTTCCTGCTTATTGGGTCATTTAAAATACTAAACGGTCATAGTTCCTTAAAGCGGAAAATGTTTTCCGTTAAATGTATCTTTCAATATATATTCAATAAATCCTATTTTCTTCAGCCGATCTTCCTCACCTAGAGCAAAGTATGTCAAGTCCTTGCAGACAAATCTCCATTTCATTTTCATCTCCTCAAAACAGGAGTACATAAATACTTGTGTTATTCTAATCGAAGGCTGTGTGCCACCTTACGATTGGCTGAGAGCTGATGACTCATTTCAACAGGCTGGTGTGGGGCTGGCAAGAAGAGGCAGGGTGGGTGGGTGGTTGGTGGTGAAAAGGGGGAACAGGAGGTGGGAGTAAGCTCTCTCTCCCACAGCCTGTACGCCTGTGTACATTGTTGTTGTCAGTGTGGCACTCAGAGCATGCTGTTCACACATACACACATCATAAATACTTGCAAAGGGAGTCGAGCTTTTTCTATACACACTTTCTCACTGTTTTTGTGTTCATCTCCCCAGCTATGGTTGCCTCCAGCCAGACTTGAGGAGAGACACAGAGCCTAGAGGAGAGAGAGAAAGGGAAAGAGAGAGAGAGAGAGAGACTGTGCTGATCACAGAGTCTGCAGCCCCCATCCTTCCCTCTGTTACTGCTACACTACGTGTGAAAGGCAGAGGGAGAGGCAGCAGAGGCAGAGCTGCTGTTTGTCTCTTAGACACGAAGGGGAAGAGGAGAGCCCGTCAGTCTACTGGTATGTGTCCAGTTTGAGCGACTCACTCCAGCCCCTGCGTACCTCTGCTGCTGTCTGAGCATTCTCACACCAGGAATCTGACACAGCCTCACAAACAGGTGAGTACACATTGTGTTTCATTTGTCTGACAGTTCAAAATTATGTTTATTGGCAAAGTGCTTTTTTTAAGGTTTATCTGGCTATAATATTGCTATGCGTTCAACTAATATGTATTGATTTAACAAATTCCACTATACATTGCAAAAGTTTTTCATCATTACAAGGCATATCCATCATTATAGCTGTTTGTGCATGTCAGGTGTGTGTTTTTATATATATGTTTGCATATGTGTTAGTGTGAAAGCTTGTTTACCTCTTGACTGACAAGTGAAAAAGACCACTGGGACTTGGGGAAACGCTGCCTCTAATAGGAGCGAATCTGTCTGATTTCACCCCCTTTCCCCATGTGTAAATCCATGTGTACCTGAAAGAGAAAGTGGGTGGAGTGGGAACAGTCTCAGTTGCGGCTCTGCTAGTGTTATCTCAGTCTTGTTTAGGAACAGAAAAAAAAACAAGAAGCAGCCAGTGCCACCTCAGACGCTATGTTTGACTACAGCATTTGATGGAATGCAAATTGTATGTGCCTCACAGATTGCAGCGTTTGTGTGGACACAGTAGTTTATCGACATGTGTCAGGAAAATCTGCAGGTGTTTACATTCCAGATTTACGCTGTTTTTCTTGCGCTTAGTGTGAGCCTTTGTGTCTTAACTGCGCAAGAGAGCTACTGCATCCATCCTTATCTTTTGTAGCACTGACAGGATGTAGCAACTGTTGTGCAAAATTGTAAAAATCTCAGTCAATCTGAGACTGACAATCTCAAACATTCTCAGTTCAAAGTCTGATCCATTACATAATAAGGTTTCCATTTCACTGGCATGATATTAGAAAAGCTCACATCAAATCAACTATCCCTATAATGAACAAGATTATGTTGATTATGTAGCCAATCTGTCCATTTTTTAGCAGGATGTCTATAGTGATATGACAGTTTTTATCCCTCATATCGTTTGTACTCAAATCATTTTCATCATATTTGTCCTTAGTTAACATATTGTTATGTTATCTTTTGATATGAAGCTGTTAACTAAACAGTCATCTAAGAGAATTCAAAACCTTTTCCCCCTTGTTAGTATGTAACACTTGTCGCTTGTACTGTTGCATCCTGGGATGTAATTTTGTTTTCGTTTCAGATTTTGAGGTTTTACTGCTGGGAGTATCCAGGTTGGCCCATAATCCTTTGCACAACTTGTTGAATCAACTGAAGTTCTTTACAAGTTTGTCTGTGGAGGGAGTCTTAATCTGCCATGACTTATTGGAAACCTTTATGATTTGCGTACAGAAAGACGACAGAGAAATACAAGGCTTTGAATGGGACCATATGGCTGAATGAGATTTCACAGAGAGGCATTGTCAGGGTGTGTAGACGGTTTAAACCCCTGAGCCATGACCGTGATCTGGGCTGCCATTGAGATTGAAAATCCCCTCAGTTTTGTGTCTCTCACTGTGGATGCTGCTGTTGTTTGCCTCCATCTGTCAATCTGTCACTGACTGTGATGTTCAGGAATCAGACCCAACTCCCCATTGACCCTACCACATGGCTTTTTCACCCATCCCTCGATATATCTGCCCCCCTCCCGTCCATCCCTCTATCTGTCCCTTCATGTTTTTCTCACTGGGTTTTCAAATGTTTGTCTCTCCACTTTCTCCAAGCACCTCCCTCCACCCCCCTCTGCTCTGGTCGCCACAGAAACGGCTGATTCAGGAAGGGTGGGTGGGTGTCTCAGAGCTCTTGCTGCTCTGCCCCATGCGGTGCTTTCACAGTACATTTCTGATTCTGCGCTGTGTTTATGGCCCTGATATGCTGACAGTTCAGGTACCTCAGTCAGATGTTAGACAATTGTATGTACGACACAAAGACTGTTCACTTCCCTCAAAGGACATGTTCAGTATTTAAAGTTGCTTCACCATTCATGTTCAGTATTTCTTCTAACAATGGTATGGGCACAGGGAAGCTCCTCATCTCCCACTGACAGCTCACTAACGGCTTACTTTGCTAAATTTGTGAGGACTTTATTTGTGATTCTGACGTAAATGCCTCCTTAGAGGTCTTCTAATTACACATTGGGCTAAGTGACTGCAGACCTTTTTTGCCTTAAACATATATGGGACTCAGGCTGTGTGTGTTTAGAGCCTACGTTGAAGCAATTAATAATGTAATACACCATGACTGAGTCACTTAATAATACATATGTCATGACCTTTCTCGTATAAGGTTGATGAATCAGAATGAGAGTGATGGATTGCAGGATGAAACAGAAATGCTGAAAAATTCTGTGCCCAGAAATGCACATAAATTACCCCCTTCCCACCCGTGTATTATTGTAGACCTCCCACTCAAAAAATAGCGAGCGCCAAATAAAAGATTTGCAGTTATAATTACAGATGAATTGGTCAGAGGTGGCTTTGTTCGTGTGTGTGTTTTGTGGTTTTATCCATTTTGTTGCATTTAGGACAGATCTGGTTGCCATGGTGATAGTTTGTACAGTAGTTTAAAACAGTGTCTTTTAGAAATGCTTCTGAGCAGGAAATGAAACCTGTGTTGCACCGCAGTCAATTCCAAGTAGGACCCCATGAGTTTGTCATGCTGTGCCTGTGATTAAATTAAAATGGGAATTTGTATTCACTGAGGACGTAATGGTGAAGACCACATCTGTCTAAATTGTTGTGCTACCTGGAAATCAGGCTTTTTATCTTTCTGAGCTCATGGTCTAAACATATTACCAATCTCACAGTTGTTCTACGTCATATCTCTGGCAAATTAATTGTTTTAGAAAGTTGTTTGCAGTTAATGTTCTAAATATCTAATGTCTACACTATTTCATTTCTTTTTTCACATTTTGAAGACAAAAAAATATGAATATATGCAGGCTGCAGTGTTTTTTCCACCCTGCAGTGTTCAGCCATTATAGTCAGTGGTGACGCAGCCAGAGACTCACAGCACACTGCAGCCCCGTCACGAGACACAGCCAGAACAAAGAGCACACACTGTCATGAGAGGAAAACTCAGCAAAAATGATAACCTTTCTATATTTTCTATAAATACTGTAAACTGGAAATATGTGACATACACTAGGGAGTCATAAGCACTCACCCTGCCCTTTTTTCAGGACCCTGTTCCAGATACCTCTAGGGACATCTGTGGCACTGGACATCTCACTCAGATGTCTGTGCATTTACAGAATGCCTGTACCTACAGTATTTACTCTATTGTTACATGTGTGATGTAAATTTATAAGGATACATTGACAGTTTAGACTACGTAATATCCTCTGGCTTTTTATAATGTAAGTGTGACAGGTTTCACAAAGCAGGGGGTTAAATGTAACATGGAAGTAACAAACAGGTAAGTTGGTATAAAGAGGTGTCAGACACAAAACAATGGTCAAGTTTTTGATTAGTAAGTAAAATGGCAAAATAGGAAACAAATAGAATACAAGTAATTATATTTACACCCAAACAATGGGCTTTCAAATAAATATAAACTGTGGATAGATACCTTTATTATATAAGACTACTGAAAGATGGCAGTAATAAAAGCAATAAAAGAGACCACTGGCCAGCATGATTTACCATAGAGAGTAAACAAAAAGGAAATATCATGGACAATAAAGTTAAAATAAAGCTATAAACCACATAAATGCACAGCTGCTGTTGGTCTAAAATAAAAAGCTATAATAAAGTAAATAAATAAAGAAAAGGCACTTAAAACATGACAAAAGCCAACAGTAACATCCATCTAGCTACAACAAACTGGAGTAAAGGTGTTTAAAAACACAAGTTACTGAGTGAAACTTATCCCTTTTTGAAAAAAAAACAACAACTTTGGCTCAAATAAAAACAAAAACAATGACTAGTACCTCACATAAACAGCTTGTACGAATTCATAACAGGTTGTATTGGATCTTGTTGATACAATGTGAAGGAGCAACAATTAAGGACTTAGTTGCACCAATGAAAAAGGTTTTAAAATATTAACTGTGGAGCTCACGTAGGGAGATCTGTCCTTCGCTTTAGTGAGCAGAATAATGATTATTGAGTGTTGCTTCCTTTATTGACTTTACTCTTACTACACTCAGCAACCTCCAAGATTGATTTTTCCAATAAATTGGCTCTACATTTTAACCAAACCATTTAGAAAAAGGATAGGGACACGATGATGGAGTAGAATATCTTACACATATTGCCACAAGTTGTTAATGCAGATAGTGTCTTCGCTAATCTTGGACATGAGCATATGAAAAGAAGCCTGTATTTTTTTGTGTCAGATAAATAACATATTTGTTGCCAACATCTAAATAAAATGCTATCAGTACTCCCAGGTAAATTATGCGCTTGGATTAATTTCCTTGTGGAGTGAAAGGTGAATATTTAGCATCTAATCAGTCGTTAGGACAATCAAGCTTGAGGTGCATTCTGAATGATTCCCTGCGGCTTACTTCTGTCTGATGACTAATGTTCTCCCAAGTGCCATATTAAAGCCGCTTAATTGCTTAGAATAAACCAATCATTAACTTGCTCATTAAAGCTTATTGTAGTGCTGAGACCGCTGTGACTTGATCACGGCAAACTTCTGTAATTGTTCTCCAACTCTTGTCTTCGTTCTGCCTGCAACATCATTCGGACTCATCAACACCAAGGTCCTGACTCACTTCGGTTCTTTAAAGATTCCTCGGCACTTAGTGTCAGGGTGTTTCTGCACTAACCTCGATGTTCTGGCCAAAAATTCCCATCTGGACCCACTCTTCCTGCCATCTGCTCCTCTGCTCTCTGTTATTGGCTAGTCCTGTTAACAGTTGTGAGGCCTCTAGTTTGAAATTGCACCATGCACTTTTGTTGCATGAAACGAAAAAGGAGATGAGTTCAAAGAATAGAGGAGGACGACGACACAGAGCCACACACATTCATAAAGCATGGGGTTTAAACTCGATTCAGCATGGTGCATGTCTTGACAGAGCGTGTCTCAGCAGTTTCCACCCAATCTCGGTGTATTCTAGAAAGTGCTGACTGGCTTACGATAGGGATCACTAGGAGAACAATATGCAGTTTATGCTTAGTCAGAGGAAGACTGTTTCCCTTAAATTAAAAGTTACATCCAGAGAGGAGGTGAGAGAAAGAGAGAAAGCACCTCAAATGGAGGCTGCAGTCATAGCGCAGGTGTATACATTATTTCCAGGGCAGAGTGACAGCATGATGCAAATGCTGCTGCTGGTGGTATTGCTGGTGTTGATTGTGGTGCTTGTTTGGCCTTTCTGACTGATGATATGAGGAAGTTAACTCTAGGGGAATCATCTGTGGTGCAGCTGTGCCCTGAGGTTTGTTGCTCACTTTATCCTCATACTAATGGCATCATTACTGGGCTTCTGAAATAGCATTTTTCTCCTCACCAAAATCTGTATGCACACACACACACACGCTCATTGTGTATGCAAGGCCGCTCACATTCACATACATAAACATATTCAATGATGCACATTAAATGCCCAAGGAAAGCATACTTAATCATACAATGTAGGAAATTTATGAAATACATGAATTGCTAATTATAAAGTCCTTTAAGTGTATATGAGATTTTTTCATTAGGTGCAAACAAGAGTACAAACCCACAGAGTGAACCTTTATATAATAAAAAATTATAAAGTTCATATCCCCAGCATCCAGTCATTTTAACCAACATCTGTTTGATGTATGGAATGAAGGAAAAACTTATTTACCAAAGGGACATCTTTGCTCAGTACAGTGTCATGTTGAATTGACATCACTGAGAAAAAGGACAAAAATGTATAAATCAGCTGGAAAGAACCCAATCCAGAGAGAGGCTCTGTCATCTCCCCTTTTCTCTCACATTTTTGTGGCTATCAATTTTTAGCAGTTGTATAAATACAGAAGATTTTAAAATGACATGAGAAATATACATTTATGGTTTCGCAGCAAACAATATTGCTTTGATTTACATTGCAGTAAAATTTTTATGCTATTGCAAAACAAAATATCTGCAAAGGATGTGCATGAAAACAAAGAAGTATATTTTTGTTATATGAGAAAGACTATTCCAGGCATTGAATTCATAATTTCATTTCAAAATTTCTAACAAGGCAATTTTCTCCAGCTACATGTAAAATTACCCCCAGCTCCCAGAGATGATGTTGAAAAAGTCAACAATGCCTGTGTGAGCCATTAGATCTACCATTCCCATGAGGCTCCAGTGAAATTATTTCACATTGCAAAGTCTTTGGTTTCCCCTTATGAGCTCTGCGTCACTCTAAACGGCTTTGACGAGATCAAAATGTGATGCAGGCAAAGCTGTTAACTATTACACCTCCTTTGTGAAAACCACACACACACTGAAATACTTATAACCAACAGATCCTCTGTGTTGCTGCACCACCTGCCTCTCATCAACCCCCTCATCAGGCAGAATAAGATCGCTGTTAATCCACTTGTCTCAGCCCATGGCGTACCAGTAGAGCTCCCACTGCAGGACTCTGTCGTTCCCTCAGGGCATACTGGAAGCCAACAGAATAGAAAGGTGCTCACAGCCTACACACACCTTTGTGCTTCTACCTCTCGGTTTTTTTTTTGTCCTTTTTACACTCATATATCTTTGTTCTTTGCTTTTGTTGCATTCGGATTTTTCTTCTTTAAAGTACAAGGACAGCAGACTTAAAGTTATGCACAAAGAAGACTAGTCCTTATCGAGAGTACTGTTGTCACAATCCTGTATACCACTTGGAATGCTGGCATTTCAGTCACAGACCCGTTCATCCAATATATATATTTTTTAGGAGAATGCTTGACTCAGCCTAGCTCTGCAGCTAAATGCTGCCACAGATGGTCAGAAGCTTTACTGCAGAAATACCAGCAAAAGGTGGTGTTTGCTACAATTTATACTTCTTCCAGATGTGTGATTTCTTTATTTTGGGGTTAATTATGTAAAATATGGATAAATCTTTATGTTTTGCCCTGTATCAGGATGATATATCAGGATATCAAATGATCTTTGACTGGAGGTGACTATGTGCCCTCTCCCACTGTGTGGTCACTCAGTCCTGGGGCACAACCAGTCATCTCTCTTTCATTTTGGGCTTGATGTGTATTTGTTTTCTTTCATTGCTCCCCACTAGCTCCCTAAATGTATTTCTGATTGTGTTGTTCTTGATGCCTGCCCTCTCATCAGGCCAGGGAGATCACATAAGTGGGGGAGTTGTGGGAGTTATTTGGGCCGCAGAGTCCTCCAGAGGACCATCAGGGGAGATCCAGTGCCAAGGAGGTAATTGAATTTGAAGTTTCAGCTAATAATTTTTCCAACTGCAGGGCGTTCCCCCCTTCTCCTGAGCTCACGGTGTCATGCATGGCCTGTGCAGAGCGTCGCTCAGGCAAGCCCTAAATCATCCAGTAATGACTATGGAGAAGTTAAGTACCTCCTACTCTTTTAACAGGCATGATTTAATAGCACTTGTTAATCCAACAACATATACAGAGCTTTCCATTTTGTGTAGTCTTATAGGCTTCATTGAACAGCTGTTAACTAGATTCATTGCCTTTGGACAAGAGCTTCATTGTTAAAAACCAATTGGGGGTTAATTAATCTTAGTGAGCTCAGGATACTGTCTAATACATTCATATATGAATTTTTCAATCGTGTTTTTAACTACAAAGGGAAATTATTTTCCCATTTAACCCATTGACATCTACACCAGCAAACCTGATGAGCCTCAAGTTAGTCACCTTTAAGCTTTTATGTTTACACCTGTGTGTGATTGTGGGTTTGTCTGTCAATCAGCAGGTTTACTAGTGCACCCATTTTCATGAAACCTGATGGAAGTGTAGGGCATGGGCAACACATTAAATTGTGGAACAGATCTAGAAAAAGGGGTGGATCCTGGCTTTTTTTTTTTTTTAAATATTGCCATTGGAGCATTTAGTTGAATTACGAGACTATGGGGCCTTGGTGGAGGTATACGCTCTCAGAGTTCCCTTCTAGTTCTTTCAATTATATGTAAAGTACTGATATCTCAGCCTCAGGTTCTATGTTTTATGAACATCCATAAGATTAGAGTGACAATAAGCTATTGTTCTATTACTTTAAAAGTAGTCTAAGTATAAACTCTGTTAGACCTCATGCTGTCTTTTGCCCCAGACAGATTGACAGCTTTGAAGCTGCACTTAAATTTGGAATCTGGCAACTTCAAGGCTGATTGGTCTCCATTTGTAGTTCAGTCAGGAACAGAGACTTCTCCCCTTGGACCCCTTGTCTCCTCACCTCCATTGTTATCCTTTTATCCTTTTTATGTTGCTCCTCATAATCACAATCTCACATTCTGTCTTTTCTTTCACCAAATCTTACTCAGTTATCTACCCTCTATTAAGCTACTTAATATATTTATTTCTCTTTCCAGCTCAGAAGATGCTCTTATCACCAGATGAGCTGGTATCATAATTGTTCCTCTTATCCCACTGCTCCCAAGCACACACACACGCAAATACACACACACATGCACACGCACGCGCACACACACACACACTCCAGGTCTGTGCTGTAACCTATTTAGGTGTGACTTCTTGTTGTTACCCTTCAGCTGTACAGATTCACAGCTAATGGCCAACAGGTTTTCCTCATTAGTTAATTATGTTTTGTGATCATGTCTACAGTTTTGAGCTATTAGCTGAATGGCCTTTGGGCTAATGGTAACTGATCATCTCTCTACACAAACCAAATTGGCTTTTTTTGCTGGTTTCACTGTCACGGCCACCTATTATGGTTGACTGTATTCTTTATTCATCAGACAGCCAATCTTGGTGAACTCTCGATAACATTGCTGCAGCATCCCACTGCAGAGTGAATAGGGTCAGAAGGCACCAGAAAAGGCTCCATCAGAGCTAATGGTGGTGCCCACTAGTCAACATGTAATCATACTCTTTCCGCTAGCCTTGCTGCCCAGTGTCATTTTCCTCTCAGCCTGTAATTCCAGTTTCCAGTCATGGATTTGTAAGTGATTGACAGATTAACAAAGTCAATAGTAACACCTGTACTGGCTTTAGACTGTTACATACATATCCAGATTTATTCTTTTTCAATCTTTGTCAGGCTTTGGCTAGATCTATTGAGATCTGATCGATTTGTCCCATCTCATTGTCGGCTTCTTTTGTACTTTTGCAGCCAATTTATATTTCTTTGTTCACTTTAGAATGATTCTGGTGTGACTCATTACATTCTCATTGTTGTTTGCATTGTTGCACAAAAGCACTGGCTTTCAAAAAAGGCTACAACAATGACAGAGGGTGTCAAATGAATCATGCCTTCCGTGGCTACTCTCTCCACACTTTTAAATTTGGGTTGGTACCAAACTCTACATAGTCAGTATTGGATTCCTTTTCTGTACCTAAATCTGCACATGTTCTTGGTGGGTCATTTTTTTCTTTTGCTAACCAAATTTAAAAGTGTTTTTTCCATGCCATTTAGCTCAGGATTTCAGTAAATGTCAGAGCAATCTTCTGCACCTTTCCCAGCACATTGATGCATGAACCTGTAGGGCTGAGGATCTTAAAAAACCCTCCAATTTAGCCCTCTTGGGTCAATGTGATTTTTCTTGAAAAATACTGTGAGCACTAACAGAGAGACTCCATTCTGTTGAATGCAATACTTAATCATGCTACCTCCTCACAAGCACAGTGATAAAACCATGAGGAACATAATAAAGAGTTCAGGCAACTCATCTCCAGTCTGAACACCAAAAGGCATTTTAGTCACATGCACAGCACTTTACACATATATCGACAGCAGTAATCCTTCCCATATGGCATCGTCCACACATTTGTCAGAACGCCTGCATTGGTTTTTTATGGAAAAAAAAAAAACATTTGTGACTAGTTCCCTGCCAGTAGAAGAGAGATTATGGAAATATATTGAGATTTATAACATTATTGCTGAGATTGTGAAATTCTCACCCTCTGCCACATTGAAGCCCAACTGCATTCATACATGTCACAAAAGAAAAAGGCCTTTTTTACTTAGCTCTAAATAAATTAGAGTGTGTTAATTGTAAGATATTAGGAGATTTAAATAATTTATCACATTAGGAGTGTGTGGATCCTAATCTTTCATGTTTGCCAGTATCAGTCCTGGCTAGAATGAGTAGAGCTGTAGGTTGCATAATCATATTAGATGTAATTATACTCTGCCAACCAAGTAAGTAACATTACTTTTAAAAAAATCAATAGAATTATATCAGCTATCACTCAGGATGTCCCTCTCAGAATGACAAGGTATTTGTACTTCAGTGTTACTAGTGAAGTGCAGCTGGTTTGTAAAGTTTCCATTTTGAACAAAGAACGGGAAACAGAAACAAAATTCTTCTTCTCCTGTTTGTTTACCAAGTCTTCACAGCCGGTGGAAGAAAACCATGTGTTCACACACTGTATGCTGTCGCTACGCAGGCTTTATGAAAGCTGTCCAATCAGAGCAGAATGGGATTTTCTTGAGGGGGGGTCTTAAAGAGCCTCAAGCAGATATGGCCTGTTTCAGACAGGTTAAAGTGAGGGCCTGCTTTACAGGCCAGATAAAAGAGTTTTGAGAGGGTTTTTTTTTTCATGTAAATCATGCAAAGCTATTTTAGTAGATTCGCAGAATGTAAATATGGATGTGGAAATGCCCCTAATAGGATTACTTTAAGTGGAATAAAATCATCTCCATCATATTTCTTCTGGAGCTTCTGGTGACCAACATACAGCACCTCATTTCTGAGCGATTATGTAACACAAAAGTTACATAAGTTAAGTCATATCCTAGCCTTACTTACCTTGGTTAAATTGCAAAATAAGATGCTTTACTTTAAAGATAAAACACAGAAGTGACTTCCCCTTTTCATGGTCAAAACTCTAGCCCTGGAATCCATCAAAGTAATGGAGCAATCTGATGGAACAACAAGCAATTTAAGGGGGTTCAAGCCCTTTTCCCTCGCAACATCAAGCTAAAGCTTTCAGAGCTTTTACGGTTTAAGTGTTGTTGCATCACGGAAAATGGCTCAGCTATATGTGTTGAACTCCACACTGCCATGATATTTCATGTGAAGAGACCAGTGGGAGGACATGTAAAAATGCATAGCAACGGACTCTTTCTCTTCTGTTCTCTTATGCACTTGCACAGACAAATAAGTACAAGCTTGCACAGATATAGCATACACCATAGGCTCTGTAGAATTATAATGGTCCCATATTAAAGATTCACCCTCAGGCATATGATGCAAATGGCATCACACAACAGGAATTAGCCTCAGTTTGTGAATCACCAGCAGCATTCGAGGGAGAACATGCAACACTGCCCACCCAGCTGCACTCGTCTCTCAGGTCATAGGCTGGGTCTGGAAACTGATCAATTGTGTATGTTTCTATTTTAGACAGAGTCACTCTTGTGTAAAAGCCCTCTGCTCCTCCAGGTTTGCTTGTCATCATACCTGATCACACCTGTCCGTCACATCATTTTGTAAAATTCCCACACCGATGGGAGGCTTATGAATGCAGGCAGTATCCATTTCCCTGACTGAGATGCAGGATAGTGCCTGTGCAGTGGAGAAGAGTGCGATTTGCCTGTTGAAACCCTGCAATTCTATTTCAGGCCATCCCACACACAGTGGGAGAGGAGCAGAAATGTGTCACCCTTTAATTACAGTCCTTGTGAAATTTTGTGCATCTGTAGGTAAGAGAGTCCTACTTTGGATTTCAGGAACACACCTCCAGCAATTAGCACATCAGAAACATGAACAGTAGTGTGTGTGTGCGTGCGTGCATGCATGCGCGCGCGTGTGTGTATGTGTACATTACATGTGCTTTAATTGGTTTGATTTAGCATTTTGGTTTATTTGTCTGTGCATTTGGAATCTAGCTTCAGCACATAAAACTATGTCCTTCCAGCTATTGATGACAACACTGTGTGAGTAATGCAGACGGGCCGATTTGAGTGTGTGTTATGTTCCCAATTATATCACCAGTGTTGTCACCCACTCTGAGCTTTTTCTCAGTCTGTTCTGCCAGCTGAACCGCAGAGCTTTATTCCTATAGGGTCAACCCCTTTCAATTAATTTCTTGTTAGTCCTGATCCAAATAAGCCGCAGTAAGAATTTAATCCTCATAACTGGATTATGAGCTGATTGGCGCTACAAGAGAGCTGTTTGTTATTCAAATGAACTGTTACATATTTCTAGATTTGGTTGTCTGCTGACAGCCAGTCGTAACTGACCAGTTAATGAACAGTAATGTTGCTTAAATGAGAATCTTGCTTCAAAAGAAAGCACAGATGATTTCCATCTTTTAGATGGAGATGAGATGAGATCTAATGGTGTATTTGTAAATGTGTATGATGTTTATGAACGTCCTTGATAATGATTTTCCACACAGACCACAGAGGTCCACTGAACACCTCCCTTCTGTGCTCGTTAGGATTAAGAGAGGATAGAGAAATGAAAGATGGCGTAATTAAGGATGCTGAATTTGCTTGGGGAAAAAAAAAAGCATTTCAAAAGACTGAATTTTTCTCCCTTTCAGAGGGGGCTAATTTTACAAATGAATCTGTTTTCTCCCGGATCTATTGTATCCTCTCTCACCCTTAACTAGCAAACACAAACTACTTTGTTATCTGCTTTGTCGTCGATAAATGAATGGCATGTTTCCTGTTGAGCCTCTTGCTTGGTTGCCATGCTGTTATTGAGTTTTTGCTTTCATTACACGGGCACACATCTGAGAGAGTTGGGCAAGGGATACTGAAATTACTCAACCCATCAGACTCCATGGCGACAGACTCCTGTGCCATTATCCTGTATGGAGGGTTGCTCTTCTCTGGCACACTCGTTACCTGCTGCGTGAGATGATTCTCCCTTTATTGGGGGACTAGAAAGGCTGTAAGTTTGAGGATCGTGTAGGTGTGTGTAGGCACATGTGTATGTGTGTATGTCTATAACCATATTATTATTATTCATCATGGATAACAGTGAGTTCAGCACGGGAGGGGAAGGGTTGACGTTTTGGGCTGCTTTAAGTCCAGCAGGGAGACTGATCACCTGTGTCAGTGGAGCAGTAGGTTACTGTTTCATTCCTGCCCACAGTGCTCTGTTGTGCCACTGTGAACCGATCAAATTTTCTTTAATGTTCTTTATTGTTTTATAATTATATATTTAGAATGTCATAAGGAATCTCCTTTTAAATACTTTTAAAAGATATTTTAAAAAATTCCTTCATTGTTAAATTTCTTTGTGTCCTGAAGCAGTGTACTGTCTGGCTGCGTCTTATTGTTTTATATTGTATTATGTTGCTGTATTTTTGCCAGTGCAGCCATATGTAGCACTACTGCCCAAGACAATTTTCCCAGAAGGGACAGTAAAGGGTATCTTACATTTAAAGATTTATTGTGGTACATTTATGTCAGCATTTGGGTGTGTCACTGAAGACAGCCCTCAATGTCAATTCAGTCTGTACCTACTGAGCCATCGGGAAACTGGTCGGTGCAAAAGATGATACCAGATTTCATCCATCTGTTGTCCCGTAAAATTGATTATATCAGTCGATTATGTAATTGAGGAATTGGATGAGCCAACAAATTAGTATCCTAGTGTAGCTTTGGGAGCCAACATGATGGATTTCAGTTGATGAAACCATTCTTAATAAAGTAACCAGTTTAATCTACCATTTTTGTGAAAGCTAAACCATAATCTGTATATAATGTATATAATAACCAAATCCTCTTATGATACAACAACATTACTGCAGGGCTTTTTTCCTTTTTTTAAAATAGACGTGAAAGGCACAGACTGGACAGATAATAAGTGCTCCCAGAATACTTAGAAGAATTTAAATGACACAAATTAGCCATGTGTTTGAATATTTTCCTTGACATATCGGTTACATATCTTATATCTTGATAACTATATTGCAAAAGCAGAAAGAAGCATTTATGTGCTAGAAAAAGCAGATTTAGTTGACGGATATTGGCACAACATCTGAATGAATATTGGGAAATGTAAGCTGTTAATATCCAGTATGCATTTGTATTGTCTTATATAATTTGCAGTCACCAGTTGGTATTTCTGGATAGTTTTATTGCCTTGGCTGTATGTGTAAATGAATCAACCTCAGCTGATAACAGGATACACAGGACATTTGATTATAGAACGATTTGTTTTGTTTTCAAACATCGAGTTTCTCAGTTTGTTTGTTTTTTCATATTTTCACTGAGCTGCACTGCAACCGGCTTGCCAAATTGATTTGCATTTCAATTTTTAAATTATTGACCTTTATGTACCGTGTTATATCATGTATTTGTTTGCCACAATTCTTCCAGTCACTCAGGGGAATATTGTGGAAGTGTTTTTATGTTTCACAGTTTTGTAAAAGAGGGGACACCACAAGCCTGGAGGCAAATAAAACCACTACAATTTCTTTAGCGTTAAAACATGATGTATAACCCCCCACACACACACAGAGAGTAAGGAAAAAATGTGTGAGTAAAAAGCTTCAAACCTCCCACTGTACTCCGGTTTTAATATTTCATCAGATATGCTGAGTCTTGGAGAAGGTGATGCTGTTGAAGGAAGTAAAGTGCCGCCATTGCTAAGACAGAGAGGTGAATGACATGATCAATCTGCTGCGTCTGATTTTAGCGACTAGTTTCTTAATGCACATTAAAAACAGTTTAGCACCATTACCATATCCTGAACAGCTCAGTGTGCCACATTACTGCAGCTGTGTCCAAAACAGACAAAACGTGATTAATGACTGCATGCGGGAAAACAATTCCTCACAATGTTTGTTTACAATGAAATAATTGTCTACAAGAGATTAGACAGCCAAGAACCTGTTGAGACAATCATTACCCTTTTTGTGCACCCATGTAGGTAGGATACAGGAGTAAATATGCATTCATTTAAACGTTTTCACATTTTTTGTTTAGGATCAAATTTAATTATTTAATTCAGAGCCAGTCTTTTTGTGGGTAATTAAACACCGCATGATGAGACTATGTTTGCAAAGAGACAAAAGCAGAGAATTTGAGAGACATAAGGAATTGTAATTACTGCGGGACATACTATAAGCCATAATAGATAAACAGATTAAATCCCAGTTTTGCTGTTTTGCTGTCAAGGCAAGCATATGTAGATGATTTTGATTGGTGTTACTCTCACTGTGAAGAGTTAATTGAGCCTTGGTCAGGCTCTGTGCTTCAGCCGAGCACCTCCTCTCATGTCAGCTTTTACATAAATAAGAGCTTTTTCTCTCCATCACTCCCTCTCCTTCTCTTTCTCTCATGCACACCCACACAGAGCCTGTCAGAGGCACATGAGGATGGGAGGAGGAAGGAGGGAGGTGGGTGAAGCATGACACGTGAAAAAGGAAAAGCGTTGCTCTTAACACTGCATCTACAGCCCTCTATCTATTGTTTCTCTTGTTTTTTCTCTCCTTCTGTTTCCAGATTGAGTACATATTCAGGAACATTTACTCTCGCTAAAATCGGAGCTATTGTGAATTTATACGCTAATACACTTCTCTTTGTTCTGAAAATGAACCAATTTGTTGTGAAGATCTTCTCTCCACTGGCACAGAGATGTTGATTAATCTCTGCTAATTTATGTTTAAATTAAGACACTGTTAATTGGATCTAACAGAGGGAGAGGCAAATTATGGTTAAACTAAATTCAGTTTCAGTGATGATTTATGATCTGTAAAACATGATATGCCTACAGCGGGTATTATCTATTATATAACCCTGCATAATGTGAAAGAAAAGAAAACTGAGATTAATGCTTCACAGCGACGACGTTGATCAAAATAAAAATATTACAGCTCTCCATCTGCTTGCACTTTCTGGTAAATCAATGAAAAATCATACATTTTTTTAGACATTAGTAAAAGGGTGTTGTTCACGACTATGCACACCAATCTGTTGCCACGGCAACTTGCAGAGTTTTCCAACTGACCTGGAGTCGGCTGACTGCTGCTTCACCGAGGTACAGTTTGGATGATTTCTCTGCGTTTTTCTGTACTTTTCACTGCACCTGGTTCAAATAAACATCATATTTTTAAGTAATAACGGTTTCAGTAATAAAATAAATTTGGTATAAGTAAAATTGCCATTTTCCATGCTATACCTATTGCCCAATTATGATTAAGAGAATTATTCTGACCCAAAAGCAAGGTCATCTGAGAACAGTTTGCTTCATCACAAGGTGTGATAATTTTTAAATTGCAGCTCAAAGTGTGAAAACATGTTAGATGTGGTAGCAGTAAGATTCTGCCCATATAATTTGAATGCAGATAATTTATGCCTACAGTATAAGAAAGTAGAGAGAGGTTATCGTTCCTGCTCACGTCTTCATTGTCATCACACTTAAAATCATAAAATATACAAAGATAAGATTCTGGCACGATGGCGTCATCTCCTGCCCTTCCTGTGGATACAAATGTCAAATCAGTGTTTAGCTTCTCACTTTTATCTGAGAGTCTCTGATGTCACTGATGATAATTAGAATCACAGTTTAAAGGTCTAATATTGACTACAAACTGCGGCAAAGTCTTGACACATTGTGAGATATTTGTAATTACTGTGGGCTACGTTCTCAGAGGGCAGAGAGTCTGCAGGTTTTTATTTGAGCCAGCCACTCCTCCAGGTGAGTTCACTGATTAGTTCTCCATATGGATGAAGGTGTATTGATTAGTTGGAAGAAGAACTGCAATCTTTTTGTCCTGCATGGTATCTAATGCCTATTTGTGCTATGTTAATTACATAACAGTGATCCCGAGCTGAGTTGTGGTCACACACACTATCACTAAATATATTTTTAGTGAGCTTTTCAGAAAACATAGCTTTCACACTCTTCTGAATATATTTCTTCAACAACATTAAATAAAGTGATTAAATCTTGGTACTCTTGCTCACCCTATTAGATTAAACTGCAAATAAAATAGACACTCAGCAATCACTGGAGCATTTATCACAATACATATAAATGAGGGAAAAGAGGAACACAAAACTGGAGTTAAAAATGTAGAAAACAAATCGTATCTTGTCTATATTTATTTGCACTTTTTTGCGGCATGAATTACCCAAAAGTATGCCTCCTCCAGGAAACAGAAGTTCACAACTTGTCTCTCCTCTCTACTTGTGTTGCTGGGGAAGAACAGAGTATTGTGTGCGTGTGAGTGTGTGTGTGTGTGTTATGACTAACCACTCAGCCTGGCGAGTGTGTATTACGTCAAAAAGTCACACTCATCAGCAGCCTTCTGTACCAGCTGAAAGTGCATTCAGTCAAAAGTTACGTATAAGGACTACACACTACATTTAAACAGTTTGACACCAAATCTGTCCCTTTGTCTAATAAAGCACAGCACATCTTAATAAGTAGAGTGTGAAGGGACCATTCATCGAAACACTGGCGCACTCGACGATCCTGTCATCTCCTCAATCTAGCAACATGTTTGCCAAAATGAATTTCATAAGCTCAACAGTAGCTTCATTCAGTGAATGACAATTCAGTAAGAGAATGGGCCTTGATTATATTTAGCTATATTTAATATCAGGTAGACCAAAGTTATTCTTTCACAATCCCTAAAAAGGTTTATTTTTTCCTACTATTGGATTCTTACTTGGTTTCAGGGGATGAAATATTTTCATTTGTATAATTACAGCATTTTTCCATGATTTTATTACCAAGTCCTGAGAATGTTCTTGAAATTTGGGTAAATTAAAATAACAATCATTGCACCAAATCCATAAAGAATGGAGTGCACCCACTAACAGCACTGTGAATTAAACCGTATTTGCACCTCAAATTGTGCCTTTAATTAACAGATATGCCCATAACACAGAGCTATCCCCAATCACAAACCATTTTTCAATGTTTTGCTTGTGTTGCTTCTCTAGTATTTCCTGTCTGTAACACAATCTACTGCACTGTCTGTCAAAGGCAGGTCTGAAATGTGTTCCATTAATGTCTGAATCTTAAAACAATGTTGTTCACATGTCACTGAATGTATCTGGGAGGTGAAAATTTCACCGCTGAAATCAATCTTATTATTCAAGCACAAAAAGACAGTGAGTGAGTGAGTGAGTGAGTGAGT
>JAPQRN010000025.1:10472078-10490929 GCA_037367275.1 Coranthus polyacanthus | reverse complement strand
GTGAAAATTTCACCGCTGAAATCAATCTTATTATTCAAGCACAAAAAGACAGTGAGTGAGTGAGTGAGTGAGTGAGTGAGTGAGTGAGTCTTATTCTGTGCGCAGTTAACACCAGCTTGCTTCAGACGTTAAAGCTGTCAAGGTCCTTCTGAAGCTCTCCCCTCTCAGTCCAAAGTGGACTAATAGAACACTTTAAGTGCTGGCAGACTCTAAAGAATAACTATAAATGGCCTTAAATTCACTCTGTAGCTGAGAATCATTAATGACACAAATGACACTTGATGCAACACTCTTTGTAAAATACCATATTTTCCCTGGTATAATCATTTATTACATCCCACAAAGAACACGATACATCGAGTATATTCGATATATTGCACACCTACAGTATATAACTGCCACTGAATAAAATCAGAGTGCTTGTGGCTGCTCACAACCCCAGTCAATACTCATCAAAACTAAAGGAGTTACATCCATGCACTTCATTAACAGTTGCAGCATGTTGCAAATGTTTTGATGCCTCCACCAGCCATAACTTCACTCCATAGACCTATGAAGGAACGTATTTTCTATTCTTGCTTCTGTTGTGGCATTTCCACTCATAGACGATGAATAAGTGCAAAATTTGCATTAAAATGTGGTCGATGGAAACACACCTTGATGTAGATTTAGTTCAGATGTACGTAGCTTTAGCCGAGCTTAGAGAAACACTGTTAAGAACCTCGAGCTGAAACAGTTATAGTGAATTTGAGCACCATTAAAGCTGTGTAAGTAATACAAAGCAAGATTCCCTTTGAAAATGGAGAAGTGAATGCGATTTTCATGTTCGAATGTAGTTAAAGTTTTAGTTTGGGTTTTAGTGGTCTATTTTATATTGCCAACATAAGTCACATCTGAATCCAGGGTGTAACTAGTGCAACAGGCTGCAGTTTCCCAGCAGCCTCCATACTCTAATGAAGAACAGCCCGAGGCCAGCCTAGAGGCTCAAGGTTGCATACCTGCGATCTGCCCTCGCAAAGGAATCAGCAGCACCCATCTTAGAGAGATAAACAGTACTCAGCTCTGCTTGGATGGAGCTGACTCACTGGCTCACTCTGTGGAAATGTCTGCTGTTGCTTGGCCGTTGCTTAAGCCCTGTTTTTCTGTGATTTCTTATCTGTGGGAAATAGAGTTGCTGTCTGAAACTGCCAGAGAGAAGATAGTTTGGGAGAAGTAATTTTGAATCAGAAATGTCAGGACCTGTTCACACTTCAACACAGACCATCATGAAGTGTGTATATGTCTACAAACTGGAAAAAAAAAACTCAGTTATTGAAACACACATTGATCAAAATTGACATTAATTATATTACATCAACCTCAACAAGTTCAACAATCACAACAATCACTATGGATTTTTCACAACTCAACATAACATTGTTAGGAACCACAATTGTTTCCTCCACTTTACTCTAATCAAGTCTTAATATCGCTCCACACATCAGCTTTCAAACTAACAAGCCGTATGATGTAAACAGAAATCAGTCTTGCCCTCATTGCTCACTAAATATTCCAGTTGCCTGCAAAGTGAGTTGCATTTCATTTCAAACTTTTGGCTGAGCAGCCAATACTTAGTCCTGTTAATTATTAATGTGTGCAGCTGTTCTCATCTCAGCCAGGAGGAAGGAAAAAACAACAGAAATTATCTCTATTCCATACGTTCAAGTAAAAAGAGGAATGCATATACACGGACCACACTGTTTGTGTCATATTCTGTACATCAATTTTTAATATACCTTGCATTTGACATTGTTTGCCTGTGAATATATGACATCTATGAAGAAGAATATTGTTTGACAGTTACAGTTTGACACTAATTTATTTTTGCATAGACCTGGTTCACCTGTTTACCACTAAGACCTCAGCTTCGCCAAACATGTAAAATTAATGCTTCTAAAAAGAACATTAAGCATAAATAGGAAATAAAGGGTATTATTAAAGGCAAAGTATGTAACACTTGGCTCCTCCTCTTTACTCAGCAAACGTGGTCGAGCGAGCTACGGACTTCGTTCGTTCGTTGTTCGTTTTTATATTGTCCCGCCTGCACATGCTGTGTGATAATGTTATTGGCTAGAGATACAACCACACTGGTCCATGCCCCTGTGGACGTCCCATACATAGCAAAACATGAGGAAAATAGAAAATCCAGGCAGGGGGCAGGGTCTCTGTAGGTAAATATACCACCACACACTGACAGAGGGTCAGCAGTGATGATTGAGAAGGAGTATTATTAAGTCTGTATTGTGTTTTTTAAGGAAAATGTTACATACTTTACCTTTAAATGAATACAGTTAAATACAGAAAAAAATTATAATACCCATAAAATTGTGTAATAGTGCACAACATTTACTAATACTATGAAAGCTTGGTTAATCTGTTTATTATTCATTTTTTTGCAGGTTGTTTTTTGTTTTTTTTATTCTGATAGTTGTATTTTAAAGCACCCTTAATTCAAAATCAGTTTTTATTTTACACCCATATGTTTTTATGTGTTTATATGTGCCTCCAAACCTCATTGGGAAAGGTTTTGGATACAGAAAAATGGGCCACGTTGATTTCATACCAAATTTCTGAATATGTATTTCATGTCACAGTACCAATTTTCATCAAAAAGTTTGTCCATGATTCAGAAGAAAGTGGGCAGACATTGTGATTGGCTGTTGCTTGGGCTAGATGAGCAGACACCCAGTCAGATACTGGCTTCTGATGAAAAGTGTTTATTTCACATTGTAATGATCAGTTAAAACATAGAATTTATTTTAAAATGCCTTGTTTTTAATTTAAACATGAAACGCTCACGTTGATTCTCTTGTCCTTCTTGTCAACAGGGAAACCTGTGTCAATTGAAGTGGTTTGTGTGGAGGAGCATGTTGTGACAGCCATGTCCCTGGAGATGGAGAAGACCATCACCAAGCTGATGTACGACTTTCAGAGGAACTCCACCTCTGACGATGACTCTGGGTGTGCACTGGAGGAATACGCCTGGGTTCCCCCCGGCCTCAGCCCTGAGCAGGTAGGAAAGCGCTGCAGTTTTCCCTTTTCTATTTAAATATATTCAACTCACATTTCAGACACTCTTTACTCCAAACACACACAGCTGACACCCCTTTCATGGCAAAATTCACAATGTGAAAATAAGACAATGGATCGTTATTGGTTTTAAACCTCCTTCATGGTGTTTTAAGCCCCTCTGTGTTGGAGTGCGCAGAGGAAAGGGCAGGGGTGACATACAAATTACTGCTGTCAGGCCCTTCATGGTAGAATAATTGTAAGGACATTTTTCAGCTGTCAATGTTAAAGCTGACACTGTGTTGGAACCAAGTTCACAGTGAGACAGAATGACAGCCATAAACCAAATACTGAAAAGGAACCACAGAGGGATTAGCTGGCCAATTCGAACATTTTTTAATAAATATAGAGACTAAATATGTCACTTTAGTGTGTATGTTGTATTTTTTCTATTTAATGCTCCTTTTGCCACACTGACCATCAGTTTGTTCAGTAAAATATTGAAGCCCTAGAAAGAGCAGTAATTTGAGCCTGTGAATACTGAGTCAGTTTTAAAATGTCTGGCAATGTGTTTATGTATACAGGTTTAAAGTCATTTGTAGTTTAAATACATTTTAATTGCATGCATGACCAAAGTAATGTAATCAGTTGAGCCCATCCAGAAGGGGATATTTCCACATATTTTTTTTATTTTGATTCATTGTTTTCATCAGCTCTGACAGAAGATAAACAAGGTTCTTGGTATAAACACTTCTGTCTTTATTTAGTAAGTGCAGCACTCTAATGCAACAGGCCTCCTAGGGCTCTGTTAACAGATGACAGGCTGGGCTGATAACAGTCATTTTCTCCAGTCAGCCATCTTGACAGGATGCTGAAAGAGGCTGCAGCCTCTCTCATCCAACAGGAGGTGTAGGCAATTGTAGCTGCCTGTTGTCTTTCTAATACACTTGAATGTAATAATTTTTAAGCCTGTCACTTCGGGTTTCTCTCTGCACAATCATTGTCAGATGTGGCAATTAGCTTCAGTCATGTGAGGATTAACTTGTTGAAATGTTGTATTTCCCAACTTCCTGCTAAAAAGTTTCTCACTAATGTTGGTATCTATGGCCATATTTTAGTCCAGAACCATGAGCTATTTAGAGCATGTTGCTGATGGTACACTACATTTTATTGCTCTGTGAACAGTGAATAAGTGGTAAGATGTTTATTCTATTCTGTTCTATGTTTATAAAGTATTTGCTGAGATAGAGCCCACTATATGTTGTGAGCCTGAGAGTGAATATTGAATGATATACCCATAGATTCCTTTAGTTCACCTCTTACTTTTCATTCAAAGGTCCAGTGGGTATTTATGGGGAATCCAAATACATAAATGGAATATATTTACAATTATGTTTTCATTCATGTATAATCGCCTGAAAATAACAATAGTTGTGTTTTCATTACCTTAGAATGAGCTTTTATATCGCCTCCATGGAGTCCACCATGTTTCTACAGTTTCTTTTCATCTTTTTTCCATTTTCATCATCTCCATCATGATGACATGCGGCTGAGACATATTATCCACATAACCAAAAAAAAGCACAGAAAGGACAAAACACTGGCTGTAACAAGGGAATTTAGTGTTTTTAGCAGCCACTATAGAGGAGGGTGGGATGGTCTACAACCTCACCACTAGATGTCACTAAATATTACAGACTGAACTTTTAAAGAGGGCAGATTCAAAAGAAATGTTCCTCACCTCAAATGACCCTGGCATAAGCATGGCTATACTCTTTACACTGCAAAAAACTTTGGAAACCTTTGGACTCAACCCCACTGATTATTCAAATTGGATCTTCAGCAAAACAGATCCACAGTGAACACTAGACCGCTCTGTGTCAAAAGGCTGTTCTGCTGAAAATCAGAGACAAATGACAAGATTGTTTCCATCAGATGAAGGTTTACTTCTTGAGCACCAATCAAGCTTTTCTCTATTTTACCCATTCACATGCAAATATGAAGGTAGGTTCAGGCAATGGGTATCAAGTCCTACTGCGTCATGAATTGTAAGTGCCACAGTAGTATGGGTAAATGAGATTTCCTTTAAGCAATCTGAATATGAGCTGTTGAAAAATTAAAGATCCTCATCCTGTCTGCTGTAGCAGCACAGAGCTCATTGTGCTACATGTCAGCTCCAGAAACTGATGTCCAAGGGCAGCGATGATGAAGGGCGAAACATAAACACATTCTATCTGCATGACGACCATGATAAATGCATTTGATAGTCATTTCACTTAGGGTGGCTCTGTCTGTTTAAATTAATGAAATAAGGTAGAATATGTAAACTAGCCTATATTCCACTCAAAATCACAGACCGTTAACCACAATATAAACCACTTTTCTCTTTAACCTAACAATCTTGTATGCATTTTTAGCAGTACAAGCCTTTATGTTGTTTGTTTCAGGTGCATCAGTATTATAACTCTTTACCAGAAGAGAAGGTTCCCTATATTAACAGCCCTGGAGAGAAATATCGCATCAAACAACTGCTTCACCAGCTCCCACCACATGACAATGAGGTGAATGACAAAATTAAATATATATGTAAATAATTGATATATTGTCTCATGATGCTACTAGTTAGGATTCAGTACTGAAAGTGATGTTGACCTGTGTTGTTCAGGTGCGCTATTGTAACGCGCTGGATGAGGAAGAGAAGCGAGAACTGAAGCTTTTCAGCAACCAACGAAAGAAGGACAACTTGGGCAGAGGCAACGTACGTCCTTACCCCCTCACCATCAATGGAGCCATCTGTGATAAGGTAAAAACCAACAGCTAGTTTTCCTTCCTTTTTCCCCACTTTTCGCTCACTTATGAGGACAATGGTGCACTAAAATGGCTTTTTGTATTTTTCTTTTATATATGTATAATTCAAGATAATTATAAATGGTGATTCTTGTTTTATTTGGCCTAGGCTTCTTTTTGATGTTACATCAAATAAATGAAACAGATAAAAGGGAGAAAACACTTCAGTCCTGACACATTTCAAGTATCATGTCTTCTCCTCCCGCTCATGAACGTACAGTTGATCTCTCCCTCTTCTCTGAACCCTACGTAATACATTTCTTCTCCTGTTATGCTTTGTTCTTGTTTCCTTTCTTTTCCCTTTCCTCTCCTCTGCTACAGTGTGGGGGTCAGATAAACGGAGGGGACATTGTGGTTTTTGCTGCAAGGGCGGGTCATGGAAAATGTTGGCACCCTCATTGCTTTGTCTGCAGCATGTGTGAGGAACTGCTGGTGGATCTCATCTACTTCTACCAGGATGGCAAGGTCTACTGTGGCCGGCATCATGCCGAGAGGCTGAAACCCCGCTGCTGTGCCTGTGATGAGGTGCGCCTTTTTGGGCCTGGAGCCCTTCATGATTGGAAATCACTGAATGGTTCATAGCACTGAGACTTGGATGGGGTTGAAACTGGTCTGGAGTGAAAAGATGTCTCAGTATTCATGCCATGTCTCAGAGAGTCTGCTTGTTTTCTACCATAATGTGTGGCAAGCAGGCCAGAGATAACAATAATAACCCTGGCCGCAGTGCTCAGCTTTAATTAAAGTCTGGGAAGGTTTGTTTACTTTTAGTTTAATGACATACGGTTATACAGGTGTCAATTTGAACACATCCTGGAGCCATTATTTAAAAAATGTGTTTGATTTGCCTTTAATGACAGAAATGCCTCTATACAAATGATCTTCACCTCACTTCATTTAAATATTAAATACAACACAGCCATAGGTACTGCAGTTAACAAGAAATAAGACAATGTATAGAAATTTAGTGGAAGAAAATCTAGGCTTTGGTTTTTGATGTTACAAAAACATTTATAAGGGATGTACTGATGGACAGTGAGTAATTTTTCAAAGTGCAGTTACATATGGGACCAGTGTCCAGCATAACATTAGAAAATAAAAACAGACCAAGTATGGAACCCGGAAGTTCCTCAGTCATAAGGACAATTAGTCCATTTTACAGTTAATTTAAAGACAACTAGAAACCTTCTCTCATTTTCCACTCACTCCTAACCTCCATTAAACTCCATTTACAGCCTGTCTATGTAAAATGTCTGCGCTGATGAATTCATTGTCTGGGTCATGCAGATAATCTTTGCTGATGAATGCACCGAGGCAGAGGGCAGGCACTGGCACATGAAGCACTTCTGCTGCTACGAGTGTGAGACCACCCTTGGCGGCCAGCGATACATCATGAAGGATGGGCGGCCACACTGCTGCAACTGCTTTGAATCCCTTTATGCGGAGTACTGCGACGCATGTGGAGAACACATAGGTACAGCACGCTTCCTGCAGGGTTCTTGTTGTGTTCTGACATACATTATCTGTTACCAAAGCACGCGGCCACATCTTTCTTATGCTAACGTCATAGAAAACCTCTAACAGCCATTTAAGGTAAATGCGGGTATTATCAGTTGTGTGGGTTACAGCTGTGGAAGAGTGGAGTCAGAGCAGTGAGATGTGGAGGGTTATTATCACCCCAAGCCCCAGTAACACAATAAGAGTGTGTTTCAGAGGATCCTCCCATGTTGTACACATATGGGAGCTCTGAAAGATGATTACTTCTAGCTCGGATGAAGATCTGGTAAAATATATTCCCAATATCTCAGAACTCCAGTGATCATGTGCAGGTACAGGTGCAATCACAAATATTCAAATTCACAATCACAAGGCATATGAAAAAATATGATCAGGTACATGTAAACAACTGGTTTGGCAGACTTTAATAGAAGCAAAGACCAAATAGATGACATTTTTACAGGATAAGAAAAAGCTGCAAAGACGTCATCACTTTATGCATTAAAACCACTGAACATCCACCATGTCACCAGCAACCCGTTATAGCGAATATGGGTTTAAACGGATGTAGTTGTCTTTTAGCCACATGATAAACACAGATACTAGAAAATGTCTTTTCAAATGAAATCTAATACATGCATTTTGGCCTTACACGTCTTCTGTTATAAGCCTAACCGTAACCCTGAGCAGGAGACAGGGTTCCGTGAAAAGCATGGATGTTAAAAGGTTAAAAGCTACGAAAAATCATCAAATATTTACACATTTTCTTGTTAGTTATTTTAAGTACTGAAATTCTGTTGTCTTCCCCATCTAACTAAGGCATTGACCAGGGCCAGATGACATATGATGGGCAACACTGGCATGCCACAGAGGAATGCTTCTGCTGTGCACGCTGCAAACGCTCCCTGCTCGGCCGCCCCTTCCTGCCAAAGCAGGGTCAGATCTTCTGCTCACGATCCTGCAGTGCTGGACAGGTGGTTAACCAAAAATATAACTAGAATTTTATTAAATGGATATAATCATTTTATAGGATGTGTACGTCTCACTAGTTGAATAATTTTACTAAATTGATTCATTTAAACTAATTAGGATCCAGATGAGTCTGACAGCTCAGACTCAGCTTTCCAGAGTGCACGTTCCCGTGAGTCTCGCCATAGCACCAAGATTGGGAAAAAGGAGCGCCGGAATGCCGAGCAGGAACGGAGGAGTGCAGAGGCTCGCCAGTCAGCTCCTCCACCCATGCCTGACCGTCTGTCTGCTGAAATTGATCCCCTGTCTGTTCAGATGGACCGCTTAAGCCTCTCATCTAGCCAGACCCCGAGCAGGACACCTAATCGCACACCCAGTCGTACTCCAAGCCGTGCCCCGAGCCTTAACCAGGTGTGGATGAGCAGGGACGAACCCTACGTCCCTGCTGCCTACGAAGGACCTCAGCGGGAGCCCTCCCCGACCCAAGCACCTATACATTTGCTGGGTCAGTGTAACCCCAGGCAGGGCTACAATCCCAATGCAAATGCTCACCCTCCAGCCCAGAGTCCTGCTAATCCTGTGAAGAGGCCTGATTCCTGGGGGAAGGAACAAGGTAATGCCAAGAGGACCCCAATGGCTGCCCTGAGGGGTCATTCCTTTAATGAAAACTGGATTCACCACAGTCAGGATGAGTTCAGGCCCAACAAGCTCCGCACCCAGATGAGCTTCAATGAGATGTCCAGCCAGAACCAGGGCTTCTCTGACAAGAGGAGCATCAGCCTGCATGGATTCCAGAGAGATGGCAGACCCCCACTCACCAGGAGGAACCCCATCAATGCCATGAGCTTCAATGAGCCCCTCACTCCTTTAGAACAGACTCCACGAGGATCCATGGATTCTCTCACCATGTCCAATGCCACAGGTACAATATCAATGAAGCATACTGGTTGACTCTTTTATTGTATACATAATACAAAATGGTAATGATAATAATGAAATCAAATCATAGGGGAATTTAACACAGAATTTGTGTTTTTTACAGGTAACTCTCTGGATGGGGTCAGTAAGCGTCAAGAGCATTTATCTAGGTTCTCTATGCCTGACCTGAGTAAGGACTCAGGAGTGAACGTGTCTGAAAAGAGCAACATGGGGACACTGAGCTCCTCAGTCCAGTTCCACAGCACAGAGTCTCTGTCCTCCTCTCGTCCCTACAACAACAACAACATGTACGCTCCACTCAGAGTGGGCTACCCTTTGCAGTACTGGGATGGCCCACAGCCACTGGGCTTTGACAACAAAGGTCGTGTCGGGGTGATGGGCAGCAGTGGAAACCTCCGGATGGCTCCAATGAGCGACAGAATGCCCCGCCGACGCATCAATGCTCAGGAGTCTGTGTCTCAGCAACAGCAGCCACAACCAAGACGCCGCAAACACCATCGTGGAAACCATGGTAACGGGCAGCACCGTAGTGGACGCCACCACAAACGCTCTCGCCGTTCCCGCTCTGACAATGCACTGCACCTGGTGGCAGATCGGCCCGCTCACATAGTGGAGCTGCCCTACCGCCGGGTCCAGGAGGATTACGACCGCTTTCCCTCTGGTCATGCTGCTCGGGAGTTGTTTGGTCTGGATCCAGGCGCATACAGGCAGCAGCCCCATCGGCCCTGTCCTCGCACCACCTCTGATCTCACCTTACAGAATGCCGGTTGGCAACCTGTGGGTCTGGGTGGGCCGTGCTGGGGAGATGGGTACATGGAGGCTGCTGACCCCTGGTGCTCCAGCTGCTCCTCTTCCTCTGAGTCTGAGGAAGATGAGGGTTATTTCCTGGGTGAACCAATCCCTCGGCCTGTGCAGCTGTGCTACATCAACAACGAGGAGCTGCGCCATCGCTACAGCCCCTCTGGGATTGGTGGCCATCATGGACCTCTGCACGGACCAATTCATGGCCAGCTGCATAGTCGCCAGAGGAGGAAGAGCAAAAACTGCATAATTTCCTAGATATAGAGCAAAGAGATGGGGAGGGATGAGCAGGAGAGTGAAAAAGATGGAGAGGTAAGGAGATGGTGAGCAACAGAGAGGATGAACAGAGGGAGTGGGAAGGTGAGAGTGAGACAGTGAGAGTAAATATGAAATGGAGTGTTTGTGTATGAGAGAGTGTGTGTGTGTGTTGTGGGGTTGAAGAGAAAAAAAGGCCTATTTTTTGTGCTTGTGCGCTTACACAACTCTACACTGGGTAGTGTTTGTGTACACCTACACAGGATGATCTAATCATAAGAGGAAGCTCAGCTGGCTTACACAACAGAAATGTTTACAGTGATGGAGATCAGATCCACTGATGGTAACTGGAAGCATTGATGAATCTGACTACTAAATATACTGATGTGTGATGTATGCGTGTGTCCATGTCACGGAGGGACTGAACACCCAATTTACTTTTTGAGAGGGAAATCCAACCGGTCAAACTGCAGTGATCTGACTGTTCATGTCACAGCTCAGCGATTCAGTCTCTGGGCAGTTAAACTTATTCTATGTGGACAAAGCAGAAATTGTGTTGGGATAGTGAAAGCTACTTGCTAGATTCCAAGCTATGTCATTGTTTACCTCAGTGGAATCCAAATGCTGCTGGAATATAGTGTTGGCTCGCTAGCCCTGTTATCACCTTGTACAAATAGTCTGTTGAACCTTGTGCTCTACATAGCCGGCTCTCCATGCTTTAACAAGGACAGAGCGCCGGACAGCCTCTGCTCCTTGACCATTCAGGCACAGTAACGTCAGGTATGGTCCCGTTTTCTCTTCTGCAACATGCTTTGTTTTTTGAGAGTTAGCTATAGATGATTAAGAATAATAATAATGCTCACATTAATAAGAATAATAATGCCAATAATGATTATAATAATATTAAGAAATAATACCTGTTAAATGTATATATAGTAATAAACTTATTAAAATAATGGATGTAGTACTGTAAATGTTATGTACATATGGTCTTAAATATTTATATATTTTGTAACTAAAGAATCATTATTTGTATAACATGATGTCAAGATAGGGAGGCTTGCATGTCAATTTGTTGTTGTTGTCTCATACTGAAAATAAAGTGTACTTCAATGAACAGCCACCAAGTTGTGTCTTAGCGTGACTGATTGGTTGGTTTTCGGTGAGACCCTAGCTGCGTCCCGTTTCCACAACGGATTTCAAATATGAAGCGTGTTCACACTGGACAAACTAAAAACTATTCTCCGATAAGTCATTATCTACACTGTTGTTCCACAACACAGTGTAAACGGAAAGGAAGGAGCAACATGGCGCGTGATACTACAACAAGCACGGTGTTTAACGATTGAAAAATAAACTTTTCAGTGCTTTCTGGTGAACTAACTTATAATGGCGACTCTGTCTTTACCGCTTCCATTTTTGCCCTGCAGTTACCTAGCGGCTGCCTACACACAGACATCTCTGAAATAAGTCCATACTTGAAGATACTGACAATGCAAGTGAATTGGGCTCTAGATCAAACAGAAATCTGCACGAACCCTAAATAACTGTTTGATCTAGTAATCTGCTGACCCAAAGACGCATCACTTATGTGTTATTTACATTTCATGCTTTTGTTGGAGTTTGATTTCCCCAAAATAACTCACTCAAATTGTCTTCGATCACGTTTAATATGTCATAAACAAAATTAGCTTTACAAAAGTTAGCAAAAATAAATTAAGCACAGCAATTTAATGAATAATATTAATAATGTTAATTATATACAAATATCTTTTGAGCACAGTGTATTTTTACGTGATTATCGTATTCTCGCAAGTCTTAATCACAGTGATGGTTTCCCTTTCATATTTCACCTGAGTACAGAGAGGGGCTTCAGTCCAGACGCCAGACAAAGCTGGACTGTCATCTCTACGAGCAACAAGCACAAAATTAAAAACACATTGTTCTGAGATGAAAAGCAGTCGTTTGTGCCTGCTTACTGAGACATCTCCCTCGAGTCATAGTCCTCTATAAATTTCTCCATGGCCTCTACGCAGCGTGCTCCGATATCCCTGAGGTTCTTCTGCAGCGAGGACTGGATGGGACCCTCCAGGGACGGGTCTTTTTCTATCAGCATCTTTACCACGAGGCCAAACATTTCACATTCCTGGTAGTACACCTGGAAGAGACATGTTGATACACATTCAGGCTGAGGCTGTGTGAAACGCACCAGGAGAGTTTAAAATGAGATCGCGGATGGAACAGCGAGGCGGTCGTGAAGGCAAGGACAATGAAAGTTTTCTCGTGTTTGTTTTGTTGTTTCCAATCACCACTGAACGGATCCGAGGAAAACTCTCACATGGTGACGAGTATCGTTCGTGCCTGCGTACGGGTCTATGCGGGGGGGGGGTAAAGTGCATTAGCTACCTGCTGCCAGCCTGCCTTCTAAGCAGTGCCTCAATAATCCTGCAACCATGGAGATATGAAAAGCAAGAGGCCATCTTTTTTTGGTCAAGTGGGTGGAAAATACACACTCTGTATGCTGTATACACACAAACACACTCTCCCTCACGCAAACACACAGCCAGTGAACCTGACATGCGATGCGTGTCGCATTGAAGACGCCATGAAAGCGCGTGCTGCGTGGCCTGTGCGATTCGGGCAAGGTGAGTTTCTGGTTCAGGTTTTTTTTCGCTCGGTCAAAGAAAACGCGCCATCAAACACTGTCGGATCATTAAGGTCTGACAAAGATCTGTTGGATTTAGCAAAGCGAAGACAGCAACAGCACTCATTCCGCATTTCAAAACAGTTTCTCGCCCACTACAGAAAACAAATTACTTTTTTTTTTTTCCTCTTGTATCACGTCTCCGAGCACTTTCCGAGATTTCCCCTCAGTCCGTCCTTCTCTAATCCCAGCTTTTCTTATCTCTCCACTTCCCCTCTCCCTCGATCTGTTTAGGACTATCCCTTCTCCCGAGGTGTCGGTGCGTAATGGCACTCCTCTACCTCGTCTATCTCTCTCCTCTTCTGTTGGATGGCTCGGTCTCGTGCCACCGTCTGGCTCGCAGTCGAGGGGAGCTCCCCATCCCTGCCTCGCTCTCTTTCCTTGCTCCTGCTTCCCTTGTGATCGCTCTCTCTGCTTTGGCTCCTGTCACTCTGAGAAACCTGCAAAAACACACAAAAACACACACACACACGCAAAAAAAAAAAAAAAGAAGTTGGACTGCAGTAATGAGACAGTTGGCAAAACCCATGGGTGCAAACATTGATCACGACTGAGCTGCTAATGACCAAAAGATGACTAAAGTGAAGTTCTACAAGTCAGCTTGTTACACCGAGGCTACTGAATTATACATTTGTATTCTGCTCTGTATTCAGAGTCAAAACATATGCGCTGACATGGATTGACTGGGGTCTTCACTACCAATTATAACACTGGTACCAATGTATAATAACTCTTAGTTTTGTTGAGTTAGTCAGTTTTCAATTCATAGCTCAATGAACAAAAGCTTAGTTCTTAGTAAATCTTAGTGAAGCTTTCCCATGTTGTAAGTATTTTTCCATTTGATGCTACAACATACTTGTACTCCGCAATATAAATACTGTACTGTTTACTTCACTTATTCATCAGACTTTGCTTTGAGTTGCTTTGCAAATTAAATATTTTCATACAAAACATCATCTTATGGAAAAATGTAAATGGTGAGATTATTATAGGGAACATTTTCTTCCAGCTGCAAAAATTAAATGACATATATAAACTCATGCTATGAAAATAACAGCAGAACAGATTTAATGTTCAATGTAATATTTAATACAGCTCTTAAAAAATGGCCGGTTCTACAAAAGGACTATTAGTTTTAACACTAATAGGTGAACTGTGTTGCAAATGTGTTTATAGTTTCTCAAAATTAAAACGTCAATGTATACGTTTTGTGATGGATTTGAGATATAAATACTTTTACTGAAGGATCCGCGCGATTCAAAACGAGGGGGATTAATAAAGCGCACGTTAATGAAGGACTAGTTGTATCATTTTAACTGGTTTGTACCTACTGTACCTATATACATAATGCACTGTAAAACCATTAATACGGATGTCAAAGACTGAACATTTTTGTATTTATATCTGAACGTTCTCTCAGTTTTTTGGGGGGTTTTTTTTGAGTACGACGGTGCTCGTACGAGCGTCGGATTCAGCAGACGCTTGTAACTTCAGAAAACAAATGACCCGCGCAAACGTGACGAATGTCAACAACGAAATTCAAAACACCTTCTCCTAAACCATCACTCATGTGGCTTTTTAAGAACGAAATTGTTAGCACGTGGTTCTGGCATGAGGCCCATCGATGGTAAACGATCAGATTCACATGAGGTTTTCCGCATCAATCATAGGTTGTGCACTTTATTCACGAGCCTGGCTATCAAAAGCTTTAGTCCTCTATTAACACACTGCTAATGGGAATACTGTCTATGCAAAAAAAAAAAAAAAAAAAAAAAAAAACTAGCCACTAATTTCTTTGATTCCTCTTCTTAACTCCACTGCATCAGGACCAGCAGTGATTCATCATGCGCTGCTCTGCTCCTTGCTGTGTCTAGGTCAGCCAAGAAATTCATGCGATCATTGAATTCCAGCCTTCTCTGCAGCACCTGTGCTTCTGTGTTTCAGCTAAACCGATCTTCGCTTTCTGCAAACAAGGCACACCGCATTTACTTACTAAGACGGTTACATTATTCATAGAAGATCTTAAATTAAACTGTACCTTTAAATCAGGGACAAATGTTGTGTACCATCCTCTGTGGTGTATTTTTGTTTTTATCATGTTTTATCAAGCTCCGTGTTGCACCTCATGGGGAAAAAAAAAGAAAAAAAAAAATCTCTCACTACATTCACACTTGGCAAAAAAAGGAGGCGTTTCGTTCCAATCACTTTCATCTCGCAGAGTTTTTATTTTCCTACTGTCATAAACTATCAAGAAACACACCTATAAATAATATTGCTGTGACAACACTTGTGCTGCCCTGGATCAATATTTTGGAAAGGATATTTTAAAGACTGGGTGGGCTGCTACGTTTTCTCACAAAGAACTGGAAAACCAGACGGGTTCGTGCTTGTGAACTTACGGTGAACTGCTTGTCCTTGTCTCTGCCGGAAGAAGACCTGTGTAAAAAAGGTCTATTACCTGGAAAACAAACCACAAAGTCAACATCAAAATTCAAATGCGAAATGGTGAGGCTCATCTAACCGGAGATGCTCTTCAAGCCTCCTATTTCCCTCTTAAAACTCATGTGAAAAACAGCTATTTTGCAAGTACTCGCGTCTAAAATCAATATAACTTGTTGAAGGATCTGCTGATTTTTAAGACATTTGGCTGGGAATGTTGCTGCGACCGCAGTGTTCCTGTGTGAAGCCATAGCTTTGTTATGGCACGTTATATACTGTTGGCTGGTCTCTTTCTTTCACTATCTTTTTTCCTCCCTCTCTCTTTCTCATATACACACAAAATCAGCAATGAGTCACCATCATCGCACCATCACTCAGGCACACAAAAAACCTGTTCCACGCTCACACATACACAAACACACACCTCCACAGTGCTGCAGTGTGCGCATAGATACAGTGCCGGAGTGCAAGAGAAGATAAAAACATACAGTACCAGTGGCTGTGCTGTTAAAAACAAGGAACCATATCACTTTAGAACAGCAAAAGCTCAACAAAAACCAGGCACACGGACTTCAAAATGAGCGAAGCCCGTGCGTCCAAAAACAACATCACTTAACTACGTTAGACTTTTTTTTTTTTTTTTAAAAACCCATCCCGTTTATTTAACAACGTGTGGTATGATAAGGTCTCTGATATCTACAATCTACCTGTTACTAAAATATGCAGATTTCATGAGACTCAAAAGGCCGTGATGGCTTGACTACCATCAATCCACTGCTAAGAGCGTTGACATAATCCATCTATTGAGCATGGGAGAAGCTTTTTAGCGATCAGGGTTATGTAACATTGATTTGTTGCTACCAGAATGTGACTACCTACCAACCACCAGATACCACGATGAGCAAATGCCCTCCAAATATTTGTAATGCAAAGTGTGGATGAAAACAGTGTGCGCCTCTGCTTGCTTATACTGCCACCTAATGGTCACTCGAGCACAAAGACACAATACAGTGGAGTTCATAATGTAAACACAGTGAATATGCATGAATAATGTACATATATATTTAGATATGTGTGTATGTACACAATGGGTGGACACAACACCTTTACATTTGTGAACTTAGTCATGTTAAATTTGCTGTTGTAACACTGTGAAGGTGTCATTTGTATATTTAACTATACAAACAACATTTCAGCTTGGGGTCTGAGGTGTTGTTATTGCAGTAATACCCATATTTTCTGTCTCGTTGCACTTCTAAAAACCTAAAATCATCTTCACTGCACCATGTGAAAGGCACATTAACTTTTTAAAGCTGTTTACAGCTCATGTCCACAAAAGGGACATAAGTCTTATTTGAAGGGGGCACAAGTGGAAAACAAACATTTTTGTTGTATATTAAACGTTTCCTTAAGGCCCTGATCTTAATGTAAATGCTAAGTAGTAGTTCGTGGGTGTGTATTTGCATTTGTCTCGACTCACTGTTGCTTTGTTTTGGAGGTGAACATCCATCGGTGCCGTCTCTTTGATCGTATCGCTCCTTCTCCCGTTCCCTCTCCCTCAGCGCAGGAGGATGAAGCTTTGGCCGGTGGGAATCTTTCCGGTGGAAGTAGTTAAAAGGTTGGTATCTGTGGTTATTGAAGCCAGGTTTGTGGAATGGATGGTCCTCCCTCTGAAAACTGCATAATCAAGAGGACAAATAAAAGAGCATTTACCGCCATTCAGAATGAACTAAAGTCGAAAAGTCACTTGTTTCAAATGGGGCAAATTGTCAGGAATCAAAGCACAACACGGCGCCTCGTCTCAACCTTTCGGTCTTACCGAGACCTGCAGAAACGCCCTCCAAACTTTGGGTTGTGAGGACCGGACAGCCATGCCCTCGGCCTGGAAGGACTTCGCACTCTTCTGATTGGCCTCTTCTCATCCTGAATAAACAGGGGTAAACCAATTCATCTCACTGCAGTACGGTACTTCCACGGAGAGCAGCAACGACCTCAAGAGTCTAAAAAAGGTCACTTTGAGACGTGACGTGAGAACAGGATGTACCTGAGTGGGCGACACGGGGGCCTTTTTGTCGACAGACTCATCACCGTGTTCTCTGTGCCTCGCCGCAGAGCCCTGCACACAGGAACAATACTGAACATGGTCAGACACATGTAACTGTGCAGCACACATCACTTGTCATGACTTTTTATTCTGCCATCCACGTTCACACAGCTCTGAAGTCAATAAGCACACCTTTCACGCATCAATATGACCATGTCACTTTCATATTTTATGATACCATACAACTATCTGGTTGATTCCATTTTTTTTTTTGTTTTTTTATCAAAGAAATCAGAAAAACTTTATTAAATCCCCAGGAAATCCAGCAGCTGCAGTTATTTATTTAGGTTCACGTTCTATTATTCTATGCTACTATCTATTTATTTTTTATTTTTATTTTTTTTATAACTTTGGAAAGGCCCACTCTCCACGAGCACGTTAGGATCACGTGACAGAGCCCAGGGCAGCCGGTAGAAATCACCGGATCCGTTTATCGGATCCAGGAAACGGGGTTTCACCTTGCTTTGTTGCGTGTCCTGCGGCGGTGCGTGGTCCATGTTTGCCCGTTGCAAAGACTGCGATGTTTCGTTCAAAGACGGCGCTGGTTCACTTGTCTCTCGAGTCCAAGAGACCAGGAAGTGCGAGCGGCTCCTCAAGTCCGTCTCGTCGGTGCGTCCACGAAGTGCGACGTACGCATGTCCGCGTTGCTCGCGCCGTCTCGTCTTGCGCTGAACTCCACCTCAAAGTTCACTTAAGTTGAACCTACAGGTAAAAAAAAATCTCACATCGGCGACAAACACGACCTGCGCAGTCTGCGGAGCGACGCACAAAACAAGTGAAACAAGTTTTCACTGAAACAAGTTTCACTTCCCTTTTTTTTTTCTCTTTTCTTTTTTTTTTTTCAGCCACTGTCCAATCAGATTCAGACTGTGGTCAAAAAAAATATCAACAGGAAACATCAGGCAAATCTGGAACAAATACGCAGGCGCAGCGGTCTGTTAGATAACCAGCCATGCACTGTGTAAACCTTCAAATATAACCCATCTTCTTAATAACTTTCTGTCGTTGTATCTTTTGTACCAGTTAACCCTTGAGTCGTCTTTTCTTTTTGAGATCCTCTGGTCGACCTCGGGTCATAAATGGGTCGTACTGAGGTGTTAGATTGTGTATGTGATGTAGAGGTATCGATGGATATACTTTTAGATGTGAAGGTGTGTCATAGTGTGAGAAACAGTGTAAACAAGGTCTTTGAAGGTGGTCACATGACAGAGGGTAAAGAGTGACATCAAACAATAGATTAAAACAATGTAA
>JAPQRN010000025.1:10448329-10467518 GCA_037367275.1 Coranthus polyacanthus | reverse complement strand
CAGTCAATAAAGCCTTGTCTGGGTATGTGTGTGTTCATGTTTGTGTGTATGTGTGTGTTCATGTGTGTGTGTGTGTGTGTGTGTGTTCATGTTAGGGTGTGTGTGTGTGTGTGTGTGTGTTCATGTGTGTGTGTGTGTGTTCATGTTTGTGTGTATGTGTGTGTTCATGTTTGTGTGTGTGTGTGTGTGTGTGTGTGTGTGTGTGTTCATGTTTGTGTGTATGTGTGTGTTCATGTTTGTGTGTGGAATTTTGAACGGGGGCCACATCATAGAATGAGCTCATTTGTAATGTTTTGGTCATTTTAAGTTAACTTCAGTTCACTCTCTAGGGTTAAACAAAACAAAAAAAAACCACAATGTCCAAGAAGTTGGAAGAGATTTCCTAGAGGTAAAAACATTTTGTTGTCCAACTGCAAGGAGTGACACAGTGAGTACAATGAACACCTGAGGCCATCACATAATGACATCCCTCCTTGAATTTTAATATTCCTCTCCCCACCCACCGTCTCCACCCATGACACTTCTTCCTGCAGCAGAGAGAGAGAAAGAGGCTTTTAAAAGCAGAGATATTTTTGACGACGACACGAGTCCTGTACTTTCTTTTCAACCTGTGACAGTTGGACGTAATTCGGAAAGGTAATCTTGGAACCTTCTGAACTGAAACTGTTGACAATGTTTTGTCCGTCTTGCTCTTGGTCTTTTTACTGTTTGAGGCTGAGAACTTGTTGGAGCAGGTTTTCTTTCTTGCCGCGTCAGTGCTTCTAATTGTCCTGTGGGAATGTTGTTTTCATGTTACTGCAATGCAGCCGTGGAGGTGTGTAGTTACACCTGTTGGTTAGACGATACTTTTGATCTTGGTTTGATTCATTTAAGCCATCGAACTCAACAGCAAAAACTAATTAGGAAAGTTCTTAAGTGCATGTAATGTGGTTTACACCTGTTCCCGCTTGTGATTTTGTGTTTTAAATTTGAACGTCTGCTTTGGTGTAACGCTGCTGAGAAGGCAGAAACCCTTTTTGACAGTAGAGGGGACGGGAAGCAAGAGTTAGACACGTTGTATAGACTTTACCACATCTTTTAACTTTCACTTTAAGAACTTTTACACGAGCTATATAAATGTTCCTCTTGTGACAGAAGACAAAGTCGGCAAAAGGTGTTCGACGCCCTGAGAGCTTCAAACGAGTCTGTGTTTGACGAACAAGGTCACCTGCAAGACGAGAAATGAAGTAAGGATGGCAAAAACCCCCCCCCCAACTTTTAAGACACCGTAGAGTCCTTTAAGAAATGTCTTCTCAGATTGCACGAGTGAATAATCAACGCAAAACCCATGTTTACAGGGTCCAAACCTTCTCAAGAGCGCAGATCCTACAGGAGTTTAATTTCCGATGCCAGTCGCTTGCTGCAAATGACAACAGAGGCTTTAAACAGGAGTTTGAGGTACACCTCATTTTGGACGTTTAGACTTGAACTTGCATTGTAAGCGCCGTCACGTGTGTCAATGTCAACCACTGCTTTGGTTCTGTGAAGGAGCTGAATGATGTTGGCAAAGACCTGTCTACCAGAGCAGGGAATATGGAGTTCAACAGAGAAAAGAACAGATACCCCTACATTTTGCCGTGTAAGTACAGTACATTACCTGTCACGGTAGAACAGTTCATAGTATGTTTAGGCTAATGACTGTACCGTTTAATTCCACCGTTTTCATTTCTAGATGACCACTGCCGGGTGAGGCTGTCGGTTCAAAACTCCAATCCGTATTCCGACTACATCAACGCAAATTTTGTGCCTGTAAGATCTTGTTCACCTATTAAAAACTAGGAATGTTTGTTGGTTTACGCGCACCTGCTTCTAACCGTGCGTCTGCATTCAGGGTGGAGGATCAGAAAGAGATTTCATCTGCACCCAGGGTCCTTTGCACACCACCATGGCTGACTTCTGGAGGATGGTGTGGGAGCAAAACGTCAGAATAATTGTCATGGTGACAGCTCTGAGACACAAGGACATAGTGAGAAACACACATTCAGTCTGTGTGTATGAGTGCGTGTACGTTGGTCGCCTGCTAATCTCTATTTAGTTCAGATCGCTCTGGTGAAAAACATGAATATGCGTGTGTTTCCTCACGTCATCCTCATTATAATTAGACGTATTATGAGGACAGTGCTTCTAATTTGGTTGAAAAAATGATCTTGCAGGTGCTGTGTGAAAGGTACTGGCCTCTTGAACGAGGGACAGTTTATCATGGACTGATCCAGGTGACGACAGTGAACCGCAAACAATGTTCAGATTATTTTATCACCACCATTCACCTCAGAGAGGTGAGTAAGACTCATTCATCATCTCCTTTGTTAGCTTCGAACTGCTAATGGGAGCCGCTGGGAGCACTGACTGTACAGTTATCAATCAGGAGAGATGTCTTTGTGGTTGGTGTAAAGCGGAGGTTTTGTGTTTTAGAGAGACTGTCCAGCAGAGAGGATAATCACACACTACTACTACCCCTGCTGGCCGGACCAGGGGGTCCCTAAAGACCCATCCTCACTCTGCACTTTCACCGAGCACGTGCGGCAGCATTTGGATACACTTCCACGCCTGGGGCCGGCTGTGGTGCACTGCAGGTGTGACCTCTGACCTTAAACCCATCACCATCTCTTTCAGGAACCCCATTACTCGCTTCTGTTGCTAATGCGTCCGTGACAGCTTTAATACCGTAATACTGTGCGGTTTTCACGTTGTTCAGACGACGCACCGGTTACATTCAGTCCTCTGGTTTTTGTGTTTCAGTGCAGGTGTCGGACGCTCCGGGACATTTGTCACATTACTGTGGCTGATGCAGCTCTGTGCGAGGGGAATCCAGCCTGATATCAGGGCAGCTGTGGAGGACATGCGGTTACATCGAATGTGGATGGTCCAGAATCTGGTCAGTCCGGAACACCTGAACAGAATCACTGAATATTAATGAAATATGATCATTTCACAATGATGACATATGTCAGTCACGGATAGAAAGATAACGTCAGCAACTGCTATTAATACTGACAAGTAATGTTATCCAGGCAGCAACACAAGACCAACAGATACATGAAACAGACAACTCAAATGTTGACGAATACAAACGTGACTGACTTTTCTGCTGTCAAAACAGTGTTTTAAAGTCTCTTTTTTGAAGACATTTACACCATGTTGCATCTTTTCAGTCATTTTCATCTTGTTACAGGAGATGTTTTCATCTTCTGCCTTTTACATCATTTTCATCTTTTCGTTTTTTGCCTCATCTTTCCCTCTACATTTCACATAGCTTCGGCGAGGCCCACATTTCCAGACCTCTCTTCTTGTTTTAATTAGGAAAATGACTTCACGTACATTTTACAATTGGTGACCCAATAAACCCAGCTCCGCGACACAGTTTGGGAAAGGCAGGTTTAGAGTATAAAGACAGACACGGTACCTGAAAGTCATGTTTAAAAACTCTGCTCATTGATATTGAGATCAATTCAACATTGTTTGTGTATAAACGGCATTAGGTGTTTTAACTGCGATACTGCAATCCTCCCGGCTATGACACCAATTAGAAATATGTCAGCTCAAACCTAATAAACAGTTTGTGTTTGAGTAATACATACCAAACACACATCGTCATTACCTGCTCTTTCCTTTGTGTGTATACAGCAGCAGTATGTGTTTGTTCATCAGTGTCTTCTGAACTGGCTTAGTGGAGGAACAGGAGGAACCTCAGCATGGTGAGAATACAAAAATAATCAGCCAGTAAACACCAGCTGAATTTAATTTCGGCACAGGCAGCATATTATTAGTCATTATACCATATAATGACATTTTAATTAGGTATCTTCTCTCGCTTTCCCAGCAGCCCACAGCTTCAGGGTGCCACTTTGAACGTTAACTACATCCAGGATCGACCCCACAGTTCCTCAGGAAAGGGAGGCCGAGGGAGGAGGAGACATCATCACCGACAAAAACCTCCATCAGACCAACAACAGAACACAGTACAGCACATTTTACATCCTAGGAACTTACTGAGGAGGCTACTGCCATCTTCAACACAGTTCAGTTCAGGCTCGCACATCTCCTGAACGGACACGTCACACACACAAACATAACACAAAGCTTCGCTGATCACGGAAGCTTTGTGTTAAGGTAAACAATTTACCTGACCAGACCAGGCCTGAGGTGGAATAGAAGACTATGGAAATAACGTGTTAGAGCCGTGTGACTACAGGCCCAGCAGGCGGAAAACTGGCCTGACAACATGCAGATGAATGCCAAAGAAAGCACAGACGCAGCAGAACAGTTACCACAGGGAAATTAACAAGATTACCTGCCATTCAGGTCAAACCTGTTGTTACTGTGGGATTCATGAGAACAATAAATGCGTACTGAAAGTGCATGCAAGTACAGATGTGTCCAGGCCAACTTTAACAAAAAAAACAACCTCAAACTGTACGCAGCTAAACTGTGTATTTTATGCTCAAACTAGAAATTCTCCCGTGTAAATTAGTACATTGTTTTTCAAAGTTTGTTTGCCTCCACTGCTAATAAAGTAACATTGTGAGATGACTTTTATTTCTTTTTTTTGAAAAAATCATTGTGCATCACTTTTATATGACACAATGCAGACTATCAGTACTTTAAGGATGCGTGTGCAGAATCGATATGAGACTTGCTAGAAAGGCAGACACATGGTATTAGTGGCTGTACAAAAAAGGTCATGTTTCAAAAACACACAGGCACTGCCATTCTCCTTAGATGACTGAAACCCATTACAGTACATGAAGGAGCTATGAGTATTATACATTATAGAACATTAAGGGTTAACCCACTTTTTAGAGTCTTTCATCGTCATGTAATAAACATGTATGATACAACGGATCCCTCCTTGGGTGAGTTTTGGGGTCGGTGATATACTGGAGAGAGAAAGGAGGATCCAGCAGCAGTCCGCATCCTTCCCCCACCCTCCACCAGGTCTCCACCTTGTGGCAAAAGGTTGTAGCTGCAGGTCAAGTGGTGACACTGTATTGCATTGAAGTCCAGAGTAAAGTCCTGATGTGATTTGGTGCTGCTGAGCTGGAGGCACCGCAGCCCAAACAGCATTCACTAATAAGCGAGTCATCTCCGGAGTTTGGTGTGTTCACGTGTGAACTCAGTTCAAAACTGACACGAGTGGAACACAAAAAACAGACAGAATTCCCACAACATGAACATGAGCGTCCAGCCTATATCTGGCTACTTAATGCAGTCTGGATACCATTAAGGTATTTACTGTGAGACATAACAGCAACCAAGGCAGGTAAGGGAACAAGAGGGATGAATATGAAAAGCAGCATAGCGCAGGCCAACCCCAGTGAAAATATATATGAAATATATTACACATTAAAACATAACAGCAAAGAAAATTAACAATTGTTTCAGACTATTGGTAGGGGAACCAACAGCTAAAATAACATTTAAATTAGAGTTTGGGTCCAAAAAAAGATTAGACACTACATCCTTTGGCCAAACAAAAAGAAAAAAAAATGTGGTAAGATTAAGAGATTGCCTCAGTAAGACAAATTATCTGTACTTGTTGTATGTGTATGTACAGTCCATGTGTATATGCAGACATATAATGAGTATAAACATGTACATGCCACCCTTAAAGACCACGAAAGGAAGAGAATAGAAAAACTACAGATAATGAGCAATCAAAGGCTGGGTGAAGAGAAAGAGGAAGAGACTAGTCCGTTTATCGATTTCCTCCAGTCCAACTAGTGCACGCTCTCTGACATGTTAATGGCTTCTTGGATTTCACGGACGACGAGGATGCGGGCAAGCATCTGCTCCAGCTGTTCTTTTGGGATTGGCTGAGTGGAGTACCAGATGGGACTGTTCGGAGCCACCACAGGCTCGGGAGTCAGGTAGAAAGTGTCGTTGCGACCTTTCGCGCTCTGCGGACTGACAGGGAACAGACAGAGCACAGCGTGAACACATTTTAATAGCAATACAGGAACAGTTCCTAACCAGAGGATGCTGGGTCATTGTCCACACTAAAATACCTCAACAATTAATGATAGACTGCCATTCAAATATGTACAGACATTCATGATTCCCAGAAAAAGAATCCTCCACACGCTTTAAGTCTCTAAATACAAACAATTAAGTTAACTTCGAAATGACGTGTAGCGGTCAAAACTAAAATAAGCCCCAAGGTGTTAAAAAGTTCTCCGTGTGGTTGTGTTTAATCTCATCTTAACAACCGCCTTCCTGATATTTCCAATTTTGACCATTTTCACAAGCCGTGACGCATGTTGACATTTTAAAAGAATGAAGACAACTAAAGTAAGTTGTTTTTATTCCTTGGCATATTATTGAAATTACAAATTCTGAGGGGGAAAAAAAGGCAAGAATTAAATGGCATCCATTCTTTTTAGTTGCCTAGCAACAGTGTTCTCACAAGGTTAACTACTTGAAGGCTGAGCTCAGCTTGTGCTCCTCTTCTCGCATCAGTAACACAAACCTGAGTGTTAAATGTGAAGGTAGCAGCAGAGTGTCTGTAATGTACTAAATTTATGTCGGCAGCGGTTCACCCCTGTTTTAGAAATGCCGAACTGACTGACTGATTATACAGAAGACATACAAATACGTTTACACCCCTAAAATATGCTTTATGCTTTTAGTTACATATCTGGAAAATACAGTTGTTCCAGTTTTATCCTCAACCCATTCCAAGCTTTCTACAGTTTTATACTTACCATTTAAAGAGGTAGAAATCGTAGAGCTTGATGGGGCATCGCAGCGGGTTCTCTGGGTCCTCCAGCTGCTCTGAATACATGTCATCTGTCACTGAACGAAGAGACGTACAGAGTATAATGATGATTACTGATGCTTGGGGAACATGGGGGTTCTTTTTAGACATTGCAGCACAGATTTAATAACTGTACTAATTGTACCTTTCTGCCCTATGAACCTCTCTGTTGACTTTAGGTATCGGATGCTGGTGCTCTTGTCTTTGGGGTTGTTGGGACTCTTCCTCGTGTGTCTCAGCACCTTAGAAAAGGCCACTTTTAGATGCTGATCCACTGTCTTGAGGTGGAAATACCTGCAAAAAAACATTATATTAGCACATGCTAGTAAATTGTACTTTACAGAAGTGGGTTAGTCTTTATATGCCGTTAAAACCTACACTGGCTCTATATTTCCAAATGTATATAATCTTGTGAGGACAGTACTGCCTGATGTCAAACAAGCATTATAACAAAAACATTACAACGCGCCATCTGCGGCACCAACAAACGACTTAAGTAAAGTCTGCATATAACAGCACTGTGCTACTCACTTGGTGTTGAAGAACATTAGAGTTGTGAGCAGTGTTGAGGGCGAATGAGCCCCGAGCTGTTTACATTCCCACAGCATCTCCTCTGTCACATGACTGGGGATAACATAACCTGGTAGTAGAAATGAGAAAGTACAATGAAAACACTTAATATAAAGCTCTGGCCAGTTATTTGTAGGGATTTCAGAACACCTTGAAAAACACTGAAACACGCCATTTACCAGCTACAAAGGAACAAAAAACATTTAACTAAAGATTTAATCAATAACAAATCAATCAAAGTGAGACCAAATGTTATATTCTTTAAAAGGTAGTCGTGCCTTTTGTTTAAAAAGGCACCGCCAACTGCTAGTCTAACAAGTGATTTAAAAAACACAGGAGAGAATGCTTTAAAAAAATAAAATAAATAATAGCAAGATTAAGACCTATATTAAGTCCTATATTTTAAATTATGAACAGGTGCTGTTAATGTAAAATAGTCTTTAATTGTGTTAGAATTTAACAGGATGAAAAAACACTCCTTAGGCCTCTTACTCAGTGGTTAATCAGCCACATATCTGCTTGTTCCAGATACATTTCATCTTGATCTTAAAATAACTAACAAGTGGTGCTGAGTTGTAAATGTTATTTCCATTGTCATTGCGATATGAACATGCACAATAAACACATCGCGACACACTGCCCGAACTGCAATGGAGTGAAGAAAAAAAACAAAAAAAACAACAACCCTAAATCACAGCAAAAGATAACGTCACAAAAAAAAAGGATTTATGTCTTCATCAAAAGGTGCCATTTTCAGCGTGCAGATGCCAGCTTGCAGGCTGTCGCGCTTTCACATAGCAACTGGGATTCTGAACACGGTAACATGCAGACAGTGGAAAAGAGGAGAATGCTGACTGAAATAGTTGCCCAATGGCAGGATTATTCCAACAGAATACACCCCGTGAGCCAGACTACACACCATGCATTCACACTCTGCATGTGAACATTTGACCTATCAGACAGAGCCCTGGATACATGGGCCATAAGTTCACAGATGAAACCCCAGCTGTCGGATTAATTTGTGTCAATTTGGTGGAGATCGCTAGTCTAGTTAGTTTAAATTAATGCAAGTCATACTGCCACTGCAATACTGTATAATACACATTACAGATTTTCTATCACAGAGCAATACAAAACAAATAAATCGCAGTCAGCAATTTCTATCCACACTGGCAATGTTTCAGCAAATGAAATGTGCAGAAATAGAAGGCCAACATGTTCAAATCCTGTCCAGTACTTTATGCTACAACCCCTCCAGACTGACATTCACCTCAAAAATGAAACACTTAAAAACAGGCTCTATGTTCTTAATACAAGGTTATTTAACTTATTCTACGAATTACTACCAAGTCTGCACTGTGGATCTTTATAATTGAGAAAAAAAATCATCAACTAGCAGCTGCAAAAATCATTAATTGATCATTCTAGACTGAGACTACTGGCAGAGCATGTTATTTGTAGACTTGTAGGTATCTACTATTGTGCACCATATCTAACTAAAAAGAACTGACAACAAAAGATCACGCATTGTTAGATCTACACATGGTTTGATAAACAACGTTCTCACCTAGTGGGTGAACAGATGGTCTCCAAGGCTCCAGGATCTGGTGGAGACTATGAGCAAATCGAGTGTAGTACTGATCTGAGAAAACGTCATCCACACGACCATTATCAAAGAGATACTGTTGGAAAAATGCAGAGAGTATGATGTGATGAATCTGTGTTTTCACAAGAAAACAAAGTACCAAGATATAAGTTAGTGTGCTAAGTGAACTTACTTTTTGTATGCACAGAAAAACATAATAGAGAACATCAGCCTCATAAGACTCCCCTTCAAGCCCACGGGCCTCTGTTGTCATCAAAGACAGACCCATGCAGAGCTCAGCCACTGCACAAGACACCAAGTCCTCCTGGAAACGCAACGCCTGGCGACCTACAACACATGCCGACACGAGTGATTTAGATGACAGAGAAACGCAGATAACAGATTATAAAAATGCAGCCCAACAAAATATTGAGGTAAAATTATTTTTCAAAAAGGCTTCATATATGAACTTACGGCCAATTGGAGCTAGTTTATTTTTATCTGATTTTTCCAACTCTGCATTTTTCCGCTGAGCCCAAAGCCGCCACACATCCAACCCTTCTTCTGGCTTCAGCGTTGCTGGCAACAGGAGCTCCTGCACCTGCACCTGCTGCTGCCCTTGGCCATCAACCTCTGCTACTGTCACTGTCTGGCCCTAAACAAACAAACACACACACATAATGAAATTTAATCTAAACACGCAAAAGTTGCACATCTAAATGTACAAGAGCGACATAACTAAACAACTGTCTTAATACCTGAAGTTGCTGTGCGTCCTGTCCTGACAGACCCTGCGTGTGCAGCACCTGCTGCTGAGGGTCCCAGATAAGGGACTGTGTAGCGTTGGAGTAGCCCTGTACTGCCACTGGGATGTGGATGTTTCCATTCATAAGCTGGGCAGGGAAAAGTGTGTTTGCAGCCAGTGTGTGCACCACTTCTTCCTGTCCCCCCATTCCAACAGAGTTGGTTATGCTGGAAACTGCCTGTGCTGTCTGACTTTGACTGGCAGGGATTTTCAGCTTGTCATTTTCAACAGTAACTTGTGTTGGCATTGTGGTCATTGTTGTAGTGTTTGCTCCTGCAACCTGGACTGTTCCATAGGCCTCCTGCGGAATGGCAATATGTGTGACCTGCTCACGGCCTCCAGACCCAGCAGGAGCTGAATAGACAGGGATGGTCCAGGTCTCCCCTGTGGGACTGGTGATGGTGCCTGTAGCACTGTACAGATGGGAACTGTCCACAGTTAAGAGGTCTGGCCGCAGGGACACATAACTCTGCTGCTGTCCCTGACCCTGAGGGATAGCTAGGACTGTGGCTACTTGCTGACCCGGCAGGGCATAAGACACTGTGATTGGCATGTCCACCTTTCGTTTCTTGGCTGGTTGTAGGACACCAGCTCCTTGGGATGTGGCAACTGTGGTTCCCAGTACCCTCCTCTCAACATTGTCCTGCTGCTGGGTTGGAGAAAGTGCTCCCACTGTCTGAATTTGGATCTGCTGCCCCCCTGCAACAGCTGCCACCAATTGAGCTTGCAGCTACAAAAAGAGAGGAAGGATTTGATAGTTGATCGTTGATAGATGAACTTAAACAGTATGATTTAAAATGTTTCCATGCAAGTGTTGACTCGCTGTGTGAGAGCCTACCTGTTGGTGCTGTTCCTCTGTGAGATCCCCAGGTTGAATTAGTTGTGCAGTAGTCACACCTTGGAGCTGTTGATGGGAGCCAGAGGGTACTTGAAGGACCTGGCCCAGCATCTGACCTTGCTGTTGGCCTTGAATCTGCACCTAAAAATAGAAGTACATAACCAGTAAGTGTAACAAAGATGAGATGAGATTGATGAAGACAACACAGGTGTAACAGTGGTACAAACCTGCACTATCTGTTGTTCTGAACCCTGCTGAACAGACTGCTGCTGAGATGTGGACTCCTGTATCTGTTGCTGCTGTGGCTGGACTTGCACCTGAACCTGCATCAGCAGACAGTGCCTTTCAGACAGCTTCAGACCAATATATTCGTATATAGTTGTAATACATTATAATACACAAATTTACCGGGCAAGCGAGTTCCAGGAGCGACCCTGCCACCTCTGTGCTGTCTGTATAAATGCAGTTAGCCTCTTGCTGGTAGACCATGGTGGTAGTGGTGGTGGTAGTATCTCCACTTTGCTGGCTGAACTCCTGTAGGGCATCTGGACCCTTACTGGCTAAGGACTCCAGGAACTCCTTCATGCGGTGCTGAGGGATGCTTCGAGCCTTCTGCCTCACCAGCTCCTCATAGGAGCCTGTACCATCCAAGGAATTATTCATTACTGCTTAATGGTGTCTCTTGTAGTGGGGAACCTTTGGGGGAAAAGAGAATTACCCTGTATCAGGAAGGTTAACCTTAGGGCATAAGTACATTCAAAATCACATTCACGAGGGATGACTATGAATAGTTTTTTAATATTTACTTCTGTGAAACACCAAAGCATAAACAAACAGTTACAACTATTATATTAACAAACTATAAATGCACGAAGTATAAAACACTGCGTCAAAATTTGTAATGTTTACAAATCGACCTGCAGTGCACTGTCCAGCGGCACCACAGACAGGCTGTAATACGAAAGGGTTAACTGTAGCAGAGTGTATACGAGCTGGGACAAAAGCGCGGTCTCTTTCCAAATCCGATCTAGTATTCAAGGCAGCGACGGACACTGCTGCATATTAAAATGTTAAGTTTTAAACAAGGAATAAGCTGAAACGATAAATGTATTGCGCACGGAGCTTTGGCTCTGTAATAGCTAATCTAACAGCTGATTACACAACAAGCTACGTTAGCCAAGTACTCGGCTAACTAGCCGCGTGTTATTTGCAAATTCCATTACGGCTTTGTTTTTATAGCAAAGTGCAGACGTGCTCAACTGTCAATATACAACTACGTGTTAGCAGCACAACAGACGAGATACAGCTGGAAAAAACGGAACCTGATGTACATGTCTCTTGTTGCTAACTATACCCCGATGCATTTTTCTGTTATCTCCAGAGCTAGCAAGCTAACGTTAGCAGGCGCGTTAGCTACCTCTCTTCCTCAACCGGGCCGAGGTTCGAGCAGCCAACAAGCGCTTCTCTGCCCTTGAAACGAAGCTCCTCTTCAACAAGCAATGAAGCCAAGTGTTACCGACGTCTGTCTACAGTTCGTTTATTCTTTGTTTTTCGTGATTTTTGTTAGATGGCTAGCTGTATTTTTTTCTTCTTCTTCTCTACCACTCATATTTCGCTGGGCGCCATCTTACAACGGTTACCGTAGACCAATAAGCAAGCGATTTGTAACTCTGTCTCATTGTCGCGGTATTTTCCCTACACGATGTCGCGATAACTACTGATTCGAGGGTACCGTGTTAAAGGCGACACACACGGGCGAAGTGGTCGACGGGATCGGGTAGATGTCATTCCACCTTAAAACCCAGTTATGCCAGACAAACGTTCCTAGTGGTTCACTGACTTCTGAATCTTTTAAGGTAGTATCCAGGAGATGCGCTGAATGTATGGGCGGTGCTCACGGAGCTCCGGGCATTTAAGGGTTAATTCCCACGCACTACACACTTCAGCGTGGTCTGTGTATTCCACACTGCAGTCTCTGTTGTACATTATTACTAATGCTGTAATAGTGTAGCTTTTTGGTTTATCGAGGAAGTGCGTGAAAGTGACAGTGTGCATTTTTTTAAAATAGAGCGGTGGGAAAAAGCTCATTATACTTACATTTACTTAAGTACTGGACTTTTGGTTTATGGTAGAAGTTTGTGGTACGTGTGCTTTATTTATACCACAATGAACTACAACTCCTACATTTCAGTTTAGGCTGCACGGTTACAGATTAAACTACATGACAATATACTGTATAAAACAGGGACGTACCACTCACAGGGGACGTTCTACTTTAATTTTTAGACTTTAAGTAAGTCTAAAATCATTTTATGAAATTTCCCGGGGAAGTAGTCGGATTTTAATGAAGCAAAAAACATTAAAAATCAGTGAGTTACGAGTTGGGCTATCACCCATGCCTAGTTGAAATATCGTTTCAAAGAATAAGTAATTATTGCTAAACCATTTGATTTCACTAATAAAACATGATCAAAATACCGTAGGAAGGAGGATATTAAAATTTGCCTTGAGCTTAAAAAAAAAAACGATTCAGTTCTTCTTGTTATTAAAAGAGACAAAGCTTTTTTTTTAAAGCCTTTTTTATTCTCGTCTCCTATCAAAAGGATACACCCTCTGAGACTTAAAAAAACACAGGTGGCTTGGCAGGGACACACCACCTTGTCATGTATGGCATTCAAGAGCATCTCTTCTGTGTAACAGCAGCTTAAAGCCAATATACGACAACATGCATCAGGTCTTTGCTGAACAGTGATCACATTTGCATACATTCAACAAAGAGGAGACACTTCAATAATATTGCAGCATATTGTAAAAAATAGGAATTAGACTGATAAAAGTGATATTGATTTTGTAACAATTGTATTATAAAAAAAAAAAAACAATCACAACTGACTCAGTCTAAGCAGTCTGCTGATGTTACACATAAGAAGATGCAAACTATGTATACATGTTATCTCTGGGCTCGTGGGAAGCAGAAGTGCGTCTTGATCTCAAGTCATTCAGATCTTCCCTGGGTCTTCTTTGAGGGTGACTGTTCGGTTGAAGACGAGCTGCAGGGAGACAAAGTACAGGGTTAGACGCAGTTCCTCTTAATGCCATTGTGTTTTTAATGGGGAGTAGATGTATAAAATATCTATAGAATCAGCTAAAACATAAGCACTTATCACTAGGCAGTAATGTGCTACCAATTGCAGTACAAACTGGGTATATATTGTATGAAAATAAATTAAAACCTACCTAGGAGAAATGACAATGATTAGCACAAATTATATGTTGCACCATCGCAAAGAGTGTCTAAATAAAGTAGCAGCAGAATCTTTTGTCTCACTGTACCTTGTCTGCTGTGCTGTCAGGGTCCAGGGAAAAGTAGCCAACTCTCTCAAACTGGAATTTGTCAAAAACCTTTGCTCCCTTTACTGAGGTATCCACTAAGGCACTGCTGATCACCTGCATGGAATTCTAAATGACAAAAAAATAGAACATATCAACCATCACTACACCCACTGACACATCTCAGCACATGTGAAGAGGCCGTTCGTGACGGAGGTACTCACAGGGTTGATGTCGCTCAGGAAGCCACTGGGCACTTCAGATGTGTCCTCTGGATGTTTGTGCAGGAATCTGCAAAGGCATGGGGAGATTTTGGTGAACAAGTCTTGTATGTGGAGAGTTGATTGTGAATCATAGTCATTTCTGTGACTTACAGTGTGTCATAGAGGCGCACTTCACACACCAATGGCTGGCTGACCCAGTGAATGAAGGCCTTTGGTTTCTCTGCATTCTCTGAACTGCAGCAAGTCACTTCCAGCTCCACCACTTTTCCCTGAGCGTCCTAAGAAACACCAAGATAGATAATGTGGACATGGGCTTAAATAATATAATGAAGTAGCATTTTAAAAAGAAGATACATGGAAAAGACACCCACAGAAGAGGGAAAAAACCTAGCTAAAAACAGTACATTTTATCAAGATTACATCCTTGTTTACATTTCAGGATGAGGAGAAACGTTTAAAGCGCCCCTGTGTGAAACACTCTGCCTCTTACCTTGATGACCTTCTGGACAGAGATAACATAACCAGCATGCCTTAGGCCTACAGGTTGGTCTGGGGTCAGACGTTTGTAGCCTTTCTCCATCACCTGCAAAGGAACCAAAGTAAATCATCTGTCCACAGCTGAAAAGTTACACTAAAATCTGCAGATTGTCCTGTGTGGACAACTGTGTCTGACCTCTCTGAAGTCGGTCTGCTCAATATAGATCGTGCGGGTAAATGGAACCGTGTGGCTGCCCTTGGCTTCGTTAGCAGGAAAGTCTGGTACTCTGACATCCGACTGAAAGAGAAGATGACAACAGTCGGATAATTCATTCAACTGCATGTCAAATACAGAGTAATCATAGTCTAATGCCACCTTGATGGAATGAATGTGAACACCTAAAGAAAGGACAAACCTTGGAGTTCTCAGGAAGGTTAGTTATGGTGACTTTGAGCGGTTCCAGCACAGCCATGACTCGAGGTGCTGTGTCATTTAACACATCCCTCACACACGACTCCAACAGGTGAGGCTCTGTTGTTGTTTGGGAAACTGTGACTCCAACCTGGCAAAACAAGATGTAGCATATTACTACACAGTAGCCTAATTATCAAAATTAGTACTAGTTCTTCCATCGACCCATTCTGCATACCCGTGCACAAAAGTTGTTGATTGCCTCTGGAGGGAAACCTCTTCTCCTCAGCGCAGTCAAAGTGAAGAGACGGGGATCATCCCAGTCTCTGAAATTACAAACAATATTTTCTGTTGCTATTCAGCCATTTAGAACATCCCGATATAGCAATAAAACACCACATGCAAACTTGCACCAAATCAGGCAATAGTAATAGGTTCTGGTACTTGGCATATATGCAATCTTCATCCCTTTCTTTTTCTGAGCACTGATAAACAAATGTTTTCCACCCATTTATTATTTTACAGCTGCATTGTAGGCATATAGGTTGGTTACTGGTTAAACTAATTAAGTCCATAAGGCTGACAGAGGAACAAGCAATCTCACTTTACCTGACTGTGCCAGTTTCTACCAGTTTTATGATTTTCCTCTTGGACACAACAGTGTAGGTGAGGTTCAGGCGCCCGTATTCCCACTGAACAGGGCAGTACACATCCAGAGCGTTACACAGCCAGTAATAGGATGACCGTCTGCCAGACAGACACAGAAACGAGATTAATAGTGCACTTGCAAGGTTTCTAACATGTAAGGTTAACTGAAAAAAGACAGATGACAAAAAAAAATTAAAAAAATCATGTCTACCTGGCCTGAAACTCTTTGGTACAGAGTGAGTGTGTGATATTTTCAATGGAGTCGCACAGACAGTGAGTATAGTCATAGGTGGGGTAGATACACCTGGAGAGAAAACATGAGTGAAACAGGTAAAAACACAAAACACAGGTAAAATAAAATGTATGCCAAAACCACTGGACATAAATGAACAGTTAACACTTTTCATCATGTGAAATCCTGTGAATGCCTACATCACCGACAGACAACGCTCACAGTATAATAACACAACTGTACTCCAACTTTGTGCACAGCACTAGGTGTCCATACCACTCATCTCCAGTTCGATGATGAGGTGTGTATTTAATTCGGTAAGCCACAGGGTCCATCTTTCCATCCTCCATGACCATCTTCATCCTGAGTGTAGCCTCTCCCTCGGCAAATAAGCCCTTCTTCATCCTCTCAAACAACACCAACGATTCCTCAACTGGACGGTCTCTCCATGGAGATGGAGGAGTGTTATGACCCTTCAGCTCTTCCCCCTTCTGGTGGCAAATATATGCATGACCCCTGATGAAAGTCAAAAAAGTATTACATTTTCAGCTTCCACTTTTACACACCTTTACCAAGATCTTCAACAGTTCCTGCACTTACCTGCGGATAAGATCCACTGCGAGGTCATAGAGTTGCTGGAAGTTGTCTGAGGCGTGCGTGACTGCATAAGGTTTGTAGCCTGTGTAAAACGATAACACTGATAAGTATCCTCAAATGACAAAGCTTTCATCTCATCACAAAAAGCAAATCAACTACATTAAACTCACCAAGCCATTCCACCATGTCCTTGATGGCAGTGAAGTATTTCTCCTCCTCTTTCTCTGGATTTGTGTCATCGTATCTCAAGAAACAAATTCCATTGTTGGCCTACAGTAAGAGACGAGGTTAAAAGAAAACAGCTGCATCAGAGGGATTGAACAATCGGAGGGTCATTTATATCTTTGTGAAGGAGGAGATAAAGAACCTACCTTTGCATAACCAAAATTGAAATTGATAGCTTTGGCATGTCCAATATGAAGAATGCCATTGGGCTCAGGGGGAAAACGAGTACGTATCTAAATGGAAAAGAAGAAAAATAGAGAAATATGATCCTTTCTATTTTAAACTCTGCAGATTTCCTCTACAGAGATTAGCAAAATGTGTAAAAGATTCCGCTCTGTCTTCGTACCTGTCCACCGGTGATCTCACTGTGTTTTTTAAGTAGGTCCATGGTGTTTGGTGTGACCACATATCCCTCAGTTCTAAAGTTCTCTCCTGAATAATGGAAGACAAGCATGAAACAGATTTGTGAAAAAAAACTACAACAACAACTGGAAGAATAGGATTGATGCTTCCTTTTCCTTTCCTCACCAGGTTTATGGAACTTGAGTGCTTCTCCTCTCAGCTGTTCCATTAGCGACTTTCCCTCTCCAGTCATCACATCACCTAAAAAAACAAAAACAAAAAACAACACAGTTAAAAACATTACCTAGCATCATGTAAACAACAACAACAACAACAACAACAACAACAACAAATGAGTTTTAGTTCACTTTGAGAGCTTACCATTCACTGCTACTTCTTCCTTCTTCACCTTCACCTCATTATCAGCAGGTTTTGATTTCGGTGCCTACAAGATGAAAATCTGATTAGATGTTAACCACAGATGATTTACACATTTCACAGTGAGTGGGTTAAATATTTACTGCGCCTTTACCTTAGCTTTCTTCTCTAGGTCAGCCTCTGTCTTGGGACCCAAGAGGTGGAGGACCTTCAAACAAAAAAATAGACTAGTGAGACCATGACAGGGAATGAGACACCAACTTTCAACTAATCACACTGCTACTAACAATAGTCTTTTTCACCCACCTGCATGTCCACCTCATTCTTGATGACTTTTCCATCTGCCCATTTCAGACCGGAGCGTGCCTCCCCTGCAACATGCAGAAAAGCGGACTTAGACAGCGCTTGTGATAACAGTCTGAAGAATATTTATTCAAACCGGCATGAGGCCATACCCATTAGAAGTCCCATGTTGAAGTGGTACCTCTCCCTTAAGAGCTGTTCCTTGTGCTTTTTAATTACCGACTCCACCTGGAAACATTAAACTGTCACTGAACACACCACAGCTGGTAAAGCTTGTAAAACATGTCTCTGAATTATGCTTATTAACTTACTGCATCTTCAATTTGCTCTGGTGTTATGACCACACCCACTCCACATGCATCTTCAAACTCCCTCTGGTTGATGGGGTCCTGAGGATGGCTCTTCACAAATTCCAAGGCAGCTGCAAGAAAAGGCTTTTATAGAGCACCTCATATTTCTGTGACGAAACCATCCCTTCCTCCCCAGTTGCATCCTTCTGCATCCCTCCCCAGCCATGTAATGGTTAAAAAGCAGTGTCCTGAGTCATTTTGGTTGTAAGCAGCAATGGCTGACTCGATCTGAGAGTTTGATACAATACTTTATGTGATAAACTTTCCAAAAACCTGTTTCAGTCAAGAAATTTGACATTCCAGAAAAGGTCACCGTGTTGTGCACACGAGGACAGAGTTCTGACAATCGCTGTAAAACGTTAGGTTGTGGCAGGTCAGAAATTACCTGCCAGTTGTAGCTCTGTGCAGATTTTACGCTGAGCTATACAGTCCGAAAGCAATGCCAGGCGCTTGGTGTCTTTAAGGCGAGATGCCATGCTGTACAGCAATGTACCCATGGCTTTGTCCACACCTGATGTCCCGTGGACACGCTGTGCCTGTTAAAACAAGAGGGAAAAGTAATGATTTACCAACAATTTCTCCTTTTATGAATAGACTACTTTACACCTAAGACAAAGAATAGGGATCAGTATCTATTTCTCATAGCTTGACATTAGAAAGTGGTTTGTAAACAACCAGAAGAAAAGTAAAAGTGAAAGACCCCATAACACAAAGTCCTACAAGTTAATGAGGACTGTTTCTAAAAGCGGTGAGCTAGATACTTGAGGATAACACACAACTAAACACGTATAAGGCACATTTAATAGGCTAGACGAACACTGAGTGGACCCAACAACAGGTCAGCATGAGAACTGGCTGTCAGTCACACCTTATGACAGCTGTCCCACTGAGTGTTTCCGCACAGACTATGGTTTCCGCAGATAAGTTAAGTCTTACCTGAGTAATTGCGTCCTTCAGGGCGGAACTCAACGCTTCATTTTTCAACGTCTCTTTCGCTTTCTGCTCACTGAGCCCAATAGAAGTGAAAAGTATCACCGTATCCGCCATTTTCCACCGTGTTCACCGGCTAGATCCGAGCCA
>JAPQRN010000025.1:10437624-10448229 GCA_037367275.1 Coranthus polyacanthus | reverse complement strand
AGCCACGCCACCTCCACACACGACTTTTCTTCTCAGAGAAAGACCGACGGGCGACTTCCTGTAATCCTCACAGGGAAAAAAAGATGTACAAAAATATGAGCCAATCGGACAAGGCAGGCACGAGCAAAACCCACCAATCCGTAATGAATATTAGATAGGGAGCCAATCAGCAGTTGTGTTGACATCAGTAAAGGCGGGACACCGGAATTTGAGTAATATTGCATCAGATTGAGATTTGATTTATGTCTGTCAATTATTTACATCAAGTAGGGATTGCAAGCACTTTTAGTTAGTATCGGACATCGTATTAAATCACACGTAACTAAACGTAACGCTTTAAAAAGTCCCCTCCTTTCTGGTTTGTGCGGCTTTAAAACCCAGTGTAAGATTTTCGTTGTCCATCATAGTAATGCTAACTAATGCTCGCTAAAAGCTTCTTTTTCAACAATGTGCTGTAAGCTTGAAGCGTACGATGAAATGAATCTTGTAAAATCGCTGGACGAATCTCTTCACATTGCTGTCTTTAGTGTTTTATTTAACTGTGACGAGTTTCCCATTACTGATACTCTGCGTTCGGCCAGTATAAGCGGGGTTTCCGCTTCTTGTTCACTATAATCAACACAGTAGCATCAAAGCAGTAATGTCCAAACTGTCATCGGGGGTAAAAATGTGGAGATCTCTGCAATGTCCGAGGTCAGATCTGCGTCTGGATCTCACCCTTGCCTGTGGACAGTCCTTCCGGTAAGTTTGGCCAGACTAGAGTAACATCATGCAATAACATCACTGCAGGGGAGTAGCTCTCTGTGTGCGCCTACAGATATACTATAAATGAATATAAGCCATTCTACAAACCGCAGTGATGGGATGTAAATTTTACTTTAAGTACTGTACTTGAATAAGTACAAATATGAGGCACTTGTTCTTTACTTGAATGTTTCCATTTTATGCAACATTATACTTACGCTCCACTACATCTCAGAGGTCAGTGTTGTACTTTTTACTCACCTCATTTGTTTGACAGCTTTTGTGACTTTTCAGATTACAGCTTTTTCATCCCCTTCACGTCCGGTGAAAAACCACATGCACTGATCAGCCATAACATTATGACCACTGACAGGTGAAGTGGTAATCATGTTGATTATCTCATTACAATGGCACTGTCCGTGGTTGGGATATATTAGGCAGCAAGTGAGCATTTAGTCCTCGAAATTGATGTGTTGGAGGCAAAATGGGCAGCGACTTTTTGCCGACATGCATACTTTAACTTAAGAAGGTTTTGAATGCTGAAGTTGTTCTTGTAGTCGAGTATTGTCAAGGTGTGGTATTAGTACTTCTTCTAGCAATGACAAGCTGTACAACATATTTAAACCCACAGCTGGAGAGAAACTGCAGAAGGCCACTGGACAGGAGTGATGGGAGGACGAGCGTGGACACTGACGCAGACAGACGACACTCTGTGGTACTATGTATATAAAAACCAAGACGGCCAGAAGGAATCGATTCACAGGAAGAGAACGGCTGATGTTTCTCACCAAGTAGAAGACATCCCGGAGAAGAAATTCAAAGTGGCTCTGGAGAAGGAAGAGATTGTTGCTGGGACTCAAAAACAGGACTCTGAGGAGGAAGAGAAGATACTGAGAGATTACTTTCAGCTGAATGTGAAGCTTGGGGATTTGTACAGGGAATGGGGAGCAGCAGACCCCCACTTCAAGCAAATTGCAGACATCTTTTCTGGTTAGAATGTATATTGCCTGATATTACTTATAACGCACCAATTAATGACTGTCTGGATATCTGTTATTTAAAATACACCTTTTCATCTTTCCGCAGGTGTGCGAATGCTGCGCCAGGACCCGACCGAATGCCTGTTTTCCTTCATTTGCACCTCGAACAACCATATTTCTCGTATCCAAGGCATGGTGGAGAGGCTGTGTCAGGCTCTGGGCGCCCCACTGTGCCAACTGGACGAAACTTCTTACCATGACTTCCCTTCCCTGTCCGCTCTTGCAGGTGCTATATACTTTTTTATAGACATCTCAGTTTATTTCTGTTCCAGTTTATTTTTAAGACTATAACTTTCTCTCAGCAGTGCAGGGTTTACAGCTGGGTCAGGGCAATGGGTATTTTGGGTTTGTGCAAATATCATTAGTCCTTTCACTTTTGCTTTTTCATTGTGGTTCAGAGGTAAGATTACTGCCACTTGCTGTTATGTAGCAGAACAAAGAAAGGCCTTTACTGTATTGCTGGTGACTGCTCAGTGGGGTGATTTTTGTCTCTTTCACATGGGAGACGCGGATCTGTTACAAATATGTTATGAGACTTTTTCTCACCTTAGAATTCATATTTTTTTAAGCAGCTATACTACTTCTGATGTTTACCACTTTACAAAAATATGCAGAATTTAAAGTCAAATGTTGACTTGCCAATTCAATTCTGTGCTACTTTTTTTATTCCACAATTAAGTGTTATTGAACAAGATAAGACATTTCTAGCAGAAAATGCTCAGACAATATAATGCATTGTTATTATAAACGTGTTGTTTTCATGCTGTACTTGGCAGACGGCAGCGTAGAAGCACGTCTCCGGGATCTTGGTTTTGGCTACAGGGCCAAGTTCTTGCAGCAGAGTGCAAAGCAGATTCTTGACAACCACGGACTCCAGTGGCTTGAAGGTCTTCGGAGTGTGGCGTACCCAGAGGCCCGTGATGCTCTGCGTACTCTCCCTGGTGTGGGCACCAAGGTGCAGTGGGAAAAGAATCTGTTAGACTTGTGAGGTTTTCCTCATGTTAACGTGACGAGGAAATATATGGTGAAAACTGATCAGGAACATTTAATAAATGTCTTCCTGCAGGTGGCAGACTGTGTATGTCTGATGTCCCTGGATAAGACAGAGGCTGTGCCCATTGACACACATGTATGGCAGATTGCTAAGCGTGACTACAGATATGCTGGTGGTAACGGACAGAAGAGCATCACAGACAAACTTCACAGAGATATTGGTTAGTGTTCATGCACCTCATCATTAATGCACTTAATTCATCTACTCCACTTTGGTTGTAAACATTTAATAATGACTCACCTTGATTCTTAACACAATGCCCAATGTTGTATTTCTACACAGGGGATTTTTTCAGAAAACTGTGGGGTCCTTACGCCGGTTGGGCTCAGTCGGTGAGTTTCATATCAGAACGCATCAACCGTCAGCATCGTGTCTCTTTGCAGACTGTCCTCTATAACCACAGGCTCCCTGTTTTAGGTGCTGTTCTGTGCTGACCTTAAGAAATTCCAAAATCTGAAGCAGACTCCACATCTGAAGCAGCCGAAGAAAGAGGAATATGGCGAAGGAGAAGACACAGTGGAATGCAAGAAGGCAAAAACCAAGACAGAAGAAAATGGAGCTGTAACGAACAGGAAATCCAAGTCTGCACGTCGCAAGAAAGCAAAGGTGTCTGTTAAGAAGGAGGACGGTGTATGAGATTATTACGTTTTCGTTACGGGATTCACATCAGATTGATCTATTAGACATTTACAACACACATTTCTACATCTTGTATTTGGGAAAAAAAAACGTTCACATTTGAAAATGAAATTTACATAGATGATTACATTTCCCAGCAACACATGAAACAAAAGATGTATTTTTATGTGTTCATGGCGTGATCTTTTGACATTGAACATTACACATTTATGTTCACGTGAGTCATTCTCCTGTGTCCATTTTCCAGTGAATTCACATGTACAATATACTGTATGTTCACAATAAAAAAAGCTGTATTTTTATACTCTAAGATGACCCCTAGGTGGCAGTATGAACTCGAAGATCTTGTGCAAGACATCGCCACATAGTAATCCAGTTGGTCCTTTATTTTAATATTAAAGAGAGAACGAATTGCACTGAATCACTTTTTTTTTTTTTTAGCCCCTCCGGTTTCTGTTTCACCATGTACCGACACGGACATGGTCATGGAAATTGTGTGCGTATCTAAAAAGGTCATAGGACACTAAAAAAGGGGGTGTTGTGTTTTTCAGTGCATTCCTTCATCAGAATAGTATTTCTGTCTGTTGGGTCATAAAAAGCTGGATGGCTGTGAAATGCTATGCTGTCTGTATGTATATCTATAGGTTTTCGTTGACTGTGTCAGCGGGTCTTTTTATAGCAGGGATTGCAGTTATCTGCTGTCGCTGCTTGAGGCTAGTGTGACTGTAGTGACAACATGGGAATGTCTTTTGGAGTTTCAGACCTATTACTGTCCATTTATGGAAATTACTTAAGTCTTTTTTTTGTTTGTTTAGAATATATATAGGAACAACACACTACAAAATGTGCACGAGGGACAGCCTTCTTACTGTAATTGTCATTCTTACTCTGATTTGGACATCTTTAGACATTTATTGAACATGTAGTCTTACGTGCTCTTATCTGTGAGCAGGTGCACCGCGCATGCAGTCGTTGCATCTGTTTGTGCGTCTGTGTATTCGTGTCATCCGTAGAGGATGTTTATTTGTGGAACTGTGTGCAGCCATGTGTGTTAATGAATATGTGAGTCAGCTTTCATGCCCTCTCCAGTTGAGCTGGACAGAAGCTGGGGCCCAGCTTTAGGGCAGACTCAGAAAGAAGCAGAAAGGCAGAGTAAAAATAGAGTGAAGAGAGCAAGATAGCTAAAAAAAAACAAAACAAAACAAAGAGGATAGGTGAAAGTGTGCTTGGGGTGGGATATGGGTTTCAAAAGAAAAGTCATGTGCACACGCACGTTGACACACAAAGACCAAAACAACACCATAGCGGCCCGTGCGTTACGTAAGAGATGCGTCTCAGCTTGTGTTGTGGCCTTTGGGGCAGTTCAGTTGGAAGGGCAGTAACCAACTTTGAGTAGCAGGGCTTCTTTACTTCAAGCACCAGGGGGCACTACTGAAGAAGCTCCATTTCACTTGCAGATGTGTATTTACTTATCCCTGGATGACAGTGTGTGAGAGATGACTGCATTGTTGAGATGTGGAGCACTCTCGGTTTAGGTTTTACAGATATGTCAAGTTCTAATTGAAATGGGGATTAGATATGTCAAAGTATTTTCTGAAAACACAATGTAGTCTGTTGGGTTAAAATAGGGATGTGTATTTTGGGCTAATGCGGTGACTTATATGAATAACAAAAAATGTATTCAAAAAATAACAGAAGTTACAGAAGCTACATATGTAATGATGAAACAATTTTGTCTCAAGGTAAATCCAGTTGCCTTTCGATTCATTCAGTTTACCGTTTTTCTGTGTAATTTTGCTTTTTTTTACACGAAGACACAAGACAGCTTTCATAATGCTGCATGTGCGCACACAAATGATGAGTGTTATTATCCCTCAATGGTAACAGATGTACTACACAGCAGTATTTAATACAATAGATGGTTAAAATATAAAAAGATAAGATCAATTCACCTTAGATGTAGTGAAACCCAATGCCAGTGGAGGCATCTGTAAGGAGGCCTGGGGGTACAGGGAAGGTGGTCCTCACATGGAAGTCTGAATTTGGGGCCAGTGTTGGGGAGATTATTCTTTGGTGTCTAGACAACCATAGGGTTAAGGGGGGGGGGGAGCCACAGCGAGAGGGAAAAACAGAGAGTACTGGGAGAGTACGGGGGCCTTGGCTGGTCTTAATGAAAGAGGCTTATTTCATGAAGAAAATTAATACTTGCTGCCATCTGATAGGGTGCCTGGCTGTGATTATAGTTCAATGCCTTATAGATTGGGAGGAAGAAACAGTTCCGTCTGCTCCAGTGTTAAATTTCAGAGCCCCCCGCCAGAATCAATTCAAATGACCAAGTGGAATGTATTTACCACATTCCTAGACAAAGATGGCATAGAAACACTATCCATAGTATATATGGGTGTGGGAGAGCATGAGTACCATGTGTGGACTTGGCGTAAGTCAGGGCTGCCTACTCCCTCCTTTTGAGGAATTTGTTCATTTACTAAGCTTTAAATACTGCCCCCCCCCTCTCTGGTTTTATTTAAAGCCTGCTAAAAATTCCCTGTATGAATTAAGAGCTGTCAGTCAGGGGGTGTATAGTAAATGTAAGTGAGTGGGCTGACCTGCTTTAAATGAAGATGTGTAATTGAGATCTGTAAACATATCATAGTACAGATTATTTTTATTGTCAGGGAAAAAAATAATGATTGTTTAATTTAGAGTTAAGAAATTGTTTGCATTCTCACAGGTTGTACACAGTTGTACAAGTGTAAGTGTGGAAAAAGATTTATGCTTGGTGGTATGGACTTCCTGACTGACCAGTGGCTGTAAGAAAAAATAATTTAAAAAAAATGAATACTGTTAAAAACCAGGACAGGAGGACAAAGTTATCTCGTGTCAGGGCATTCATTTTGACTGGAAGGTCTAATTTTATTCAGAGAAACAACGTGTCAGGTTCAAATAACTCATCTCTTAATCCCAGTGGGGCACTCCAACTCCTCCCTATGTCAGAGTTTAAAGAAGAAAAAGAGTCTGATCAAGGCCTTTTTATGTTGTTCACGGTGTCAGATGAATCAGACCTCCCACGAGCACACCAGATTACAGTAATCTTGTTAAAGTGGAAACATAACTGGATAACGCTCACTTCACTCTACTGTTTACTCAGGACATGAGCAGGAGGTGCATGTACTCACACAGTCACTCTCTGTTCCTGTCTAAATAGTGGATGTCTCTAAACGTGGATTTGACCAATTATCCCCTACCTATAGAATATTAGCCATAATCCATGTGCATAACCCTAACATGATTACACAGCGGGGTGTGTTCCCGCCTCTCCTGTCTAAAGCCCTTAGTGTCTCTCCTGCTGGCTCAGTAGTAATGTAATGGCATTAGGGCAATCCTCTGAGCTGCAGTTATTTCTGGACTGCACCATGCAAACAATCTAATGAAAGTGACACTAAGACAAAAACAAAGCGACTGAGACTAAGTTTGTCACCCGCTGTTAACCACGCAAAGCACTGTAGTATGCTCGCATTCTGCATTTGAACTCACCCGGGATGGCGCTCACATCTCAAAAAGCATGTCCAAACTGGAGTGTTTGTGTTTGTGTAAGACAGAGACAAACAGGCAGGGGATGAAGGGGGGATGAAGGGGAGGCACTGAGCCAAGGTGCAGCAGGAAGAAACAGTATCAGGTTGGCTCGGGCTGACTCGCTTGCCTTTACAAACCCTGCTTGGAGGGCAGGAAAGGAGAGGAGGCTTAAGTTTCATGCAAATACAGTACGTCCCAGCTTATTGTCCTCACTGCTGCTGCACCACTCTGCCAAAACCGTCAGGTGCTTCCTCACCTGCCTTGCACATGACACTCCTTTTCACATCACTAGAACAGCGCTGTTTGGTGCCCAACAGATTTGGACATAGATTACAGCCTATTAAAAAAAAAACAACCCAGAATCTGGATAGTGTATTTCCACCGCATGCCTTCTGATGATGCGTGCCAGTGTCGTCATATTTCCACCGGGCACTGACTGTCTAAACAGGTTGCTCTGTAGATGAAGTGAAGTGTTAAGGGGGCTCATTCCGAAGCTGCGCGCCTGGCTGTTGTGTAACAAAACAGACGTGCCAGGCGGTAGGTTGGTAGGTAGGCAATCGTGTTTATCCGATTGTAGAAAAAAAAAAAAAAAAAAAAAACGAGAGAGGGGAGGGAGCGATGTGGATAGAGATGGAGCAGTCGGAGGGGGCGTACATCTTAGTGGCTCATGGCTAGAGAGCTGGCAGCGGTACAAGGCTGTACGCAACCTTCCCCGTATGTCGACAGAGGACCGTTTTCACCTCTACTACCGGCTGTCGTATCCTACGGCGAGCGGCTTAAACGCTATACCGAGACTATGCTCTGTTTGACGTCTACATGATAACGTCCCAGTCCACATATACACTGCCGCAGAGGACGCCATCAGAGGAGCCACACGGACCTGCAGGTATGTCTGATATCGGCGTGATAACGTTTAAGGAAAGGCTGCTTTGCGGAGATAGTTTGCGCAGTGATCGGAGTGTGACGCTGCCCGTACCTGTACCAGCAGCAGCAGCAGCAGCATTTGACTCAGGTTGACCGTTGATGTTAATTAGTGAGCCTTAATTCAAGAGGGGTTCTCTCACCTTGTGATTTCTAAGTCTACCAGCTTTAGTTTATAGTAGGGGATCTTATAGGCTTTACGTTTTTTTGGGTTTTTTTTTTGGGGGGGGGGGGGTTATGATGAGAGATAACGTGTGCCCATCGTGAAGAGGAGTAGCTAGCCCCAGGACAAAGCGACAGTTCGGGGAAATGTTGTCAGTTGTAGCCGCTGAGCTGAAAAAAAATGAAAAATGGTACACCGCTGATTTTCGTGACCAACAGTCAAGAAGTTTTTGTTTACGTAAAATATACGGACGTTTTTTTTTTTTTTTATCTCCTCTATCTTATCATACCTGAATTCAGTTTACATTGTAGTTTAGCTAGCCAAATCAAAAACTAACTAAGGCTAATTCCAAGTAACGCTAGACACAAAACATTAACGTTAGCTAATGTTATAGCGTAACTTTTAGCTAGCTTTAACGTTACTAAAGGATACTTAGCGGCTGAAGGTGCAGTAACGAAAATATGGCATATGGCTATCTTTGGTAAGTTTGAGGCATTATAATACAGACACTACACAATAATAATGTTACACCCGAATTCATTCATACGCAGCGACTGCCAACTTACCGTTCTGCATGAAGTTTGAACGGCAAATAAATGAGTCCAAAAATCCCCGGAAATCGGAGGTTTGGCAGCGCACGGGAATTTCAAGCGTCTGACGTGAAAACGGCAACAAGTGGAGTATAATTTCTCCTTTTGTCCCCCAGTCGCAGGTGTGCGCCGTATTTTTTTGTGTGTGTACCGTGGGCCTACAGCCTATTTACGAGGTTCATGCTCGACGTGCAGACAGGGGCTGCCGCAGAGGATCAGAATTCACCTGTTTCTCATCAGGCTTTGAATGCATCCTCAGCCGGGTCGAGCTGAAGCGGAGGGTCAAAGTGGGGAAATGCGCCTCACTCAGAGCGCACAGGTTGCCCAGAGTGCTGCTGGATGTAACGCAGAACCGCTCCAGACAAGTGGAATAAAAAAAAACAAAAAAAAAAAACACTATAATCCAGTGACAAGAGCAACGAGCCCTATGAACTTCTAAAGCAGGTAAAGCCAGATTTACTGCGTGCTCTTTCAGTGTTTTCTTAGAGAGAGGTGAGGTTTTTTGAGGAGACCAGGAGATGAACGTCAGCCTTCCCATTGAGTTGCCTATAAATGGCTTGTTTATTTTAATAGTTTATCTTGTAAAACAAGGTATTCATTTACAGCCTGTATTTTGGGCCAGGGGCTTTTAAACTGACAGAATTGTTAAATAATAGCTCACAGGAGTTAACAGCAGACATAACACATTGCCAGAACAGTCATGAACTTTTACAAAATCACTCGAGACACGAGCAAGCTATAGTTATCAGTGGAACACACCCACTGAGCACTAGACATGATAGGCTATGTGTCAAAGCTATTCTGATGACTGGATTGTTTTAGCCAAATGCCTTGTTACATTTTAAGAAGTGTTCTCAGATGCACAGTAATTGCCCACACAACATACCATTTAACACAACAGTCATTTTATTGCATCCAGCTGTAACAATGTGAAACACTTGGGTTGAAATGGAGCTGTGGTTTAAGTCCCTGTAGCAGGCAAACAGTTTATGAGTTGTGATGTCTGTAATCTATTTTCCTGAAAATGTTTTGCGGCTTGACGTGGTTAGCAGCTGTCTCAGTCAGTCACCCAACTTGCTATCTATGTGGGTGTGTTTCTGCAAATTGGTCTAAGTGCACTTTTGGCCATCTGAGCATATCACGTCATCATTGTTCACTGGATTCGTATAGACAGTTCAAGCTTTCAGGTAAACTGTCTTTTAATGATTGCATATCGTCGTGGCATGGCTGACCTGAGTGCTGCTCCATGTGCAGAGGGCTGCGTCTGTCTGAATGTGTGCGGGGTGCAGTCACGGTGCAGTTAAAAGTGCCTCGCCCTCTTAGGCTGACCTTCAGCCTTTGATCTGTGGCTCGCATGAAGGCGGAACATCAGTCAAAGATGTTGTTGGGCTCAGCAATTTTAAGCTGGACATCCGCTTCAACTGGGGATCAAAAGCATCCACGATTGGTTCTGGAGCCTCTTCTCCTCATACAGCATGACCTCGCTGCGTGGGAGGTTCCTCTGCTGGAGCTGTGACACCCCCCCCAGGCAGTGGAGCACCACGAGAGAGGCATCTTTTAACAGGATTTGGTCTGTCTAAAGTGCTAAATGGCAGCTTTAGTTTGAAGTTTAGAAGGTCTAGAACGGGACCTCGCCTGGCGAACTTCCCTCTAAAATCTAAAACGCTTGTATATTTCTTGATATGTCGACTTCATTTTTGAATGAACAGTTATGAAATGATCGTTTTAATCATGTAGTAGTTATACTGGAAATATGCAAGAGGATATTGTGGTAGCTTTTTGCAATCCATATGTTATTTCAAGGTGTGGAATTTTTAACGGTCAAACCAGCGACCTCCCCCACCGCCCACATACCAACGTAACCGCACATACTCTCCCATT
>JAPQRN010000025.1:10416042-10437372 GCA_037367275.1 Coranthus polyacanthus | reverse complement strand
GTGGGGATCTTTAATGAGATTTTTTTGTGACAAGGGTCCTCCATTTCTCTCTCTGTCTCACGTACACACAGACTCGCATACATACACTGCTTCACAGTCTTATTTCTCTCCCTACGTAGCACAGCACAAACAAGTTATACATCTGCATGGCGAGCTGATGGGCATGCAGTAATACTTAACTCCTCTGTTGGACCGAGGAGCCGTTGCAGAGCAGAGCTGCACCATGATACACTGCCCTGTGCTGGTTTATTCCAGTCTCACTCTGTCTTTCCCTCATTATTTCTTTCTCTTCATCTGTACTCTTTCTCTGTTTTTGTTCATGGTGTCTAAACATCCTTACAGTCACCACAGAAACCCTGCTTCTTTTCAATATATTGCTTTCATCTCGCCTTGTAATATGATTCTTACTGTCATTTTCTTGTCAGTTTTTAAAATGTTTTCTCACTGTCTTGGTCCCACTAGTGTTCTTTCTGTTTCTCCGGGCATGATTGACTTTGACTGTTAGTCTCATTAGAGGGCCACTTTGGATACAACCACCTCAGAGTCAACTCAGGTTATGGGCAGTCAGTCAAAGACATGGCCTCGTAATCTCTGCATGTGTCCACATTCACACCACTAAGTACCATTTGAACTTTTTAATACTAGGGTAAATTTGAAAACAAGTACGTTCATGTACTGACACACACTAAAAAAAAGACTGTTTTCTTTTTTTTTGTTTTCTTTTGCATTCTTTCCCACAAAACACTCATTAGAGACACTTTTTTAAAAAAAATCTATAAAATTTAGTCTGGATAAAAGTGGCTGGAAACAGTTTGTGAAACGTGGGACCGTCTGTTTAAAGACGAATTCAGCAAGTGCCAGTTTTCAGTGCTTGGTTGTTTTTTCTTTTAACATGGTATGTGATTGGTGATGCGATCATTTTGGTTGGTAACAAAAAGAGTTTAAGACCAAGCTCTAATGGAAACAAGCGTTCATTAGACCTGTCTTTGTTGAGACGCAGCCCTCTCTGTAAAAAAAAAAAAAAAAAAAAAACCCAGAAAAACTAAACAACTGCCTTCTGTCTTCTCATGAAAAAAATATCCCCTTAAATTAAAGGAAATTTTGCACTGCCAAAGTCTGTCTGGCAGAGCAGGGAAAGAGAGCACTTGCAGGAATGAAAGAGACAAAGATTCTCTGAAAACCTGTCTTGAGACCGTTTCTGTGTGTAAAGCGAACATTAACTAGTCATATTAATACATTATAGACATGACATCACGACTACCATGATTAACTGATTAGTACCAGCTGCTGTAGTAGTGAGTCATGTGACCGTATCCAGCCGCTCTATACTGTGGGCAAGGAGTTTATAGTAATCTTCAGATTGTTGCTTGCTGCTGTGCTACTGCATATCATCCACGGGCATTTCCTGCTCTGGATAAAGGGTGTATTGTGTAAGAGGGAGTGACGACATCTATACAACATGCACAGCCCAGTGCAAATTAAATATAGAATGATGTGTCCCTTGGCCCCCAGAGGCTTGACATGATAAAAATACTCTTTGTGACTGTGCACCCATCTGCCGTCTCCCTGTGGACAGTCACAGACGGATGTTTTGTCGTATTTGCGACAGCGCATGTCTGTGTTATGCTCATTGTCAAGGGCTTATGGGTAGGGCCTGAACAATTAATTCAAATATTATCTAAATCGCAATATGGCCGAGTACAATATCCAAATCACAGGAGCTGCAACGTTTTGATGAAGGTGAAATATGTCCCAACATATCATTCTAAATGAAGCCGTGTGGGGCTACAGAGATGCCCCGGACTACAGATTGTGTTCTCCGGAACTAAGGGAGCATGTTTGTTTAATAAAGACCAGACAAAAACCACACAATCATTTTTATATTTTGTCACTGAATATGAAATGCAAAAGCGAAACGACAGACATCACTGTCAGAGAGCAGGCATCGCCAAACCGCTAAATTCATGACTCGTATCGCAATTGCAACATGAAATAATTTCAATATGATTGTTTTTTTTTTGTTTTTTTTATTCAGCACTACTTAAAGTGATGATAGTGGGGATAAAGTGATGTTCCATGAAGGGGTTGAGAGCATACAGATTTTAATTCAAGCCAAACGCTGCAGATCACACTGATCGGGTCTTTGTAGTGTTTTGTGGTTCTCTCTTTCCTGACATGTAATTCAGACTGCTCAGAGGAGCTGCCAGTGTGCCTAAATTTTCTCTGTTTGCATTAGTGCAGTGGAAACTTGATGTCATATTGTGAGTGTGCGCGTGGGTGGTCTTGTTTTTCTGAATTTGTGGGGTGTGACAGTTTTGTGGGGATCGAAATACTGTAGCCTATAAAGTAAATCAATAAATTTTAGGGTGAAGACTTGGGTTAAGACCAGGGTTAAGGTTAGGCAAGGTTTATGTAATGTCCCCACAAGTGGAAACAAAGATCTGTGTGTGTGCGTATGTGTGTGTGCTTATGACGCAAAGACACGTGGAGATGAGATTAATGTTGACAGCGTTTCTAATACAGCAGCAGTGTGTCTCTCTCTTCTCGCTATTTGTCTTATTTGGCCAAATACCTTTTGAGACCCATTAATCTTTACTACCTAAATGTGTGCACATAGACATAGGCTGACACATGCTGGATTACTTTGGATCAAGATAGGAGTATGTTTACCAAAAGAGCTTTCTCAGTAGTCTTGTTGTTTATCTTTGGCTGCCAGCGACTGTGCACCTGCCAGTTAACCTCAGCGTAAAGGTGAAGCAGGCTGATTTTCTCTGCATGCCATCCTGAAAAGGCTACAATATATCCGCGTTTGACCGTAACAAATCTGTTTATCCTGAAATGAACTTTCCTCGTGACTCGTCCCCATTTTCTAAAATGTTCCGCCTCTCAGTTTCTGTCAGTTTCTACCATTTCTCTCCATCTTAATTTTGTCACCAATCCCCTTAGTTCTCGCCCCCCCTCCCTTAGCCGTACCCTCCACTGTCAGTTTCATTACATCACCGTGCCTCCTTCACCTTCTCCGTCGCTTCTATCTCTGTTTCTTCCCTTTTGTCCAGCCTCTCCATGAGCGTAGTCCTGGGCTTATCTCTGCATACTTACAGTATATCCACCTCCTCTCTTTCTACCTTATCTCACTATCTTTGCAGCCCTTACCCAGGAGCACACGGTATGACTCTGTTGAAATAGCTCCAGTATAATGGAAGACGGGAAAAGATAGAAGAAAAACAGGGATTAATCAGCGGTTGTATTGGCCAACAGCTGGCTAGACTGAGAGCAGAAGAGGCGACTGAGACAGAAAAGAAAATAAACACTGAGGCTACTGTGAGTGGGTGGAGATTGACACACAACCACTTATTATTACCATACTCATAAACAGTCTTCTCTTCGGCGGCTTCAACCGCTTTTGAATAAACTTTAACAACACCAGTAACGCAGCTCACAAGCAACCTGAGATTATTATTTGCTCAGCCCTAAACGTCTCGCATACCTACGTACGTTATGTGACTTCCTACTTAGTGACTGACCCCTTGTGCGCACACACTGACACGCACACGCATAAGTTTTTCCATACACTCACACATATTAACTCACACAGCCATCATACGTGTGCTCATGAGCAGGAATTGCGCATGCCAACGCACAGGCTGTACAGCTGCAGTTATTGTGCAAAGAACTCGACATCATGGCAGTGTGTGAATGGGTCCTCGGTGAGTCATAAGCAATAGAATGAATTCTCCCATAGGCACTGATTGCTATTTTCTGTACTTTTCCTCCTAGTGTTTCAGATTGAAGTTTCACTATGACCCTGCCTCTGCTCCCTAGGGGGATCTCTCTCTCTCTCTCTCTCTCTCTCTGTGAGTCATTAGAAGAGGTTGGTGAAAACAGGAGTTTTATGTAAGTGAGAGGATAAAATCGTATGGGAAAAAGGGGTGTTTTCGATAAGAATGATGTGCATGTTGGAGGGGATGCGGCTGGCAGCTGTTTAGCTCAATGACTCGTAGGATTGTGTAATCCTCAAGGGCCTGGGGGCTCTCTGTGTCACTGGGCTCTCTAAGCTTCGCCACACTCGGTGTTACAGCTGTCAGCTCCTGGCATCCAAAGTTTAAACAGAAGTAGCAAAAAAGAGAATAAAAGGCCGCCACTTGGAAGGAGAAACTTTGGAGGAGAAAGAAACTGATAATCATCCAAAGAACATTTCATGGCAGAGCTAGCGAGGTGAAAAAAAAGTTAATGTGTTCATCTGTCAGTGACTGAAACCATCTGTGACTACTCTTGTATTTTGCCTCGATCATTATGGGCAACTTGTTTAATAACTTACAAGCTGAAGTCTTGTATTTGTATGTTGCTGTGTGTACCAGCATGTGTGTCACGAAACCATACACCTCACCACGCCCTGTGTTGCTGCTGGTGTCATGCTGTTAAAACCCTGTGAGAGTTTCATTGGACTGCCCTCTGAAACTGCATAGCCACTCTCCTCAAATGAGACATACATGACTCATTCTTGATATTTTCCATTATTACTTGACTTATCAAGTAATAGTGACTTATATCTAAAAAGAGAGATGGTCCGTTTACCAAGCCATGGACCATTACTGCTAAACAGACAAGATTGGAATGTGATATTTGAGTTAAATTAGCATAAATATTTCTGTTTGCCACTGTGATGTATCCAGACTTTACAGCATTTTTCAACAGTGCATGTCTCTTTTTCTCTGTCATAAGAATTACAGTGAAATGATGGTGTGACCAACATACAGCCAGAGGGACCAGTCACCTGCTCACCCCTCAGAGGCGGACCATGGCTCCCATGTCTCTTCTCGTCCTAGGCCTCCTCCTCTACTTCCTCAGTCCTTCAGATGCCCAGACTGTCATTGGTTCGTCCTCCTCATTCTCTCTTCTGGACCAGCCTGTTAATTCTTCACCTCATCCGACCAAGCAGACTGTTCGATTCTGGCCCTCGTTGCCTTCTAGAGGGCGTAGCGATGTTCCTATCAGAGCCACAGTCCGGGATAGGCTGGTGAATACGAATTCACTTCAAGCGGGGCAAAGAATGAGCCGTCCTACTGCGCAGCCTACTTCCTCATTTATATCTGCCCTGTCTACTCAGAACCTCAGCAGCGGGCCGATCCTAACTCAACCAACTGCCTCTAGGCCCAGGACTGACACAGCTAGCCTATCATTCAGCAGGGCTTATGCTAAAGGAGACGCCACCACTAAAGGCTCCACTCCACTGCTGCCCACTTTGCCCTCCACTGCTGTCGCTGAACCTACAGGTGATAAACCAGCGACACACAGCAATCCAGAAGAAGAGACAGAGGATGGTGATTTGCAGGGATTGGGATCAGGTGGTGTTCCAACTATGATGGAGGAGTCACCTGCTCCTCTGCCAACACTAGAAAATGAAATGGCACAGTATCGCCCACAGGCGCAAACCGCAATATCTGAAGGCCTATCACCTAAAATTTTAGATGTGAAGACATCACAACCAGACAGTCAGACTGTGAAGCCCCCTGTGTTTGTCCTCACCACAGCCAGTAGGATTTCTACAACACCACAGACAGAAACGAGCACCACGCCATTAACTGTGGCAACACAAGCAACACCTCGGACTGTATTATTAACAGGTGAGAAACCAAATACGCTAGAATAAATTTGGGATCGACCAATACAACTGTCAAATCAACAAAGCACAATTCAGTAATATTTCTACGTTAGTTATTGTTGTCACCTTGAACACACTGATTATATATAAGTTAGTAAATAAATACATTTTCTTTTCTCTATTACTCATAATGTGTAACCAATGAAATGACTACAGTCAGAGAGACGCTTCCTCCGAGCCAAGATAGCACAATTTTAAATCCATTTATTTTAACAGATAACAGATGAAAAAAATACCAATACCAATAAACATAAAAATGAGAATATCTGCATCCGATAATCAGTTTAACCCTAGAGTAAATGTTCTGTGATGTAAGCTGCTGTTGTATGTAAAGTGAAAAATCTTCTCTCAATGAACGGTGTCTTTTTTGATTCATTTCTAGGTGAACTGACGGCGAACATTCCTTCTGCTCCGAAGCAGGCAGGGACGTTACCCCACCACACAACTACCACCACTGATAAACAGCAGGAGACCACAGGACAGCTAGTTAAGATCGAAAGCAGGGGCAGCTCTGAGTTAAACATCACAACACAGCAAATGACCACCACATCTCCAACTACTGCGTCTACCACTACGCAGGAGACTGTGAAAACACTGACCAAAAAAATAAATCACCACAACAAAACAGCAGAACTAGGACGAGGTGCATCTGCCACAACTGCACAGCTAACAAGGACAGGTACGAGATGCTGGTTTCATACTTTGTATTTGATTCAGATACAAGTGGATTAAGTCGTTATAGGGCTTCCTTTGATCATTTGAAATTATTTGTGCAGCTGCGGCGTTTTTACTGGAAGAACCTGGAAAAGACTTCAAAGGAGGGAAAAAGCAGAGACACTTTTCCATGGAAAGTGGGGTGGTATTTATGTGGGGAAGACACAGCGAAGTCTGAACGGGAGGTGAGAGTTGAAGAGGGGGCGCGTAGAATCCCAGCCGAGCAAAGAGACAGACAAGGAGAGGAGTGGGGTCTGCAAAAGAGACTGTTGGGAATACAGATGAGAGAGTAGAGTTTTGGGGGTGAATTTGCAGTAGGAGAAAGGTAAAGGCACAGAAGGGAGTGGGGAAGGTAATGAAAACCAGATGCATAGAGAAAGAGGAGTCAAGGAAAAGTGGATGGAAAAGGAAAAGCATGACACATGGAGTACATGAGCAAGTCTCTAAGATACTATATGAACAACATCATGATGACTTTAAAACGCTCAGGCTCTCCTATACCATGAGCACATTTAAAGTCTTCAAGTAATATCTTCAAGTAGGCTGTACAGGTCATTGAAAGTATCCATCCACGTTCATATATGGGTCATTATACATATGTTTCTATGCCCTATGAGATGGAGCAGGATATTTACATTCAGTTCATTGCCTTTTGTGGACATGAAGCAGTCTTAGCAGTCTGTGTGTTATAGAAAAAAAAGGACTCAAGGATAGGGGAAAGTTTAAGTGTATCCAGCTGTGAAATGTGATCACCACATCTGGAATAAGTCTGGAACTTGCTTCTGTAAGAAAAAAAAGTTTCAGGGAAGGAAGTCAAACATACCTATATATAAATAAAGAAGTGTGTCTGTGATCTACGTGCAGTGCCGGTCTGTGTGAGCCTGAAAGTGAAACGTGTGTGATAGGATTGCGGGACTGAGGAAGTGAAGCACATGTTGGAGTGAGTCATTAGTTAGCGTGTCAGCTTTATGGGTGTCTTCTACAGGATGAGGACGGACTTAAAGCCCTCCGAGTGGCTGTTTTGCCAGTGATCATGTTGTTCCACCATCCATCACTGTTAAATATGTGTTTGCTCAGAAATAATTTGAAATACTATCCAGCTGCAGTCGCAAGGTCTTTATATTTTATGTATTTGTTGTTCTCCTATTAAATACATAAAGCTCAAATCATTTTTATTTGACTGGCTTCACATCACAAATTGCAAATTTACTTCAGATAGCTCCACAGTCCACAGCACACAGTACTCTTCATCCTTTGAACTTGAGCCATATAACATTAAAGCCATAAGTGCTGTTTAGTGCAGAAAACAGTTTGTTATTGTTACATTGAATTGTATTATTAATTAATTCGCGTTATACCATGACACTAGGTCTAGAATGTTATGTTTTGACGCTGTGTGTTATCTTTACAGCTGAGTAGCTCACAAAGCACTTAGTGATGAATAGTCTTATGATTATAGTGCTGAAGGGTGTTTCCAGGGTATTACATGAGAATAAGGCGGAGTGCCTTTAGCAAACATACTGTATGTGTGTGTGTGTGTGTGTGTGTGTGTGTGTGTGTGTGTGTGTGTGTGCTCTTTTATGGCAGTCTTTGCGAGAACCAGTTTGAATTTTAAACCAGTGAAGCGAGGACCTGACCTACAAAGTGAAGACATTGATTTTGTTCACCTTCAGAAGGCTGTTTGAGGTTTAAGACATGGTTTTAGGGTTAGGGTCAGACTTAGGCATTCGGTTGTGATGTTTAAGGTTAGGTCAGTACGTGTCGATGCTATATGCCGCAAACGTGATGTGTGTGTGTGTGTGTGTGTGTGTGTGTGTGTGTGTGTGAAGGTCATAGAAAATGAGACAGAGAGTGACAGTAGTTCACATCAAGGTGTTTGTCTTGTCCCATGACTGAATTATGCATTTTATAATACTACAAATTTGAACAGATAGTGCGCATCTTTCATAGATAAGCTGTGACACGTTTTGCACTTATGTAAGGTAGATGTTCTCATTAATTACATAATGTAATCCAATTAAATCACACAATGACTGTGTTCGACTCAGCATGTTTGATGTGTTTATGAATATAAGGTGTAAGGATATTCAGGTGGCATGGTATTCAATGTATTCATCGCAGCCTTTTTTTTAGCCGTTACTCTATGTCTTATTTTTGGTACATAATTATAAAAGGTGGTGTAGTAAAACACCTGCCAAAAAGGGGGTTGAATGGTATTTTAACAGGGCAGAAAGAAGAGATGTTATTGGGAATGCAGTTTATATTTCTGTGTTTGTGTTGGACTTATTTAGTTACTATGAACGACTGAGAAGACATAATAGATGTACAGTAGCTCTTACTTGATGGTGAGTTACTCCCATCTAGTGGCTCTCAATAGCATTTTGTGTGTTTTTGTATTATTGCTCTGCTTTTTTTGATTTACTCTATTAGAATTTTAACATTGTCTCTCTCTTTTTCTAGGAACCTCTACCTTCATTACCACTGGTGTTGTTCCTATCACCCGATCAAGATTTTCCCCCACATATCAGACTGCTATTAGTCATAGGAACCGCTCCATTCTCCTGGGACATCCTCACCAAGCTCCACACTCGACCTTTAATCCAGCCCCCTCTCCCAGCATCCATCCCTCCCCTAATGGCACGCTTCTCTACTGGGGTGACCTGAGCCGGACACTGGCTTTTGCCTGGGAACTGCATGTATACGGCTCAGCTAGTCTCTTCCTCCTCCTGTTTGCAGGTGCTGCACTCGGCCTCACCCTGTCCCCTGGCATGAACTGCCCTCATCGGGGTGCTCTGGCACTTGCCAATGCTCTCCTGTTTGTGGCCGGGGGAATTAGGGCAGCTTTATTTCTAATTGACCCCTACGGCACACGTAAATTTCTCCCTCGTCCTGCCGTTACAGCCCTCTACAACTTGCCTTTACACCTGCTGGTTTGGACACAAGCTGCCCTGACACTACTGGCCTTGAGGGTGGCAGGAGTAAGTCTGTTCCCTTCGACTTTGGAGCGCCCTCCTCTGGTGGCCGTGTTGGCTGTGTTGCAGTGTACCCTCCTGCTGGCAGCTGACTTGCTTTCCCCAGCTCTGTCCCCTGTGGTGCCCGTCACTCTGCAGGTCCTGTCCTTGTGCTGGGGCTTGGCTCTTTGTCTGGGCTTCCTCTGCTACGTCTTTCCACGTATTCGCTGCCCTCCTGTTCCTCACCCTGGACTGCCTGAAGAGGCCAGAAGAAAAGCTTGGACAGGGAGCAGGAGGATAGGGGTGATACTGGGGAGAGTGTTAGCAGTGTGTGCAGTTCTAGGGGCACTTTGTTGTGGGCTGCACGTCCATGCAACCCTGTGGCTCTATGGATTGCTGGGGGACTGGACACGCTTCAACTGGGGATGGTGGTTGGTGCACTTCTGGGCCCGGCTCCTGGAGCTAGCCTGGGGATTCTCGCTCCTTCTCCTGGGTTCCTGGGTTTTCTGGAGGCCTCAAGGTTGCCAGGGACGGGAAGAAGGTGGGGCAGGTGATGGCAGAGCAGCAGGAGACCTGCCCTCCCCTGGACAATCTGGAGGCTCCACACACAGACATACCTGCTGGTCCAAGATAGTCCAGAGCCTGAGAGGGAAGCCTTGTAGAAAGTCTGATAGTAATGGTGTGGGGGGAGGAGGTGGACCAGGGGAGATGCCTAACAACTGGGCTGGACAGGACCGTTCCGGGGCTGACATCAGCAAAAGCCTCATCAGGAACCAGAACCACGAGCAGCCTGTTGCCCAGCCACGGTGTGTCAAAGACAACAACCGGGGACGCAACCACAGGGGCCACTCTGCAGAACGAGGTATATCTGATGGCTCCACAGGCTCCCTGCTGAGATTGCAGACATTAGGTCGGCCTCCACAGCGCTCAGTGAGCGGCAGTCTGGATCAAGATAGGGACACGTCCGTGTCCCTGTATGAGTTTGATCTGCGGCCCCCCTCTCCCATTGACCTGACCCGCAGCATTGACGAAGCCTTGCACAGGGAACACTTGCTTGGTGGAGGCAGCCTGTTTCATCCTATGAACCAAACCTCACAATCTCCTTCCCCAGGATCAGGGGTCAGCCAGGGACCCTGGCTCCGAAGGAACAGTGATCCTCAGATGCTCTCTGAGAGCAGCGAGGCCCCAACGGAGTCTTCCATGCCACTGGGTGGCAGCGTTCTCAGCAGCGTTCCCAGTAGGCAGGTGACTGCTCCTCCAACCCCTTCTCACCAGGGTCACAGGTGGGCTGGGAATGGGGCCACAAGTGTCCCTTCATCAGTATCCTGCCCTGTGTCCCTTCGTCCATCCAGAACATCCACAGGACGTCTGGAGGAGGATGGAGTAGACGACACACGACCATTTATCACCCCAGACTCAGAGAGAGTGCGGGGCAGGGCTGGAAGGCCCGTGGGCTCACGGAGTTACCTGGAAGTGAGCCGACATGACGACTCTGCAAGTGTGAGCAGTGAAATTATTGACCTATGAACCAAACCTTGGACATGAGGACCAGTGACCATGCAAACACACACATTTCACAAATATTGTTCCTACAACTTATGCTAAAAAGCATCAACAGATATTGAAAAAAGTAATTACTGAACTGCCTAATTATTGTGAATTATTTTTAGAGGACGGAAAATATATAAAAGTGTCTCTGGGTGATGAACTTAAATGAATATCACCTAGGTGCCTTTTACCTTATTAGTGGGTTTAACAGCTGTGTTTGTAAAACAGATATGGTGTACTTTTTACTCTGGGAGTAAAACTGGGAGATATAGCACAGATCCACAACACACTCATAACCCTCCCACACACACTTTATGTCCATCTCTATCGTGTTCTGCCCGCTTCTCTCTCAAACACACACTTACATTACACTGGTATAACTTTAACCACACTGGGACCATACATACATACATTTTATCCATCCCTAGGAGTGGTTCCTCAGTAGGTCTCTGCTTGTGAGTGGGTTAGGAATTGTGACGGCCATAAACTTCTCAACATAAATTATGGAATATATAACACAGGTTAAGATCATCAGTTCCATGAGTGGAAAGTTCACAGAACCACTGAGAGTTTGATCATGTAAGGATGAAAATGGCTCCAGGTCACACCTATATCATTTCTGTGAAACAATGTCTTTACATCAATAATTGTGATTTTTATTGCTTTAATAGAGCTTGTTTGATGTCTTACATATTTCAAATTACCATTTGCATACATTTGTAATGTTGAAATGTGCCATACATGACCTTGTTTCTGTGCTATTTTATGTTTTTTTTTTTTTTCAAACCCATTATTTGGTTGGACTCTCTAGAGCTTCTTACTAGTTTCATAGTGACTCAGCAATGGATTACTTCTTCTAAGCTCTTAACATGCTGCTGCTGTTGTTGTCCCGTCTGCCTTGTATGTTAATGTGAAGCTGATTACATAAAGAGGCAGGCAGTAAACAATAGCCACATACACCGCTGACATGCAGACAGCATGCTTAGATGTGAAACATTTCATTTTTTTTGCTGTAGCTGCAACGATCAGTCTTCAGCATTTACCAGCGAGGTTAATGCAATTCATCTTGTTCTTTTGCTGTAGGACAAAGCTTTGCGATTGATAATTACAGTATGTCTTTTAAAGCCTGAGACTGCATTTTTTACAGAATTTGGCATAGAATATTAAATGTATTCATGATGTGTTTCGTTGAACCAATTTAAACAGGTTGTTCTCTTATCTAGTTAAATGCTGCACAGCTTTGCAGGGCTGCATCACACAAGACTGGCTTGGCATGAACCTCAGAACTCTTATTCTAGACCTAACCTAATAAAAAGCACTTAACTGTAAGCCTGAGCACTAGACTGAAGTATTTTACTACACAAGAGGAAATATCTTTAAAGTATATGAAATATAAGCAACAATGTAAATACTGTTATTTTTGATGTACATGAACAAAGATGTATTGGAAACATAGTTGTAGTCATTACTGTGAAAGACAATCTAAAGTGGATTTGCTTAGGTGTCTGAACTGTGCAGTTATGTGATTTTGACATGAGATTGTGGCCTGTTTAGGACATGCAGATCTGAGACGGTTGACACTTTCCTGCAGAGGTTATGTCAGAGACATTATGGGCTGTGCTCAGGATTGTAATATTAATGGAGATTCTGGAAACTCCATTGACTAACGGATGAGCTCTGCAAGGTTTTGACGACTTCTTTACTTTTTCTGTCTTTGGGTGATGACAATGGTATTAGTAAGAAACAGACAACACACTTCAAATAGAACCATATTTATGAACCTGTTTGGTGATCCTGAAATAGCCCGGTAGTTCCTCAGTCTTACATTTAAGAAGTTTTACTCCAAAATGACATATCCATTATTAAAAAAGAAACAAGGCTTGCTATTACAGAATTACTGGCCTCTCTTATAAAGTGATGGACGATGTACAGTACTTTAACTAGTAGTATTTTCCAGAGTGGATATAAACATTATTTTGGAATAAAACTTAACTCATGGCTCTGTTCCCAATGTGAGCCGCTCTGTGTTTTACAGGATACGTTGTTTTTTCGGTTACCTCAGGGTGACTTGCAGTACCTCCCAGTGATGTGAGCCGCTTGAATTGTTTAGTATTTGCAGTATAATGGCCTTGTGTTGTCTACATTCCAATGAACCCATAAGACTTTCCTATATCAGCTGTTGCTGTTACTTCTTTAACTTCATGAGCAGGGCGGTGCCCCGTGCACCTGTAGTGATGTCACCCCTTAAAGAGCAGTACGTGCCATAGAAAATATTGTTAATGTGCCCCCTTTGGTCTGTAGTCACAGTGCAGAAGTACAGTGTTATTCAATTATTTTGCTCATTGAACTTTTGTTCTTGTATTTCTTGCTGCATTTCATGTCTGGATTCAAATAAAAACTTGAAATCTTTGTCGTATGTCTTTTTTTTTTTTATTTTGGGTTGTGGTTTCCATATTTTAAAATCTTCATCATTTTGTTGTTCCTAGTGTTGTCTTTAACTTGTCCAAGAAAAAACACAACTATCTGAACTCAAAAAGCAAACAGTCTTTACAGTTTCTGTAACGCTTACCTCAAAACACAGAGTAACTAGATCCTCATAGAATATATAAAAGATATTAGAACTCTGTTTCTGTTTGTACCATGAAACAAACACCTGTGAAGGATAACAGAAGGACAAATCACAGATTGTATCCCTATATATACCCTACCTATACCTATATGTACTTTGCCATTATATTCTTCAAAATTCATATACATATTCATATACATATATGACATTCTCTCACGTTTTCCCCCCATGAATCTCTGGAGGAAAGTGCTCAGGTCTCCTGGCTCTGGCTGTGCCGTACTCATAGACCTTGGCACTTTCAGCAATACAAGCAAAACTAAGGATGCATCAGGGTTTTATCACCATTAACAACCATTAACATACAAGCAGTACACTTTTCCTGTCCCCGGAAGGATTAAATTATGAGTAAACTGTACTGGCAGGTTTGAAATGCATGGAAAAAAATCTATTCAGCCCAGCCACTTCTGAGATACAGCAGAAAAATGTCATGTTAAAATGGCACTTTGATATTTATTTTATGACTACATGTTTGTCACAGTGACACATTTTTACCGAACTTGCCTGTGGGAAACGTCATGGAGTGGGACTGATCCTCGACAGTTCAGAGACAGAAGAGCCTCCCACGTCACAAAACATGTCAAACGTCATGAATAACACGAGCAAACGGCAGCTGACTCGCTTTCACAAAATGACACCTGCTTTGTAGTTAAAAGAATATTGCTTGGCCTTGCCTTGAAGTTCTGTGCATTGTCTCAGTTGCCAGCGAAATAAAAGGTAATTCAGACTCCATGGAGGTCCAACGGTGTGGGTCAAAGTTGCTGCTTCATCTGTGGTGGTTGGATGGCTGCTTTAAGAGGACCTGAACATTAGGCTGAAAAGCAGTGTTTTGCTGCCCTCTGTGGTTGAAAGATGGATAGAGGTGCACAGTGTTGCGCCTGTAACCACATCCAGCAGTGATATCACAGGGCACTGGAGTGTGTATTACTACGGAAAGATGAGGTGAGGCAAGTAAAACCACTGACGGACAAAAAAAACAGGATATCCCGGTGGTGTAACTCAGAAGTATTACACTAAAGCCATTTGAAAGCATATCAAGTATCACAGAAATAACTACTTTGCCCTTTTTTTTCTTATTGTGTTAAGGCATATGTTTAACTAATATATAATGTACAGGAATGTGAATTTCAAAAAACGGTCTATAAATATGAATTATTCTGTGTATTCATGTGGTAAAAAAAAGCGCATTCATTCGCTCAGTCACTGTTGGTATTGAATTAATTTACTCATTGATTCCATTTAATGAAACAAAGTCAGCATCCGTATCCAAACTCTTCCCCGCGCGCCTTCAAGACCTTATGACTAAAAAGTAATATTTTCATGAAAATTGTCCTGTTGATTTGTTTGAAATCACCACAGAATCACCAGTGTCAGCTTTGTGATGCATGAATAAACACCTACCAGTCATTTAACAATGAGCCACTGAGACACTGTTGAGAATCTACCTCCCATGCATTACAACATTTGTTTCCTATCTTCTACCCCCTCTCAGCCAGCCACTTTGTATGACACTTACGTTCCCGAGCAACTGGTCCCATCAGTTAAACACTGCTTTCGTTGACACCTTTAGGTTTCCCCATGCGTTCACACGACGCTCATCAGTCCCTCATCGGACTGGTTCTCTTTTAACGTGTTACACAGAGTTATTTATCCCTGTGGTCTTCTCACACAGTCTATGGACTACTCGTTTTAGCAAAAACTACCATGGCCTTTTGCCACATCTCATACACACCATAAGTTCCCAGAACTTTTCTCACCCTTTCCTTGAGTCCAGTCTGTGTCTCCGTTGATTTGATCCCGTCACTTTTCCCTCCTCCAGTGGAAGCCGGCCTCTGAATAACAGCAATTCAGCCGGAGGTCTTTGTTTTAGGAGTCCCAGATTCCCCATTTCAGCCCCGGACCTGGAAGGAGGAAAGGCTGTTGGGATCAGGTTCGAAGGACCAAGCTGTCAGAAAAATGACTCAGGAAATGCGCAGAGTCACTGGAATCAGATTAAGGTAGTTTTAATTCTTGCAGCAAGGAGACAAGTCAGCACCAAGGTACAAAGTTGTCTGAAGTTTAAGCAGTATACATGGGTATTTATTAGAGGGGAAGAGCAGAGTTACCACGGCCTCTTGAAGGTCTTACTGATGACATGTAGACAGAGGAATATGTTTAGGCTAAGCTATTACATCAGGAACCAGATAAGTTGATGGTGAATGTTCTTTTCACCCAGTATAATTAATAATTTTTCTAACATAAATAAACAGAAAACCCAGAAATGGTGATTTATTTGCATTCTTGGGTAAACTGATGACCATAAGGAGCAGTGCATGAACTGTGACAGTATTAAGATCATCAATGAGAAAAGATTAGTAACGAGTTATTCTCAAGAATAAACATGTGACTGGATGTCTTTTTTAATCTTCAAACATACTGACATGGTTTTCAGGAGACTACTATTGTTTACATTATCCAAGAAAAGAAATGCAGCAGATGCACTGAAATAATTTCAATGATCTATTTTCACTTGGGTACGAAACCAAATCAGCATGATTCAAATGTATTACTGTACATTCAAGTCAAAGTCTGGTATTCACTGAGCACCGATTAGTATAAATGATTAATGGTTTAATGTAAGATATTTCATTTATCTGGGTTATTCTGGGCTGCCTTTCACCCCAGAGTCACTGATTTGAAATATCTTTGTCAATCAAATAATAGCTATGAAATCAGTTCAGGGTCTTCATTACGCACAGCCAGGCCTTTTTAAACTTCAGTACAGAACTGCAACGTTGGATCCTTCATTTTTTGCTCACAGTCCTTATCAAAATGCTCGCTCTGGGCTACAGTAAAGTGGGTCTTCCAGTCACCAACTTTCCCTGCAGAAGCACAGAAAGTCATTTGCCTGGTCAAGCAAATGTTGATGCAAAAGTATACATTTCAAAGCAATATATTTCTTACCGTTCCTCATAAAAGAAGACACCTTGTGATCCATTACATCGACAGTGGTATAATTTGTCATTTTGTTTTCTTTCATTTTGTCAAAGGATGTTCCAGCTACGACTCTTTTCTTTTCCTCAGCTGAAGCAGACAAACCCAGAAAAGAACAGAGACGATCGATCTCTTTACCGGGATCAAAAACCCATGCTTTGTCAAAACTAAGTAGAAATATAGACCATAGAAACCAATAGACCAATAAGACCATTTTACTGGGCCGCAGCTCTCTTCAAAATGCCACACAGCATATTCCAGCTCACCTCGATCAGGTCTTCATAGAACATGTAATGGACTTTTGAATAAGTCTGTTTCTTCTTCCACCAGTTGGTCACGTGGTCATACCAGGGTCCAAACACCACTGAAACCACAGAAAAGACACTTTTATGCACAAATACGCTTTCAATGGGAAAGTTTAAAACAGGAAACTTTCTTTAAACTCACTCTTTCCTGCTATGAAATCCTGCAGGAAAATGTTCCAGTCTCCTGGGTCTGGTTGACCGCAGTTCATCCGTCCAAAGTGGAAATAGGACACTGCGTTGTCTTTGGCATTACGGGCCACGTAGACAACCTAAGAAAAGAATAAACCGAACTTTTTAATTCATCCGTATCAGAAGTGTTTTGCTTGTTTCACAGGTTTTGTGTAGAAAGTGTACAGCGCACACCCTGCAGTTCTGTTCCCAAAAGGACTTGGGTAAAAGCTGGACTGGCAGATGAGTTTTAATGAGACGAGGAGTGGTGGGGAGCTGGTCTGCCAAGTCTCTTCCTTTATGAAGAGAAGGATTAGTTAGATCAGATGAAGACCTGTTAATAGAGAGCTCTTACATCATTTAAATGTTCATAAATCTACATATTGTGAAAACGGTGGATAAAAACCTAAAAACGATCAGGCACATGTAAAGTAACTCTAAATATCTGGCCGACTGCCCTGCTACAGGTCTGGTGGAGGCTACAGGTTCAGTCTTTCTTTTAATCAGCTTCGTGCCAAGTGCTGCCTCACTCAACATAAAAATCTTGTAACCGGTCGAGGTTAACGGCCAACTCAAACTACAAAGGAAACAGGTTTTATATGATATGTGTGTCAGTCAGAGTTATTACAGTTAATAAAAAGTTAGACGCTAACTGAAATAAAAATATAAACTAAATAAAAGCTGCATTGAGCAATATCCCAAACTAAAGCCAAATAGAGTTGCAAAGGTAAAATCAGCTTCTTTTTCATTCCCCCCTCAATTTGCACAAAATGGGACCTTTTTCTATAAATCAAGCCTTTGCTCATAATACATGAAAAATAAAACGAAATAAATGCTAAATTAAAACTAGTCGATCCCTCAAAGTGTTGCAAATAAAACGGAAGTCTGACAAATAAAACTGCAATCAAAAACCAAACTGAAAAAACCAAAAAAGAAAGCCATAATAACTCTGCTATCAGTGCTTCCCCTTTTTAGTACCAAAGACCTCTACAGGGTTTGGAGCATGTTTGTTCTACGGGTTATAACGTCCAGATATGAGCAAAAGCTTTCGAATTTGTGAGTTAAGACTGTTTTCATCAGCTGGTTTTTCGTGACATACATACAGACTTAAAGAGTATCTGCGTATTCTAGAGGGAGTAATTTAAGAAAAGAGAGGAAAAAAAAGAGTCAAGTGGGGTCATCCTGGATTTGAGTCAAGACAACTGTCAATAAACCTTTTCACTGCGGTAATAAACATACAAAAATCATAATGAGATTATAGAGGCAAAGCCCATCATTTCATTACAAATCCCTTTTTACTGCAGTTTAAACAGAACGTGTTAATGATTTGACCAACCTGAGGGTTGAGAGGGAATATATATCTCTAGGAAAGGCACTCTGTCATGAAGAGGGACGGACGCAAGGCGCTCTGGATGTGTCTGTCCAAAATACAGGAGATCAAGGATGTACGACACCCAAGTGGTTCCTACAGTTACAACACAGGTGTCGTTCAGTTTCCGCACACATGACAACCCGGTGCATAATAAACGGCCCGTGCCCTCAGTCACGAGACCAAACCTGCTTTAGGGTAGGAAGCTATAAGAATATCGTCCGGTCTCGCTTTGAAATTCTGAACATTCTCCCAGTTCTCAGTGAAGTACTTGGTCATGCCGACGCCGTGGAAATCGAACAATTCTGGCCGTGGCGGTGTCTCCATCTGTGAGAGAGTCTTCAGATTCAAAGTCCAGATAGAGACTGACAGACTGACATTTTGCAAATTAGCACATTCAGGAGAAGAAGTGACAATACAGCCGGCTGTGTAACAAAGGGGATTGCAAACATTACAACATTTCTTCAGTGATGCACACTCACAATCAAAGCCACAAAAGAACATCTAATTAAATCACTGCATGTTAATAAATGTCAGTCGTGTGTTAAGAGACTTGTTTCCCTCTCTGGATTCAGCTTGACTCGAACAGTGACTTCATTTAACTTGTATGCATGAAACCAGGAAAATTTCAAACTTCTACATTTGCGCAAGTCAAGAATTAACACTCACCCCGCTGAGGAGGTGTTTACGCTGGGATAATCCACGCTGAAGCAGAAAGTTTGTTATGCAATAATCTGTGGTGTGCAATACAACATCCTGATACAAACGTGGGTGTGTACATGCTGTGTAAATCCTCACATCTGACTGGTCAAACATCAACCACCAGAAGCCCAGAAGCCTAGTGAACCCCGAGAAAATCCACGTCAGTTAAGTTCATAATGTTACCGTTACTGTCCGAAAAAATATGGACTTTACTGACTCACTTATAGGCTTTTATTTTATCCTCTCACACACCTTTTGACTATTAAGGACGCTGATCATTTAGCCCTTGTGTTGTCTTTACTTTTGAGATCCTCTGGTCAATTTGACCCAAATACCGTACAAGTTCGGTTGAGAGCAACATCTTTTCAAGACCTGCAAAACGGGGCTTTGGCAAAGTGACTTGAAGGAAGGAAAAAGAAATAAATTACCTCGACCATCTGCTAGAGCAGGTGCCGAAACAAGTGCTTTTCCGCACCCACCAGCTGTTAACATCGTCATACCAGGACCCAAACACCACTGAAAGCACAAATCAATACACGCTGCAGCTCCGTACATCTGCAATATGTACTGTACATCGTACATACTCTTTCCTTGTGGATGTAAGAGTCATTCAGTCCAAGTGGAAGTACGGCGCTACTTTGTCGTCGGTGTTACGGGTCACATACATGACCTAGACATCTGAATCCAGTGTGAAGTGTTCTGCTCTTTCCCATGCTCTTTCATACTTCATGAAATGAAATGTTGAACAACACTAGTGAAGAGCAGACAGAATATTTGCGGCACTGGGGGCAGGTTTTAGTGTCACCTGAAGACTCGACAGGTTCATGTTCACTTTAACAAAACACTTCACTTTTTAACATGAATCATTTTATCACATATCCCGTACAGACAACCCTGCAGTTTGCTTAAAAACTGTGTTTGTTACTAAACTGAACTGAAAGATGGACTAATGATTCGAGGAGAAGTGTGCGGGTCATCCAACATTTCAGTTCCTTTTACAGATGACATGTGTAAAACTTATCTGATGATCCGAAATCAAGCGATGCTCTACACAGTAAAAACCTGATGACGACAAGAATCTGAAAAAACACCAACGCTACAAGTAATGGCATACAAATTCCAATTCTCACTCTCCTTTAGCTCCATCGTGAATGTTATATATTGCGGCTGCTCTGTCCTCTTCTTTGGCTTTGATTTAAACTCGCTTTAACGTATAGCATTGACACACATTTACCAAACACACTGGTCAGCTGACTGGCTTCAGTGACTATCAATGGCTATTTCATTCTGGATAATTTACTCAACTGCAAAATCGAAAAAATGATAAATATTAAGTTGTTTATGTATTAGAATTGGAAAATGGCAGATGGAGTAAAAAAAGAGACAGAAACGGTTACTGAGACAAAATGTGTGATTGAATTTCAGTCACAAATCAAAACGCTGGTGATTACGAAGGGGTTACATCCAAATACATTCTTTTCAGTAAAAAGCTTATATGTGTAACATAACTGTGTATGAACCTGGAACGGCCTACTGGAAAGTCAATAATATCTTCTTTGTGAAATCAGAAAAGGCCTCTAACATTACTGTGTTGGTTTGATTGTATGTTACAGGATGAATGTACAAATCGATCATAAAAATAGAAAATAGAAATAGAAAAACAGGCTAACGAGTAACCTGTAACTCATTACATTTCAAAAATACATTTGCTGTCACTGTATATGTTGTCGTCATATAGTGGACGTTGTGTCCTCAGTCAACTCCTTTAGTCCTTTTGACCTGAACTCTTTTAATTCCTGCTGTAAAGAGGACATCCTGGGCTTTCTAGTGATATGTCATGTGACAGGCTGAGACGGCGGGAAACTTCCTCTCTCATTCCATCCAAAATGGTCGACTTTGGCGTAAACACATTTTGATAATAATAACAATAATAATACATGCGTGTGTTTCATAAAATGTCGGGAATTTTATATCTAGTTCTGAAAGCAGTGAAATTATTTGTGTTTATGAATAATCGTCCTTCAATAAATGTCAATTATAGTGGACATCAAGGCCGGATTGATGTCTCTACAACTGTGTAAGATGTTTTTTTTTTTTCCAATCCAGAATAGGTAGGAAATCACAGATCTTTGGTTCTCAGGAGTATATGTGAACAGCATAAATACAGGAACAATATGCTCATTATTTACATCAACCAAGGTGTCTCCATTGCAAGGTTCATCATTAAAAAACTTGATGCAGTTGAACAGAGGTCGGGGGGAAACCAGACATTTACAACACAAACCATTCAGTCATCATCCTTGAACTCTTCT
>JAPQRN010000025.1:10389049-10406941 GCA_037367275.1 Coranthus polyacanthus | reverse complement strand
ATTGTTTGATGTCACTCTTTACCCTCTGTCATGTGACCACCTTCAAAGACCTTGTTTACAATGTTATTCATAACATTGTAAACATCAAACATCTTCTCACACTATACGTCTCGCACCTGCAACATCAAAGAGATCGATACCTCTACGTCACAGTACACAATCTTCAGTACGATCCATTTATGACCCGAGGTCGACCAGAGGATCTCAAAAGTAAAGACGACACAAGGGTTAAGTTGATGAGACCTTGCAGAATCCTAACGCTCTACTCAAAATACTAGTTAGTGATGAATTTTGTTGAAGTTTGTCCCCCCCGGAGCTGAATGTCATCATTAGCATGTGTATTTAAACCTCGCCGATTTCTTATTTTTTTTACTGGACTGGACTCATATTTGCACCGAACCTCCGAGAAACCCTGAGGATGATTTGCAACATGCATTAAGTAGATATTTTAACTGTATATTTTCCAAAGTAGGATTTGAATTTCCTGAGACTTTTTACTTTTATGGGAAAGTGTTGGTGAGGGTGAGAAGACACATGATGATAAAACTTCGCTCTGAAGGTCAAACTTAAAAAAAGTAATAACTAAGAAAGTATTTGGAGTAGATTTTGCAAGATTCCATTGACTTAATAGAAGTTTTCACACGATGCTTTTCTTGATGTAACATATGAACTGGGGAGGTGTAGCTGAGTTGGTATGGAATGACCCTCTCATCATTATTATTATTATTATTATTATTATTATTAGTAGTAGTAGTAGTAGTGGTTATTATTTATTATATTGTTAGTAGCAGGTCACCCTTTTCTATAACCTTTTTCTAAATTCAGTTACATAACTGTTCTTTTTTTGGGAAGTAAATGTAAATATGGTTGATTTGCATATTCTGTAACCCTCTGTTTCTGTGCAGGTGTACAGGGATGTGTGGAGCACTCCGGTCACTAAACCCTACATGGCCCACAGAGTTCGGGGAGCAGTGTGGGGGATGCACTTCTGTCCCTTTGAGGACGTCCTCGGGGTTGGACATGGAGATGGTTTCACAAGCATGCTTGTACCAGGTCCGCCTGAATTTCATATAAAATAATGATAAAAACATTGTATGTAGTCTGTGTTTGCAGTTAGATCAGTCTCTTTCCTTTACGTTCACAGGTGCGGGTGAGCCTAACTTCGATGGTCTGGATGCAAACCCATACCGCAGTGTTAAGCAGAGGCAGGAGTGGGAGGTTAAAGCTCTGCTGGAGAAGATCCAGCCGGATCTGATAAGCCTGGACCCGAATCAACTAGGACAGGTTGACCGCACGACTTATGAACAAAGGCACCAAGACAGGGTCCAAGCTTTGGTCAGTATCTGCAAGCTGCTTGTAGGCAAAACAGGACATCTAGTCACATGAATACAAATTGTGACAAATTGTTTGGAACACTGACAAAGTTATTTTTATATTTCAGGGCTTTGATCCGCTTGCCAAAGAAAAATTTGTTCCTAAGTTTAAGAAAAAGGGTCGGAGCTCTGCTGGCAGTGTTGAAAGACGCAAGAAGCAAGTGGCTCATGAGGACCAAAGGGTAAGTAATGCAGGATGTAAGATAAACTTGTCACATATTATCACATCTTCATCCTTCTGCTGTATCTGCAGGTGCTTGGCTCATCTCTCATGATTTGTTTTTGTTTTTTTTCTCTAGGAGGTAATCAGGGAAACTGTGGAGGACAAGATGAAGATGGAAAAAGAAAGAAAGGAGAAGAAGGCAGCGATGTTATCTGGTCAGAGATCTGCTCTGGACAGGTTCAAAAAATAGACAAGGAAGACCCATTGTGCAACCCAAAACGCAGTGACATTCTGTAGGAGTGACCTTTGAACTTTCTATAAAGGACACATTTGGACACTGGTCTCCTCTGTGTGAGCAAAGCGCTGCAGAAATTCTGAATGTAGTCTGCAAATAAGGACTTCCATTCAGATGGGAAACAGTTCATCAGAGCATTGATCGTTTCTCTTCACAGCACTTTGTGTCCTCACGAGTGGATGAACTAATCTGACGTGCCACAGTTGGCATGGACGTCACCCTCAATTTGTGTGAAGTTTTTTTTTTTTTTCTCTCTCTCTCTCAAATGAAGACATTTTTCACTTACTTTTGAACTTGTCAGATGCAAGGCTTTGAGTTAAGTGACTGCCAGTTCATCAAATGTTTTCTATATTAATGCTCTAAAAATAAACAATGCCAAACCTCTGAAATCAAAGTGTTGTTAGACACTTTAATTGAAAGCAGAACAAGCTAAAATATGTTCATACTTTGTCGGCACTTTGGTGTCATCACAATAAATCATAAATTGACGTGATATTAGTACAGCCTGCAGACAAATTAATGAGCTTTATATAGTCATCAGTAGATGTATGTATTAATGGGAGCATATGAAATAATTTTGTAATTACTTTTTTTATCTGCAGACAACAGTTCTTTAATATTATCCATATGTTGGGGGTAAAGAGAAAGCAAACGGGGAATCATGAATTGAGTCAGACAGGAAGTAACTTACTGATCACATTTCCTTTATGTAACAAATGTTTTGATCTTTTTAACAGGAAAAACTCAGCACACAGCGTATAACCTTCAACAAGTCTGTTTTACAGACTGTTTAACAGTCGATAGAGTTCATGTCAGTACATAAAAAGCAGAAAGGGGAACAAGTCCAGAAGTATAAGGGGGAAAAAAACAAATTCTTAAAACTCATCTAAGGTTTATGAAAATGTGGGAAAGGAATGCAGGTGAGTAAATGTCTGTGTCTTTAAAAACATGAAAGAAAATCCTAAAATAAGATACATCGTGATTTTATTTGGAACAATATTAAATTCGTACATTATCACCTGAGTGTAAGCACACGGACATGGTTAGAGCAAAACAGCCTGAGGTCTAAACCGACACGTTATAATCAGTCTTCCATAAAGAACTCATCCTAATACATCCAGACACATCGGCGTAACGCGGTCATTCACACTCTACTTGCTGTTTAATCACAATATTTCAGACCCAAGTTACAAAAACCCCCAATGCATGTGCTTCACACCAGTTTTATATGAGGCAGCAGAGCGACTGAACCTCCGACAATGAACAGCATATGGTGTCCAACTGTCTACGGCCAGATAAATACATCTGTTAGCAATTTGACTTCAGCTTCATACCAATCGTTGGGAGTAGTGGTAGATCATCTGTTGTTAGAAATTGCAAAGATTTTTTTTTTTCTTTCTCAGCTGCCTTAGGCCTTTTGGGGCAAGTAGACAAATTGTTCTCTTCTTCTTTACATCTGTATTATGAGTTCTGCATATTTCAAGTACCAACCCAGTGAAATTTCCTGGAAGACTGCAGGCCAACCCCTTGAGAATCTATAAAACAACCCACGATAACATGTCTCAACTGGACAGCGTTGTCTGTGATCCCAACCATGTCCTGAACAATGAATACAAACTGTTACCACCAAACCAAAAATAAAAGGATCCAGGAGCATTATCATCCTCATAACTGCCCAGTTAATTTTACAATCCTAACCTCATGTTGTTATGTTGTTAAATACAGAAACATGTACTGAAGCAAGTATTTTCCAGATGCTTTAAATGTCAAACGTTTAAGGTAGTTTTTGTATGGTTGTTTCCTATTGTGTCTGTGAGGATTGTAGGTTTGATTTCTGTGATACATTTTTGAAGAAACCATGCATTTGACTGAACCATCTAATTAGAGTTAAGATTTACAATCAGCGTAGCTGGTGCTCCACTACATATAGTACATATTAAATATATGAAAGTAGCAGCCTTAGATTGTTTGTGAAAACTTGCTTCCGTGTGCATTTATGCAGCTGTGTTTCCTTCCTGTATACTACCCGCATGCCAGTATTGTGTTTTGTTCTACATATACATCTACAGTAGGTGTCAGTGTAATAATGCAGGGAGATGTAACAGTCTAAGGACAGGGATAAATATTACTGTGACAGATCTTATACTAGTTGCTTTACCAGCTGAATGTTCCCTTTTCTGCAAAAAAAAAAAAAAGCACATCAAGTGGTGTTTAAAAAATAAATCTATAAAAATAAAGTGACATTTTCTCAGTGCACACAATATTTTTCACAGCCAAAAGAGCACTTGTGCTGTTCACAGTATTAAAGCGAGGTCCAGCTATTATTATTATTATTATTATTATTATTGTTGTTGTTGTTGTTATTAACTCTCACAATCCCTGCTCCAGTCCCAAAGCACTGCCCAGCAGCGCCCTGACTTTGCACATCCCTAAAGAAGCACGTATACTCAGCCAGGAACAGGGGAGGGATGAATGGACGTCTGCCCAGTAGTGCAGCATCTCCCTGGGCGAGATGTGGTGGATGGATACCATGGCTTGGTAGCAGCAGCGCCCATATGGCACGCCGGGGCCACCAGAGAAGAGTGGGCAGTGCGAGGGCAACACTCCGGCTGCCCGGGCGCACAGACCAACAAACACATCCTCGGGAGGCAGAGGGGTGGATAGAGGTGAAGCAGTGGCTGCCAGGGAGATTTTGAGCAATGCAGAGCGGGACAGGACGTAAGCCGTACCACTACAGTAGTCTGGAAACACAGAGGACGGGTAGGCCCCAGCGGGGAGGTAGTGCTTGCTGTCCGGGTCACGGTTCGGTGCCACGTGGAGATGCACCCTGCCGAGGTACAGGTCTCCGTGTTCGTAGGGGTTCCGGCTCTTGTTCAGGAAGTGCAGGAGAGCGCTGGGGTTGAACAGGACGTCATCGTCCACCTTGGCCATAAAGTGGGCCTGGGGGCAGAACCGGCGGGCCCAGCCAAGCAAGGACAGTGTCTTCAGGGTGAGGTTGGAGTAGGTGTCCAAAAACCGCCCCTGGACGAGGTCTCCCCGCTCTCGGGCCTCCTCTATGAGCAGTTTGCCCATCCCGGGGTCAGACGCCACACCCACCATAAAGAGCGTCATGACCCGGAGACCCCGCACCTCGACCTCCCCACCCCAGGTGTCCCGTATTGCTTGGCGTGCCCTCTGATTGGCAGGAGCCGAGGTTACCATAGTGATGAGGTAAGGCTTGGCGCGCTGGCACACGAGCGGGCTAGGCATGAGCAAAAATTCCTCGGGTCTGGTGGGAGGGACGCTCTGCGGGGGGATGATGCCGGCGTGCGGCTCCACCGCCGTGTTCATTCCCACGGAGGTGACCCATGACTCGATGAAGTCCAAGAAGAGAAGCGCTAAGAGGGATGCGCTCGCTATGACCACGCACAAAAGAGGCAAAAACCCAAGCCGGCTTCCCCGCTTCCCAAACCTGGGTTTACATACCCACAGTCCCCGTCCCACCATGACCGAACCGCAGCCTCTGCGCAGCTCTGAAGACCGTTAGCTGCAACGACTCCCCCGATTTGTCTCCCCTTGTCTCGACGACTAAAAGCAGTCTTCTATCATTGCGTCTTTTCTCTGTTTCCTGCGTGTGGTCTCCTCTTGTCTCCCCCCCCTCTCGGCTCACCCGCAGAGGCAGCGGCAGCAGCGGGAGGCAGGCCGAGTGTTAATGAGGATGCGGTAGAAACGCTGGTGCTCTTGCCCTGATGCTGCAGCCGAGTCACTTTTACAGAAAGTGGGATATGCAGCTGCGCAAATGTGACGGTCGATTCGGCAGCCGCCCGAAGCTATTTTTGCCCCGACTCTTCACTGTAGCGTGGAGCTACTTTGAGGTCGATGGCGACAGACGGAAATGTGGCAAACGATCAGTTGGTAACTCCATCTTCATAGTGTGTTAAAGCAGGTCTGATTGAGATCTGTCTGTCGTGACAGTTTTGTGTTCAGTTTCGTCTTTTTGGATAAGTCTGTTGAAAATGACGGATCTGATTAAAAGAAGAAAAAAAAAAAAAAATCCTAGGCTACTATCAGATAAGGGTTGCAAATGGATAAAATGACGAAGTTACAAGGATCGAGACTAAAACTGCAATAATCAACGTTATCAAATAAAAAGAAAATGAGCCAGACATTGTTATTTGACTGTAGAGTAAAAAGAACTAATTAAATCCATCTGCATGGGGGTGAAGCTCTGTGGTGCCTCCTATTGTTCCACTGTACATCCAGTCTGGTCGTGTATTGCGACATCTGGTGGTTAATTTAGCAACCTTGCTGATTTGGGCTGATAAAATCCAAAATCACCGTTTAGGAAAGTTAATGTTGAATGCAAATTTTTCCAAGTTTTTCCCCAGCTTCCAGAGAACTGAGTGGATGAGAAGCATGGCTGTCCCGACAGTTCCCCATAAGGCGCTTTATAAATAAATGACTGCATGATAAGGACAGTAAGCTACACTATTTATGTATTTCATATACAAATAAATATAAATATATATATATTGAAATGGCACGGTGTAAAACTCAGGCCGGGACAGAGAGTTGACCGTTCCCTTTGATTATCTGTTGAACAGCAATGGTAAGCTCTCAGTTCTGGTTGCAGCCCCCAAAATGAGGCTTTTTTTTTTTACACCGGTAAGTCAATGAAAATGAATTCACACTGTATCGCTTTAAGTCACACTTTTTAGTTGTAAGCAGAAATAATTTGCTTTGAACACCTTCGACCTCTCCTGTCGTCGCCCATAAGAGAAGGCTGACAGATAATAAATGACAGTGGAGTAAAACTGTATCGTGATAAACACAGGTAGGCATACAACTGCAATATAGTGTGCTATAATTATTCAATGAAGTTTATATAACCTACATAAGTGTTATATAGAATTCAACCCTTTGTGTATTTCGTGGTAGAGACAGGTGATTGAACTCTGCTGTCTTGAAGCCTCCATATTAAAGAACAAGAAAGCCTAACCTGGACGCAACACACATAGTATAAAATAAATATACTCTGCCTGTGTATATAGACTACTAAGCCCACAAATAGTGGCATTATTTATAGTCGCCTTTCAAACACACAAGGACACAGGTAAAAAACAAGCAGAAATGTATTAAAACATTTTAAACTCAGTAAATTCATAAAGCACTTATATAGAGGTGGAAAAAATTAAACCAATGATTGATTTGTTTGGAAAGTACAAATCCTGTATTTTTATTGTAATTGTCAAAGAATAAGGCCTGAAAACAGATTGCATTAGTAACTTCTTGTAATCCAACAGATATTTTTTTTAAATTTATGGCCAAAATGTGTTGTAGGCCTTCAGTCTGCTTCAGTATTCCTGAAAAACATGTCAAAACACGGAACGGAAATCCTGCTGAAACACATATGAGCAATTAAAATCCAGCGGTTTATAGGATATTTTTTTTTTTTAAATGAAGTGATTTAAATGCAAGCTTAAAGAGGTTACTCCCCTAAAACAAAAGACACAAGAGGCCAGATAAAAGGTAAATAAAGGTGTATTTGATGACAATACAGAATTCCTCAAGCCATATCAATATTATTTAATATTTTGACTTGTCACCTGGTGCCTGAATGTTGTGTGTTTTCCTACATATACTGTACATACATTACCATCATTTTAGGCACAAATTGGTGCATAACAGTTCGCCACAATGCAAGAAATAAAGTGTTTGATGCTCAGTCCGTGACTTAATGTGCTCAGGTCGAACCTCTCCTGTTCAATTACATAAATCACCAATGGCTGCAATTTAAAGGCCCATTGTGTGTATAGTGATATTTTGGATTCAGTGACACTGAGCAGACTCACTTTGCAAAACATGCAGATGTGCATTTTCTCTGATAATCAAGTAAGTAGAGTCATATGGCAATCCCAATACTGTTCACAATAATCGCAATATCACTTTATTTTTTATTTTTTTTAACCATCATGCAGCTCTAATTCAAAGCAACAGGTTTCAAAAACAGTGGCGAAAGAGCCCTAATAAACATTTGTGTTTTGGTTTTGCTCACATTTTGTTGTAATCTATTACACACCTGCACGACGAGGACTTTTGTAGTTACAGAGACCAGCTGCACAGGTGATCATGTGGCTGTAATTCAGAAACACGGGCCCGTACATTTCAGCTTCACGATTCTCGTGAAATCTTAGCCCCGTCGCCTCTGACGCCGTTTCGTGGTTTATAATAGTACAAATAATACCAGAAGATTTGACAACAAAGTCCCAGACTGGCAGACAACATGACGTCAGTCCTGTCTGGCTCGCGCCGGGGGTGGGGGGTGTCGGAGGCGCACGGGGACGCGACAGAGGAAGGAGAAAAAAAACTCAACCATCAGCGCGCTAGCGGTGTGGGGTCACGAACTATGACCTTTAACAGAAGAAAACCAAAACAAATATTTTATAAAATAGCAGAGAGACCTAAATCTGTGACCACCGTTTCTCCGAGGTAAGTCTCAGTGCTGGATTGAAAACAGTAGAAAGCTCACTGACATAGTGGATGAAAAAAGCGCGCAGCTAATCGCCCGGTTAGCCTGTTAGCTAGCCGATGCGGAGCTCTCTTCCTGCCCGACTCCCGGCAGCTCGGGGATCCGAGAAGGGACCGCGAAAGCCTGGGCGCAGTCTGGCTAAGCTTACGCATTACACAGACAGTTAAACGTATTGTTAATGTGCGCCACCGCTGTCGACTTAACCCAAACAAATCCCCGAATAACAGAAGGATGACTCCGCGGGGAGACACGGACACGGCTGCTGTTGCTGCGGCTCTCGTTGCGTTTACTTGTGTTCAGTTAGCCAAACCAGCTAATATTGCGAAGCTATATCTGCTGGAGATGAACTCGACCCTTTTACCTTTGCCATCCCGGTGACAGCAGTGGGTTGAAATCATCTGACTAAGACTTTATTTACCTGAAGTGTATTTTTTACGTTTACTGCCAGCACGCAGACAGTCGTTAATTGCACCGTAAAGAAAAAATGCGCAAATATATTTAAAAGGGTTCATCTGTGGTGGTGTTGGCAGACTGCCAGGTTCTCCATTTTGTTCTGTGTTTTGATGCGTTAGGGGGAAGGAAGTATTGATGGACAATCTGTTTGACCAATGGCTAAGTGATAGGAAGGAGCAACTCCTCCCTTTCAGAACGGAGCCTGTGGAGCTGCTGCAGACATTAGTCAGGTTTCAGTAACGCTGCGTGATATCAAATTGATTAAGGTTTTCTGTAACCTGAACATACCAAAGTGAGAGTTAGCCCATTCAAATGCAACCAAGACTGCATCTGCTGTGTGCAAAAGATGTTCAAATACACTGTAGTAACAACTCTCTTAAATACTAATTGTGCTGGGAAGATAGCCCTGATTTAGTTACCTTTGCTTGAAAAGGGTTCGAGAGAATGAGGAGTGCAGCTGCGCCATGAAAATGAGACAAAACTTAGAAACTAAATCAGTTGTTCCCAACCTTTTTTTTTTTGTCTGTTCAGAGTGCAGTCAGATAAACTCAAGTCCTCCTTTACTGACCCGCTAAATTCTGTTTATATGGACTAAAAACTAAATATTTCTTAACATTAATAACTGTAAAAGTGCATCTTTTATGCAAATCAACTATTGTCTTTAGCCTACTGTTTCAGCTGTGTAATCATACATTTACATAACTGTTTCATTATTTATGTTAGTTTCCACTTTGTACAATCTATCTCTAATGCACTTTTTTATAACGTATCTGTTACTTTTAGCTTGCTATGTTAAACTATTTTTTATGTACTTTCAACTGCAGCATGTGGTGTTAAAAGGTTTTCAACTGTGCTCATATCAAGGGTCAACTTACTGCTTATTTTACATTTACTAAGGGCTGGGCAATAAAACAACAATAAGATACTATTTAGTAATATAATTATAGTAATTATTATTATTAGTAATGATGTAATTATCACAAACTAGATTTTTTTACGGTTTATTTTGTTTACGTTTTCACCTAAAACACTTCAGTGTTTTGTCGTTTTACTTAGTCTTTCAGTCTAATTTTAGGATATTTTGAGATTGAAAAAAGATTTGATCATTATAATTGTTTTGAATGTTCTTCCTCTAGGTTTGTGACATGGTCCGCTGTTTGGCCAGTGTTTGTCATGTTCTAACCACAGAAAATAGATAAAAACGACAAGTAAGCCCATGTTTCTTCAACTTTTACTCAGGACCAAAAAGCAGCCAATGAAATAACGATTAAACATTGCAGCAACTGCAGAAGTGCCTCCTGTGATACATGTACCTCTGGTTGGAAATCATTGCACAAAATCATCATCTGTCATGTAGTGCTGCAACTAATGATAATGTTTTTTATCAGTTAATCTGATGATCAATTTCTGGATTAGTCAACTAAATTTCTTGTTTTGTTAGACTGTTGTTGACATCTTTGTTTGAAAATGATCTAAATGATTAATCTTTTATATCAACTATATATCATCATTATATCAATATCATTATATATCAATATCTTTTATATCTTTTTTTTTTTATCAAAATAGCCGCAGACTCATAATGTATCCACTCTGATCCACCTGCAGCAACTTTTTATGTGTGTCCAGGTATTGACAGTTTGCACCTTTGTGTCTGATTAGTGCACGTGACCTTCCTCTAAACAGACCTCACTAATGACCTTACATCATCATGACGACCAACCTGAATCTGCTCTCTCAGCAGAAAGTGGACTCTGAGCAGGGAGCAGAGGTGAGTGTGCAGAGGGACAATCTGAATTTCATCATGTGTATTTGGCTGACACTCAGCATTGGCACATAAAACCCCCCGAAAAAAAATCCTTTATGGAAGCAAAATCAAAACTGCTGTCTTTCTTACTTTAGCTGTCTGGTGGATGCTGCCTTCATTTGTTGCCATGGAGACATACATTTGGTAGACAGAGATTATATAAAAACCCGTGATTGACCAGGCATTTGCTACATATATTTATTTAGGAGCATCCTCTAGTATTCACAGCTTTACACATTGTCTCAAGAAGAAGGCATGTATTTTAAGTGTTTAATGATGCTGAAATGTGTTTCAAATTGTAGGTGTCAGTCTCTCCTTCAGATTCTGTAATGAGTGGATCTCCGCAGCGCTTTCAGGTCATTTCCACTGAGCCTGCCACAACGCCACAGCGGATACAGGTAACTGCTGTACATTAGACAGCTGTGAGAAAGCGGCACTGCTTCTACCTGTTGACGCACAAGTTGACGCTACACCATGTGACTTACAGTTACTCTCCCATCTTCAGTGTCACTTTCTTTTCTTTTCTTTGTCCTCTTTTGGTACCTGTGCATTTCTGTCTCTTTCTCTTTCTGTCTGCCACTTCCACGTTTAACACCCTCAGATTGTAACTGACCAGCAGACAGGCCAGAAGATCCAGATAGTGACAGCGATGAACCCGTCCAGTGCTCCCAAGCAGCAGTTCATTCTGACTACAGCTGACAGCTCAGGAGCAGGCAAGGTTATCCTGGCCTCACCAGACAGCCACAACACCAAGCAGCTCATCTTTACCGCTGCAGACAGCCTGATGCCGGGAAGGATACAGGTACGTTTTTTGCTGCCTTTTCACCCCTTAGTGCATAATGTTACGGTACTAATGTCTTGATCTTTCAGTGTTTTAAAGGTGATGCTGATAGTAAATTGCATTGAAACACAAAGTGAATGGCCTGTGATCGACTTTGCTTTTCAGATTGTCACAGATCCAGTGTCAATGGAACGGTTGCTAGGGCAGTCAGGGGATTTGAGCCGACCCCAGCCGGTGGAGTACTGCGTGGTGTGTGGAGACAAGGCTTCAGGTGGTCACGTCTACCGTCGCGTGTCATGTGTTACTTTTTTCAGTATTCTGACCGATCTAACAGTATGATATTCTGTGTACATGGTCTGCGTGTCTTGTCTTTGCGTTCAGGGCGTCACTACGGAGCGGTCAGTTGTGAGGGATGCAAAGGCTTCTTTAAGCGAAGCGTGAGAAAAAACCTGACCTACAGTTGCCGCAGTAAACAGGACTGTGTCATCAACAAACACCACCGCAATCGCTGCCAGTTCTGCCGGTTGAGAAAATGCCTTAAGATGGGGATGAAGACAGAGTGTGAGTTTGCATCTCAATTCAGGACACCATAATAAGACATGAGGACAAAAACACTGCTCCACCCAGAAACAGACCGGGTTACCTGAAAACAGGGACCTTGTGTCTGTGTTTTCCTGTAAGAAAGAAAAAGAGACATTTTGATTTAAACCCTTCATTCATAACCATTGCAAGATAGTGCAAATTCTCTAAAAATCCTCTTTTGTGTCCTCAGCTGTACAAAGTGAGAGAAAGCCTATAGATATTGTGCCCAGAGAGAAGCATGCCAACTGTGCTGCCTCAACCCAGAAGATCTACATCCGCAAGGACCTAAACAGTCCACTCATCGCCACACCAACCTTTATTTCTGATACAGAGACTGATGGCTCCAGGTTAGTGGAAATCTAATCAACAAAGTAAGAGCTTGACTCTGTTTTTTTTCTTCTCCCATTTCTGAGCTATGGATGTTATGTTATGTGAGCCTGTTTTTCATAAATATGCCATATATTGTGCAGATCCAGTCTGTTGGACCAGGGGATGCTGGTTAATATTCAGCAGCCTGTTATTCAGACTGATGGAACTTTACTATTGGCAACTGACTCAAAGGTACAGCTGTTTGCTGTTATTCTGTATTATCAACAGTAGTCTATCCGTAAAAATCTGTATGTTAGATTTGTTTTATTAACTGTTTTAATTTGTTTTTATTTAGCTCTGTTGGATAATCTTTTGTTTTTCTGTTATTGTTTGTTTTTACCACTTGCGTCTTTGTGCTTTGCCAGTGCAGGACACTGTGTTTGTAACAGATCAATGTGGAAGTGACCCGTATAATAATGGGAAATGATTTGAGATGTTTCATTTTGTCTACAGATGGAGTCTGGGCAGGGGGACCTAGGGACGTTAGCCAATGTAGTGACATCACTGGCAAACCTCAGCGATTCACTGAAAGACAACCTAAACAATGGTGATACCTCAGACAGCCAAAATGAAGAACAATCTGCCAGCGAGATAACACGGTCAGTCACCGGTGCACAGAGAGAATCTGTGTGTGTTTGTCAGAAGGATCAGGCCTCAATAGACTGGCTGGTTTTTGGCTAAATGTGTCACGTGATCATATTAGAGGCCTTTCTGAAAGGAGGCAATTTGAAATGACATAGACGTGTCGCTAAGCAGGCCTTGGAGTGAAAGAAAGTTAAAAGGGAAGATTAAACCTAAAGATTGTTTTCTTTGTTGTGTTGTCTCTTAAAGCCACTGGCAACACTCTTATTTATAAATTCAAATTACATTACATATTATACCACATTATAGATGCTTTTCTCTTCATAATGAGATTTTTTTGTGTCAGATCAACACATAAAACTGTGTCTAAGTGTGTGCTTGTGTGTTGTGCACAGTGCCTTCGACACCCTGGCCAAAGTCCTGAACCCACCTGAAACAGAGGTGGCAGAGAAGTCGCAGTGTGTCAGTGGAACAACCATCCAGCTGATTGGTCGAGACCAGGAGACCCCCATCATTGAGGTGGAGGGGCCGCTGCTCACAGACAGTCACGTCAGCTTTAAGGTGAGCATGGTTTAGCTCGTACAAGTAATAGCTCAAACAGGCAAGAGGTCCTTAAAATGTCATGAAAATGTCATGAAGGCTAAAAAGGCCCAGAAAATATATTTTAAAACATTATCTCAAAAACGTCTTAAAAAGCATGAAATTTACATGTCTGATACCTGTAGACACCGTGCCAAATAACAGATATTCTCAAAGATGAGTAATGATAAGTAATTTGCTTAATATGTTTTATCTTTTCTTCTTGTTTTTAGCTGACAATGCCCAGCCCCATGCCTGAGTATTTGAATGTACACTACATCTGTGAGTCTGCATCCAGACTTCTCTTCCTCTCCATGCACTGGGCTCGCTCCATCCCTGCCTTCTCAGCTCTTGGGTGAGAATGCATTAGACACACGACCTTATTCTCTTAACAAATATTATATTACACGCAGGATAATAATAATGACAACAACAAACACAGGATGCACCAAAAAGCAACAATCAGCTACAGACTCTGAAACTGCATGAGGCAACATGATTTAAATAATCTGCAGTTTAAAAACGGCATCTTGTTTAAGCTGAACACATCAGCACATGTAGCCTAGTGTAAAATTAATCCAGTAGCCATAACATAACTGAACTTTCACTCAGTGCGGATGGTGAATCTGACACATTGTAAAGCGCTTTGAATACCATCAAGTTAGAAAAGTCCATTCAACATTTACAAGGTGCTTATGCATATGAAATGTAATACAATGCAATTAAAACAAGAAAGCAACAACAATAGGAATCTATAGCACGTAAGAAAACCAAGAACAACATATTGCAAATATAAATAACATAGTTAAAAATGTAAAATAACTATAGCAGAATTTCTAGTTGGGTCGTGACACTTGTCTTTTGTCATTTATGTCCTTCACAGTCAGGAAGCAAACACCAGCTTGGTGAGAGCCTGCTGGAATGAGCTGTTCACTCTGGGTCTTGCTCAGTGCGCTCATGTGATGAACCTGTCGACCATCCTCGCTGCCATCATCAACCACCTTCAAAGCAGCATCCAGGATGGTATGGACCACAGACCTCGTCATCATTTCACAGTAGGACACACCTATATAACAACAAAGAAGAATGTGTTGACGGTGTTAAAAACTACAGCAAAAGGAAGATATGTTGTAGCTGTTGAAGTCAGAGATCTGTGCGGATCAGCTCATCTTCATAGCACCCATTTCGATCTCTCAGTGATTCTGACATTTTCTTCCATTGCTTCATGTATTTTTCATCTCTGGCACATTTAAACATTATAGTTGATGTTGTGACAAAAGTTGATATATTAAACTTAACACTATTTTTATTTGTTAAATCTCAGACAAACTTTCAGGGGAGAGAGTGAAGCAGGTGATGGAGCACATCTGGAAGTTCCAGGAGTTCTGCAACAGTATGACGCGGTTGGAGACCGACAGCTACGAATACGCCTACCTAAAGGCGATAGTGTTGTTCAGCCCTGGTGAGTCTACAGGGCTGTGTCTGGCCTTCTCAGTCTAGAAAATGATGGGTATAAGGTATTTGTGGCATGACGCACATGGTTGATGCTTCAGATCACCCAGGTGTGGACAGCAGCGGGCAGATCGAGAAGTTCCAGGAGAAAGCCCTGATGGAGCTGCAGGACTATGTGCAGAAGACGTATCCAGATGACACCTACAGGTACGGTCATACCTCCGATCCAACCAGTCAGCACAACGTCACCACCACCTCAATGGAAGCAGTAAGCCGAGTGAAATATGGGTGTTCCTGTTGACATGGAACTAGTATTACCAGTGGGCTTTATATTAAAAAATACTGTCCCACCACCACCACCCCTCTTTCTGCAAATGGTTCTCCAGGCTTCATGCATCAACACGAGCCTCCTGAATTTGCACCGAAAACGCTGTCCAAACTGCCAATGCAGGTTCCGTAATTCTCAGATGGGAAGAAGGCAGAATAAAGGTGTTCTCTGCACCTTTATTCTGCAAAAATACAAAAATAAACACAAAAAAAGCAAACACAAATTGAAGAGATGAGGATTTGCACGGTTTGTTTTCTCACATGACCTCTGTATTAGGTGAAATATGCAGAGGTCATTTGCAGTTGGATTTTTTTCCCTTCAAATTTTGAAAAAAGATTATTGAAAAAAAGTCTCTGCACAGCCGATGAAGGTCAGACGGACAAAACCATCATAATAAGTTTTCAACAGTATGCGAGATCCTGTGTGGGAGTTTTTTGTCATTTTTTTCCACTTAATATATTTCGAACGCAACAGATTCATAAGGGGTTAAGATCAAAGATGGCCTCTGTAGTTATTGCAAAAGACTAGAGTTATAAAGTATTATAACAAACATTTTTTTATTTGTAAAGAAATATGTAAGTAAACACATCCAATATGTCACGATTGCTGGTTTCATTCTGTAATTATTGTGAATTCGTTTCTCCAGACTGACCCGCATCCTGACACGTCTCCCGGCTCTGCGCCTCATGAACTCCAGCATCACGGAGGAGCTCTTCTTCACCGGCCTCATCGGCAACGTCTCTATTGACAGCATCATTCCCTACATCCTGAAGATGGAGACGGCTGAGTATAACAGCCAAGACTCTGACCCTACAGAATGACACCACATCACTCCAGCAGCTTAAAACGAAGATTGTGTGAGTCTCCACTTCAGGTACTTTGTCTATAAAAGGGTTTATTGTTGAAGCTCAGTTCATAATCCTGCAGTGCCCCGCTGTTTTCTGGCGATGCATGGTGCAAAGTCGTTCAGGAATCCATAGTAGATTAGGATAATCTGGCGCTCAAAAGCCAGGATGACACTTGGAATGTTTTTCTGGAGGTGATGCAGAGTGGAAATCTGGAATTTCTGACCTAAATTCAGCGGCTCTGAGCTGAATTTTTTAAAAAAAGCTAAAAAGAAGCTAAAAGATGCAGCTGTGCTTGCCTCCTTTTCTGTCTTTGTAGCACTTCGAGCTGACAACATGTGAACTTAACCTTTTGATCTACGAGTTGTTTTAGCCTTACTCACACCTAACCACTCTCATGTTAATCACATCCATGAACACTAGCATTTGTTACTTGCAGATACTAACGAGCACAGTCCATCTAAAAGTCACAAAAAACAGGAATCGTATTACTCATCAGGTCTCATCGGGAAATCTGTAATATTTACTCAAAACCTGCATCTGCTTATGTTTTTGCACACATGGTGACTTTATATCAATACGTTAAATTACAAAGAAAAAAGATGTGAAAAGAAGGGTGACTTTTCTAAATACTGTGTAACAAAGGACTAAACCATTGTTTGTTATGCTTTTGTCAGTTTTACCACAATTTGCTAGAAAAAGGAAGGATTGTTGAACAGTACAGCTTTTTAACTCTGAATAAATAAAAAATAATGACTTTATGTACAAGAAATAACTCAGTCTAGAAGCAACACGGTCTACTTGCAACAAAATGTAAAGTACTCTTGGGTCGTCTTCGCACTGAGCCACGTTTAGTTTGAGGTTGTTTTAACGGTTCCATGTTCGAATCACGTTTGCAAAATTACTTCAGTCCAATTAGACGCTCGACCGCATGTCTTTTTTAAAACAGAACAGACTGGCATCTCAGAGATTTTACATTTGGGATTATTTCATTTTTAGGTACAGTTATTTCCAGATTAGAAGGCGACTATGTCTGTCATGTGCAATCACCTTCACCACTTTTCCCTTTATGACAATCACTTGTATGTTGTTTCCTTTTGCCTCGTCATTGTCGATCTGCATTTTGTATCTATGTGTATTTATCAATGGCAACTTTTTGATGGAATTAGATGATCTTTATGATTTGGGTTCAGATATGGTACTTATGTGTAGCAATGCTACTGTTTTTGTACATGTATTTGCTTTTGTATCCGGCTAAGTGCACATTAATCAGCTTTGTGGCGATCCACTGCATTCATGCTGACTAAAACTTTTGTGTTTTGTATGTTTTTTAAAAACTTTAAAATTAATTTGTTATAAACAAATTTGCTTGTTGCATACTAAGTGTACTTAAAGTACTTTTGGGCAGGTTTCCCTGATAGAAAAAAGGAGATGTCGTGGGAAGCCACTGTGGACTGCGTTGATGTCTTTAAGACCATGTGGAGATGCATCAGCACTTGTATAATGGTTCCGAAGATTCATCCACAGCAGCATGAGTAAAACTGGGGATGTAAAGAAGTAAACAATGATTCTGTCTTGTGAAGTAAATGTCAATTGTAATATTTGGGTTGAAAACTCATACATGCTATTTGTAAAGGCACTTGTGTGAAATGACCTTTTTACATGTAATTTCATTAAATGAGTGCATGTTTTTTTTTTTTTTTTGTTTTTTTTTTAAACGGGGCTCACTGTCTATCCGACTAAGGAGCGTAGTTCTAATTTTATAGTGCATTGCA
>JAPQRN010000025.1:10377464-10388949 GCA_037367275.1 Coranthus polyacanthus | reverse complement strand
TTTTTTGTTTTTTTTTTAAACGGGGCTCACTGTCTATCCGACTAAGGAGCGTAGTTCTAATTTTATAGTGCATTGCAGTGCATGAAGAAGTCGCTTAAGTGCATTTTATTAAATGCTGTATGAAAAAAATATTGATTTAAATGTTGTGGCTTTAAAATATTAACTATGAGCAGTTCCCACATGAGACGATAATGGACAATATTATTTTTTATTTTTTTCCAGCTTTTTGGATTGCATATCCTACAGTTAAAGTTTTATACATGTTAATGTTTGTTTTCTTTCTGCAATGTAAAATGTATTTCCTCAAACGTTTAAATTCAAACAAAAGTCATGTTTTGCGCAAGTTTATCGCAGCCCTACATTTTCTACCTCACACCGATTAAGATAAAAAGCAAATGTATTAATGACTGAGCTCCTGTATCAGCATTCCAGTCTCGGAGACGGCTTCTCTGAAGCCAAACATAAGGAAAGAAATAAACAGTTATTCATGAGATGTCACATGGTTGAGTCTGTTCATTGTTATTGACTGTAAATCCACATTTTAAAGCTGACGTTGTAAATGGAGAACATCTCAAGGTTTTCCTTGGGTTTATGATGGTTTTTTTTCTTGCTATTTGACTAAAAACATGACATTTTTGCCCAATTTTGGATCTATATTATTACAATCTTTAGAAAATAGCACATTGCCTTATAGTTTTTCTGAGTATTTGAAGTGAATGTGAAAATAACCAACAATAAGAGACTGAAAAACCTTGCTATTTAATTTTTATACAATAATCATCTAAAGCACACTTCTGTTCATGTACTTAAAGGTTGTGAATGGTCATGGAAATTATATCATTGGTCAATGAAAAGTCATGGAAAAGTTTTGAAATTCTGTCTGTAAAAATGTGTGGGAACCCTGATAAGATGTAAATGTCGAAATAACATCAGACAACAGGGTATAACATGAAAAATATCGTAAACAAAAAACGTAAAATAGGATCATAATGTATATAGTGATGACGTCTGGTAAATATGTTGTACATGTGCGATACAAGCCTGTTTGAACAGTGTATTGGTTTACTTGTAGGGAAAGGGACTTCATTCAAGCTGCTTAAATGAGTATTGAATGTAATGCATTTACACAGATACGTAGGGCCTACATGTAAGTAACAGACATGTTGAGGTAAATGTAATACAGATCAGTGAGCCAAGCTAGTGGCTGGATGCTACAGTAAACTAACTGTGTCTGTTTAATGAGACGTGACGGGTTTCTGTCTGACTGAAAAAAAAAAAAACTACAACTACCGAACTGCTTGGCTTGGTTTTACGTCATCAGACGGCGCTCGTTGTGTGCTCGTGCCTGTGCGACTGTCAGAGACGGGCTTCAAATGTTAGCTATCTGGTAAACAAAACATTCAAAAAACAAACAAAAACAACTTTAAAAATGCCCATGAAAGGGAGGTTTCCGATCAGGAGGACGCTGGAATACCTCCAGAAAGGCGAGATCATCTTTAAAAACAGAGTAAAGATCATGACGGTGAATTACAACACACATGGAGAATTGAGCGACGGAGCAAGGTCAGAGCTAACAGCGGCTAGCAGTGAAGTGCAGCATTAACACGCTACGTTGAAATGTGAATATTATTAACAGTTAAACCACCCTGAGCAGACAATTTCATCAGGGTCATTTCATGCAAACTCACCCAGTGTTCATGACTTTACCTACTTCATGTCATGGGTTTTCTTGAAAGAATTAATATGCGTAGGACCTTGCAAAAAAAATTCTAATCCTCCACGCTTAGTACTTTTTGTAGTGATTGTTATGAAGTTTTGGATTGGATTTGGGTCGGAACAGAATATTCAGTAAAAAGCTCATTTGCGACACCTATTCATGTAAATAGTTGTCGCTCTAATCAAATGAATATGAATAAATGTTTGTTTTTTTTTTCGGAATATCATCATAAATCGTTACTTTAATCCAATTTTAATTTGGATTTTTTTTAAATTTAATTTTAATTAACCTTTTTCCTTTTCTGTCTTTTTCACTGCGAACGTCTCTCTGTGGCTGTGATATTACACTGAGTGGGTTCATGAATTGAATTTAAGTTTAGCTTCCAGGGCCAAACTTCAAAATTCAACTAAAAAGTATTTGGTGAAGAGGTTTAGTATTTCTGCAGGGTCCCATGAACTTAATAGACGATTTTTTTTTCAAGAAAATCCATGACATGAACTGGCAGGTCCTACTACGTAACTATTACTCCTCTGTCTGTCTGTTGATTGATGATGTGAAGTGTTTAAATAACTACAGTTAAGGCTGAAACAAGCATCACCGTATTAAGGTTTTCTTCTTGAAGAAAAGGAGGAAGTTTGTTCTGTCAAGTTTCTAAAATGGAGTGTTTTCTGTGTTTTGCAGAAAGTTTGTGTTCTTCAATATTCCTCAGATTCAGTATAAAAATCCATGGGTCCAAATAATGATGTTCAAAAATATGACACCGGCTCCATTCTTAAAATTCTACCTGGGTATGTGGCCTTTTTCACATTATTTGAAATGTGCTGTTATTTGGTTTGGATCGTGTCTGGACCAATCTTTCTGTCTGTCCTGCAGACGACGGGGAACAGGTACTGGTGGATGTGGAAGGAAAGGACCACAAACAAATTTCACTACATGTTAAGAAGATTCTGGGGAAATCAGAGTAAGATCTTCTAAGTTTAAAAATATGGGTCATGCTTATTAACAGCTATATGGAATTAGGGCAGGGTTCTACATACTGTAAACACATATCCGATATTTTATATATATATATATATAAAATGATCATGTGACACTGGCTGTTGTATTTAAATCACAGTCGAGAAGAAATTCCACACATTTGATGCGTGATTGATATATATGAATTTACTGAAGCATTTTTGCCTTTTTGTTATTTAGATGTTGACACACCCCAAACATCATTGTGTATAAATTCTAAACACACACAACTGAGCTGTTTGTAAACGTACTTTTCTTCGTCCTTCTCTCTTCACAGTGAGGTGTTACAGGTGGAGGCACAAGCCAAGATGCAAGCTTCCAATCCAGCCAATTTTGGGCCAAAGAAGTACTGTCTGAGGGAGTGTATCTGCGAGGTGGCGGGCCAGGTGCCGTGTCCTGGCACCACGCCGCTGCCCAAGGAGATGACGGGTAAATATCGGGCCCAGATGGCGGCATCACAGGAGTGAAAGGCTGACCAGCGACCAGGAGAGCAGACTGTCGATTCAGAGGACATTTTGCACACATGTAAAAGGACTGGTATGTTGCACATTTCCTAGTTAATATGTGCAACTAAATGGGTCCCACTATGTTGTGTGCACTGAAGATGAAGGTCACTGGACTCGGACGTTCCACTCCCTCCTAAAGCTGGAAGGACATACCAACACAATATGTGCAGGCCATACTTTGGCTTACATTTGGACAACTTGATATATTTGTGTATGATTTAACTTTTTTTATAATATATATAAAAAAAATCCACACATATCGATGTGACTTCCATCTACAGTTTCATTAGACTGAGCTGAATGCTGCAAATAAAAATAGGATTTCCCTGTGTGGACATCGTAACTAACCTATGTTTGTCTTCAATGTAAACAGTGTGAAAATGTGAACCTTAACTACAACCTTTAATGAGGAGAGTGATGAAATTCAGATTATGAATTCAGAAATTAAGTTCAGATTGGTGTGTCTCCGTAATTTGTGCGCCCACACACATGCACTAAGGATCCCTGCAATTAAGAAAGAATGAAAAATACGACAACCACTTTACTGTAGACAACATTTTTATTGGTGCTGCTGAGATGGAATTATCTAAAGTTAATAAATTGATCTCTCTGTTTCTAAAATGCTTTCATTTTGCAATTATTGTTTTGGTGAAATTTAATTCCAAATTCCAAAGCTAAAATCAACTTCTAATACATTATGAAGCTCCTCAAGTTATTCAACCTGACAAACACGAAGAATGTTGCATGTTTGCTTAAAATCTATAGTGGATTTTACACTGTATGACTAACAGACCGTGGACATTCTGCCTGACAGGAAAGCACAATGACAAATTAATGAGGACAAACTTAGCAGCTCTGTGAGTGGTAATACTTGCTGGCATTCATGTAGTGTTAGTATGTATGTCAGATCAAAAAACATCCATTGTGAAATAAACCTCGTCTCAAATGTTGCCTTGACGTAACAGTTCACTTAGTCTGTTGTCTGTACACAATGGGGTTTCAGTGAGTTTTGGTGTTTCATTTGCAGCCTTAACTGTTCCTCTGCAAACAGTGTTACACAAGTACTGTGTATGTTGCTGGTTTGATAAACAGGATGGACTGACTTTCCAGATGACACGACTGAACAGATAACATGTTAACTTACAGATCTTTAGCGATGATTTGATCGGTATGTCTGAAGTTATAAAAAAAACCAAGGTAGCAGGAAGAGAAGCTTAGACAGAACAACATCAAACAGCACCTCACAAAAACACGTTAATCATGCAACCCAAGTGCTCAGTTGGATCAGTAGTGCCACTGTAAACAATGAGATCACAACCTGTTGGGGTCACAGAGTGAACATTTTTGTTCACTTGGCTCACTGTGGCAGATATGATGCAGCTTTTTTTTTTTTAGGTGCAAAATGCCATGCCAAAGCCAAGTGTGACACAGACATGATGCACATAAAAGATAAATGAACCAGATCTGCTGCTGTTGTTTGTATAGACTTTCGTCTAAACCATGCAAGACAAGTAGAAAATGTCACCTTAAAGGTGCAAGTTAACGTTTGCACTCAGTTTTACAGAAAAAGCAAAGCTGTCTGAACATTTGTTCAATTTCTGAAACTGTATCACAGATATGCATGTGTTTAGTAGCGGTTTGATTAAGGATTAAAGCTTTCCCTTGCGTTCATGTCATCATAAAGACAGTATGCAAGACGGTCACTTAACCAGGAGCAACAGTAATGGCTTGATTCTGTGTCAGGTACCTTTAGGTTTCTGTTAAATTCTATGAGACAAGACTGAAGCCTGAGGTTAAATACTATTATACATTTCATTTAATAGTGCTTTAACTACTAGGCTGGCCATGTGAAACATAAAAATGTAATTTATTTATTAATCCAATGGGCCCTGTTAAAACAAAGCATGGTTTTGTTTTGTTTCTAGCTGTATGAACAGCAGGGAAATCTTTAAGACTAACAGCTCCTTTTAATAGCAGACGGGCCGACTTGTCACAGCAGGAGATGTACATGATGCAGCAGGAAATGACACACTGCTGTAAAAAAGGCATAGTGCAAACATTACTTCTGTTGTTTGACTAAATACCTCAGTTTGCCTATGCTTAGCTGTCCTTGTCAGTTAAGGACAAAGCAAATGCAAATGAGTATGGAACTATCGTCAGTATGATAGCAGCTGTACAGTCTTCATCAGATTACCTGGATGTTTTGCTAACACAAGAATGAACTGCCACTCAGTATTATTTGTTTACACCTGTGCATTTGCTTCTATGACATGTCTGTTTTTAAAACTGGAGCTGTAGGACCAAGATATCTCAATACGAGTGGAATGAACATATGCAAAAAAGCATTAATAATTAATTTTAACACTGATTTTGAAAATGTATTGACATATCCATTATAATATGCAACATAACCTGTAAAAAGTATCATCTCTACTCCAGATTCTGAATTTCCCTTTGTGTGACTCTGAACAGGAGAAGTGGTTGACAAAATGTATTGTTAACTGGAAGTGCAGGGCGTCACTGAAGACAATTGTGGGCTAATGTATGTTTGATTTTTGTGTTTCTATGGTTCAGCAGACCTCACCCAAACTAAAACCAGTGGGCTCATTAGTCATGTAAAATGTGTTAGTCTTGCAGGACTTGGTAAGTAGCAAGTGCCAAAGGTATTTTAGTAAAAGGTATCAGTGTTTCTTTTTCTTCTGTTCCTGTAGGGTGTGCTGTAGCTCTCTCAGGTTCTCCGACAGTAGCTCTACTTCATCTAGGCGGCCGCTGAGCTTAGCATCAAAAATGTAGGCCCTAATGTTGTCAATCTGCTGCAGCAGCAGCTCCTCCTCTATCATGTCCACATCTGGCAAAACCTCATCATCATCGTCCCCGTCAAAGGGGTTGGTTGAGACCTCTGGAGAATTCCCACAGGATTCCATGAAAGGGTTACCTGCATCAGTTTCGTCCTCAAACGGGTTGCTAGACACGGCCTCAGTCTGCTTTTCCTCCTCGCCTTCTTCATCTTCATCAAAGGGGTTGTATTCTTTCTTTCCATTAGCAACCTCTTTGTGCTCTCTCTGGATGTCCTCAAAGAAAGGATTGGATGGATCTTCCTCAATGGGAGTAGAGTCCTCTTCATCAAAGGGGTTCAAGGAGGTGCTGCTCTGTCCTTCGCCACTAGGGGGAGTTACATGCCCCCCTAAGCTCCTCAACCTGGGAGGTGACTCCTCTTGGGTTGTGAGAGCAGGGAATGCCCTCAGAGAGCAGGGGCTCCTGTCAGCTTTAGGGGCCAGGTCCTCTGTTGCTGTGTCTTCCTCTCCTTGTTGCGACCCTGCTTGGCTGAATTCCAGAGAGCTCTCCCAGGTGAAGGAGGGTTGGGTAGAGCCAAAATTGGGGCCCCTGTGCTCCCACTCCTCCCTTTCTCGTGCCTCCAGGCGTTGGAGTTCCTCTTGCTGCAAGCTCTCCTCCTTAGCTAGCTTTTGTGAGAGTGCAATGGCCAGACTGGTCTGCTGCTGATCATATTCATCCTGCAGCTGGCGCAGGTTCTCCTCCAACATGGCTACCTCATCTGTCCTCTGAGCTTCTCGTGCCTGGCGAAGGAAGGACTGTATGTTCTCAATCTGTTGCAGCAGGGGGTCTTCCAACTCACTGCGTGTGTGGACAGAGTCAGAAGACGGCAACCAACCGCCGGCTTTGGTCATGCGTGGTGGTCTAGGAGCCTGAGGCAGCTCTCCATTGGCTGGTGGACGGTTTCTCTCAGACTCTTGCCTCTTCTTCAGAGACTCCTGAGCAGCCTGTTGAGACATACACAAAATATAGAAACTGAGTAACTTGTTTAATCAATGACAAATAAAAAGAAACATCTGCATAATAATCTCACCAGTCTCTCTTGTTGGAGTCTCTTCTCTTGCTCCTGTTTCCTTTTTTCTTTCAGCTCTTCATATTTTTCTTTAGTGGGTAAAGACATCAGACCCAAAAGCTTCTCCTAACATAGGAGCAATAAGTAGAGGTGATGTTTTCAGGGAAAGAAAGGAGAAATGGACGTGTAGTAGAAATCTAAATGGTTGTCTATTCTCAGTCTCACCTGGACAAACAGTGTGGCTGTATAACGGATCATCCTCTGCAGCTGAAAGGTTTTTGGATGTGGAGGTGGATCATCTTTTGTTCCTAGTGTTAAAATCCTCTTACTGAGAAGAAACCACATAACAATTAATCTTTAAAATCACTCTTTTTTTGATGAATGTGACAGAGATGTGACATCTACCTTAGTGCATCGATTAGTTCGTAGTATTTCTGAACTTCCAGTCTCAGCCCACCAGCAGTGTCGAGATTGTAAGTGGTTTCTCCGGCACTACGAGAGAACATCGCCACAACAGTGATACACAAGTCACAAATCCAAACATCATGCATACAGCTCTGGAAATAATAAGAGACCACTGGTCTTACCATTTATAGATATGTGTTTGAGTAAAATGAATATTTTTGTTTATTCTATACTGACTACATTTCTCCCAAATTCCCCCCAAAAATATTGCAATTTAGAGCCTCCATTTGTGTTTCCAGACCTCAAACAATTCATTTTAAACAACACAATACTAATGTTTTATCTTAAGAATAATTCAGATATCAATATTTGGTAGAATAACCCTAAATTTCATTCACAACTTTCATACATCTTGGCGTGCTCTCCACCAGTTTTTCACATTGCTGTGCCACTCCTGGCCCAAAAATGTAAGTAGCTCAGCTTTGTTTAACGGCTTGTGATAACCCATCTCCCTCTTCCTTCCTTCCAGATGCTTTTAGTGGGGCTAAAGTTTGGAAATTGTGAATGGTCTCTAATGTTTTCAGAGCAATATATTATATAATAACTTCTTTTAACTCAGGCTTACTTTAGAGACTCAGCCATTCGGATATACTCTGGAGCCTTTTCATCCACCTTCTCCATGCACATCCTCAGCCTCTGACAGGAAGACAAGTTATGAGCAAGTGAACAACAGGAAACTCCAAAAGAAAAACACTGAATAATGGGACGGATACAAGAGAATAAACATAAGGCAGCTTGAAAACAAAACACAGCCACACTACTACTGGGGAAGACATATGCAGTTACGTCTCTTTGTTTTAAACCAAGGTAGTTTGATATACCAACCTCGTAAAGTTTCACTACATCAGGTACATGGTCCTTCTCTTCCAGCTTCTGCTGCCTTTTCAACAGCGTGTCCATACAGTGATGACAGCAGCGTATCTTCTCATCATCCTTCTCCTCTAGCATGGATGTTACGCTGCTCAGGCTGCTGATGCTGCCTCTGCGGGATCCCATTCCACCACCACCACTTCCTGCTGGGGGGGACTGGGACTGACCAGGACTTCCTGGCACACAGAGGGCCTCTCTCGTCCCACTGATTAACTTTTCTGTGAACAGACAAAATGCAGAAATGCCATTCGTACGGTCTTAAGTCTTACTTTAATGTGAATATTTATGATAATTTGCACTCATACATACGGGCCAAAGGCAAGGGGATGAATTCCATGCACTTCCTACACATAATGGACCCACAGAGACGACAGTGGTGCCGCCGGTTTCGGATATTGAACTTGTTGCCACAGTCAGGACAGAACGGGACATCTGCGTCATTCACCCATGACACCACTGACCTCTCAATAGCTACAAAGCAGAGATGACCATTTATTATTGTATAGTACTTGCCAAACAGGAAATAAATCATAAATAACAATATATTGACAAACCTCTGATTTTGGCAGCATCTGAGTTGGTCCTGTCAAACGAAGTCAACTGAAACAACATTGTGAATAAGACAGCGTAGAAAAACTACATTATTTGTGAGGGAATTATGGTTTGAATGCTTTGTGATTTGCTTGTGTAAGCGCACCTTTTCCAGTCTAATGATGAGCTTGTTGACCTCAATGACATAATGATCTATCCTTGCCGCTCGGTGTTTTTTGAAAAGGTCCAGGTGACTTCTGGTTGCTCCTACAAAAGCAAAAAGAAGGGCAACAATTAATCTAAACCCTCAGAACTCTGAGCTGATGAAACAAGAAGAGTGAGATTTGTATTTACATAAATCCAGTTTTAATCTCACCGAGCTCCTGAGGCTCCCACATGTACGGGTCCACTCCACCGTAGTAGAAGGACTCATAACTGCCGGTATCAGGTCTATCTTCTCCATCCCTTTTCAACAGTTTGTCTTTGGCTTTCTTTGCCTTCTGAACCAAACCTTTGCACAGAGACATGTCAGCACGTATAACTTCACGTGTGGAAAATGCAGGAAAAAAAATGACATCCTCTATGTACATGTGTCCTATAAAGAAAACCGACTTTTAGGTTAGAAAAATACATGCTAATCAGAGAGCAACATCTCCCCACCCCCCCCTCTTGCCACCAAGGCTCTCACGTATGGATTAAATAAAGATTTCACCTCCTAACACACTGACATCTTCCTAAAGCCCTGGCTAATGAGTTTGGATGATTTGGATGATTATAAAAACATCTAGGGAGGACTGTGCAGGTTGTTTGCACATTCTGTACATTTCATCATCATCCTTTCCTTTTCTCATCTCTTGTCCCTTCAGTATCCTGAGAAGCTGCAGCATCAGCATGCAATTGCCAATTCATCCTGGCGGTAGTAGCCTCCAGTAAACTGGCACTATATTTTACTAAATCCATTAAATGTTTTTTGTGTAAGCAAGGCTGCTTAAGTCCAAGCTCTCCACAACCTTGATGACCTTGCTCTGTACTGGCTTTATAATAATATGATAATAAACTTTATTTTTATATGTACAACTACGTACAACAAACAAAAACAAAGAAAAATCATAAAACAAAGGGAATAGAATTGGGTTGTACAAAAAAATGGGATACTAAAACACAGTAACATTTCAAACATTCATACAAGGGTGTTTTGAAAAGAGATGTAAAGACTACAGATGTTGCCAGTGATCTCAATAAACATAATGTTCCACGTATCTCAATTCCAACTATACTCCATACTATATATAAAACTGCGCTTTGGATTGCCGGTTCTGCGTGTAGGATCATTATGTTCCCTTAGATTGTGGTCTTAAACTACACAACACTTACTTTTGAGTTGTCCCCTAACATGGCGGTCATCACCGGAGTGCTCCTCCTCATAGTGGTCTTGGAGTTGGTAAAAGGACTGCAGGTCCTTGAGGCACAGGGGGCAAAGAAAGCCCTCTTTCACTTCTCCTGTGCCTTCAAAAGGAGGAGGATAACTCGAAGCCATGGAAGCCGTACACTCTGTTGTTGAAGAAGAGATGAAAGGTGGCAGGATCCTGCTTTGGTCCACATATCACAGGGTGTACAACCCACCCCATATTAACTCCATCACGCCAGAGAAAACCCTAGTGTAGAAAAATATAGAAACATTCATTCATTAATCTCAGTTCCTTTAAGTGTTTTATTTTTCTAATTAAATATTTAGCATCACCATAGTTTATATCACAGTAACAAGAATCATATTAAAACCAAGTTACATGAAAAATAAGATGATTTTATAGCAAGTCCTATAAGTTCAAGGATACAAATTCTTCCCTTAAGCTCTTTTTGTAGCTCTGAGTGTAGCTGAATTTAAATTATTTTTGGTAATAACAACTGCGCCAGTATTGTAAGTTTCACAGTTGCAACTCACAAAAAACATACAGACACTTGAGTTCAGTTTCATAACTTGTATATGCACCGTAAAGCATTCACAGGTAAAACTTTTTTTTTTTTTTTTTTTACTTTTTCAGAGCAAGAGGAAACAAAACCACAAGCCTACAGCAATAAAACTGTTATCAGTGAACTTATCTATGACATAAATGGAACTAAGTAACATTCTCACAATAACATGAGAGTTGAATATTATATATCTATAAAAAAAACAACCAGGTTTTAGGTAAGGCATGGTATAAAAAAATAACAATCTTTTCGACAGGAATTAAGCAATATGTGGTACTTTATTTTGTGAGAAACTGCTCTACATGCTGAGAGCTGTGGGTCCTTTCTAAAAAAAAAAACCCAACAACTGCAGAGTAGACCCAAGGGTTGGAGATTCGTGGGTCCTCCTGCAAGAAAATCTCATGTTTTTTCATGAAAAAATGAGCATTCCCCATCATTTTGGACCACTTTCATTACCATATTTTTTAAACAAAAGGGTTAAACAAGATTATAAGTAAACAACATCCAAAAAACTTGAACATAAAACCTGTTCAAGAAGTTTACTGAGGACCAAATAAAACCTCT
>JAPQRN010000025.1:10337260-10371299 GCA_037367275.1 Coranthus polyacanthus | reverse complement strand
AGACTTCGGCCAAGAATTAAGTTAAAAATATCAATATGATGTGAAATGTCTCGGCGTATGCGTCATGATGCATTTTTTTTTTATTGTCAGCTCATCTTCCAGCCATAATATGATTCGTATTGTTTTCTTTTGTAAAGAAACTAAAGCCGTCTGTTTTTCATATGCTCTGAGGTGTTTCAGTTAACAGAGAATTTATTCAACATCAGCCGAAAAGGTAAGTTTAGTGAGAATATCACCAGATCCAATGTGAGGTGCAGCACTCAAATGCTTAGATAACAGGTTAAAAAAGTATTTTGTCAAACCCCACCAGCTGAATTATCTCCTTGAAGGGGTCAAAAAAAGATTTCCTTGTGAGTCAAAACCACACTCTGTCAGGCTGTTTCCACGCTGTTTTGCCCTAGATGGACAAAGGAACTGACAGTGGCACAATTAAGATATGTCTGACCTGTATGGACGTCCACCTCCTTACATCTGCCATGTATGTGCCCTCCGTTCTTTAGGGGCAGTGTGTAACGACACGCCCAAAGGAACCAATTAATTGCATAAGACATTGTATTTTAAGCACTTTAAAAGGCCAGCATGTGCTTGGACAATTAAAAATCATGTGAATTCTGCAGTGTGTGTTCAGCGAATGTAATGTCTTGATACAAAGATACAGAAAAATGTATTATTGCTGCAGGTGTAGAAGCATTTGGTTGTAACCTCTTTTTCCGTGTGTTTCAGTGTAAGAGTGTAATTAAAAATATAGCTTCATTTCTCCTGATTCAGCCTCACTTGTCTAGTGGGAAAAGAAGCCTGTTATCAGAGTCTTTGACAGCTTGGAAATGCTAACTATTAGTATTCCAGTCTGCGTTATGGGCCTATGTACTAATGAAGACGACTGTGTAAGTATACACTCTGCGCGTTGGTTGAAAACACTGAGGCTCATTAGCCTTAGTCTCATGTTTACTCTTCCTGATGCCGTCAGGTCAGCGTGTAAAGGGATTTTCCAGTATCTGCACTGTGACTTTAGCTTTTACACGACTTTATCCAAAAGAGACAGAAACATTTTCTTCTGTAACTTGGTACATAATGATCCTCCTTGCAGCCTTCAGGGAAATTTTCCTCAGTGTTTTAGTGGGAAGTTATAGCCAGCTGTATGGTAAAGGAGTGCCCTCAAAGGAAAAACCTGCCACACATATACAGTAATAAGCACCGTTAGACATTTGAAACACGAGTTTAGGTGAATTTTAATGACCCCAGTGAGGAAAGTGGAAAGACACAGACAAAAAAGGTTAGAGCAACATAAATGTTATCTTTTACATTTTATTAAATAAGAGTAAGAAAGCATGACACTGTTAAAAAAGATCGGCCATAAAAAGCTGACAGCTAGTTTATTTGTAGTGGCTTTATTGACTTTCACTGTGTCTTTTGTCTTTCAGCTCACATTGTTTAGTTGTCCAGACCACCACAGGTTTACTGTCTTAGTTCACTCTCACTGCTCCAATAGAGCCATTATACTTTTAACATAGCTGGGAACATGGCTTCAAATCAATAACTTAATGTGTAAAATTGAGCACATACCCATGTTTTCTTGGTCTGCCTGTCAGTGAACACATTTATGCAAAAAGTCCTTCCTGTTTTTCATTAATCAATTTCCCTATGTCACACTGTTAGAAAAAAAGACACAGCTTTCCACCCTCTGCCCATTTTAATGTGCTATGAATATGATTCACGATAGACATGTTTTAGACGAGTTAAATGATAGAAATCAGACAAATCTGATCCTCAGCTCTGATTGGCTGGGGCATGCAGGAAGCGTGAATGATGATTTGCAGACTGTACTTTAATATGGACGCCAACAGTTAGAGGAAGCATGTCACCAGTTACCAAGAAGTTCATACTCTTTAAGAATATTGTCCAAGCCACCGTAGTGGCAGTGCTGAACGGTGCCTCTTAGTAGATCTAAAATCACACTGAAGCACAGCCAGTCAGGACTCACTGCTTAATAACTTTCTTGTATTTTCTGTCATTGCTGGCAGTGTTTTGGTTGCACAAAAAAAAGATGAGTTCAGGAAAAGAGAAAGTCTTGAAAGTTCAGCGAATTTCACCTCAGTGGGAGTTCAGAATAGATCTGTAGACACCTTGGTGTCCATAGACACTCCTTAGAAAAGCAACCAGAGGTGGCAAGGTAAAAGACAAGACACCTGACAGCGACAATAGAGGTGTGTAAGGAGCAGAGAGTAGGAGATAGACAGAATGATGGCAGACATGAGAAAATGAAGTGACACAGATGAATAAATAAACAAATGGAGAAGCGTATGCGTGGATGTCATGACAACCCCGTCCCCCAGAACTGACAGCGGCCTGACAGGGGTCACTGCAGTGAGGAATGAGTGACGGCTTACAGGGTCCGCTGGTGGCGATGGCTGGCTGAAAGTACGTTTGTTTGTACGCTCATGTGTGAAAGAGGAGAGTCAGGAACACAGGCTCAGTTTTAATGACTGGCTGGTTCTCTTTGTCTTGCATGTTAATATCAAAGCAAAAGCTGCCCAGCTTTTGCCAGTTCTTGATTCGGCTTTCTACAGGCTGCCTCATTCTGACGACAGGAATCATCTCACCCCTTATAACACATCAATCTGCAATATTTTCAAAAACGAGTCGCTGTAATGCTGTTGCTGCGCATCTGGTCTGGTCTCTGTCTTGACCCTTCAAAGCCTTGGTCTTGATACACTCTGGACTTGGTCTCGGTTCCTGACTGCAACACTAGTTCAAAATAAAATAATAACATAAATCATCCAAAACACAAACCATTCCAAACAAATCACACTCAAAATGAACACGCTGTGCCATTTAGTGTCTAATTAAGCACACACAAATATGAGTTGTGCTTCTTTACTTTTATGCTTAAAGAGCTGTGCCAGAAATACTGTTTGAAAATAACATTTGACCTGCAGTGACTAGTGGGTGTCAGGATTCAAATGAGGGGATGGAGGACAGGGGCAATTTGCATCAGAGAGTGTTCAAAGTAAATATCAGAATAGGATCGTAAGGGCTCACACAGTGGGGGATTTTACAGCAGCTCCCTGCAGCTATGTATCAAACAACAACATCAAGCGAACCCTTACTACTTACAGGACAATGTGATGATTTACGATATTTAAAATATCAGATAACTACTTTTTGATTTCAGCTGTGAGCATGAATTTGGACAAAAGAACCCCTCACGTTGGGATATTTTCATGCGGCTCACTGTGTCTTCATATGAACAGTTACAAAAGTTGTATTCTTTTCTTACAAATTCCAAACACAGAAGAAGCTGTTATGAGTGTCATTGGATATTTAAAAATTCTTTTACACAACTTTTTTTTTTTTGCGGTACCCTTCAAACTCTGGAAGCTGAGTTTGTTTCCTTTCCTATACTGACTAATGCCTTATTTCCTCATTTTTCATCACAATGAACCGTTAGCTGGAGTCACAAACACACACGGAGACACACAGCAAGAGAAGAGAAAGAGAATTTTGCATTATTTATTTTCAAATTTCATCTCTGTCTTTAGCTGTGTGTCTGTTGCCCAGACAATCCCATTATCTCTCAATAACCTGTGAGGCGGCTCTGTGTTTCTTCAGTCAGAGACTGTGATTAGTGCACTACTACCACATGCTACAGCTCACTTATCATTGCGCTCCCTCTCTTTCCCTTTGTGTCTGTCCTCCCTCGTCTTTACACCTCTCCATCACAGTCAGGTAGTGTCTGGGACCAGGCGTAATCGTGGTAGATTGAGCTGATCTTTCAGTCTCACGCCCCGGCTGAAATGGCAGATGTGAGGTTTTAAATATTTCATTCTTCAGGATTGATGAAAGGAAAAATATTTCTGGGGGAAAAAGTCCCTAATAAGAGCACCGCAGAAAAAAAAATCTTCATCCTATCAGGTCTGTTACTGAGTCCTAAAACCTATACTTTCTTAAACAAAAGAGAAAAATCACAGATTTTAGAAGATCATTTATCTCAACCTGGTAATCAGAATGAAGTTTCATTTCATTTTATTCATCAAATTCAGAATATAAATTGCTGAAAACATTTAGGGTTAGAAAGAAGATATAAACCTGGTTCTTAGTGTTGTAGTCAAGACCACCTAAACTGAGACCAAGCCATGACCAAAACCAGACTAGATACGCAGCACGAGTCTTTCAAATATCACAGATTGATATGGTACAAGGAGTGAGATGATTCCCCTTTTCCTGGGAGTATGAGGCAGCCCATGAAATGCTGAATCAAGAATTGGTAAAAAAGTTTTTACGACTAAAAAGAAAGCTTTAAAGATATTTCTCTGGAGTCCTCTTTGTCTGAGACCAAGACAAGGCTGAGTAAAAAATGCGCTCAAGACCAAGACGAGACCAAGACCTTCAGAAAGACCAAACTCCTACACCACTACTGGGCCTAAGCCTGGTTCAGCATCCAAATTCTAAGTTAGCAATATAGATCATTGTTTGTATCTTTTTCTTGATACTTGTCCATTTACAGCGAGATTTATGGCAAGACAGTCTTTGAAACAAATCCATTTGTGTGCAAAACAGGCTGAATCATCCAACATCAGTGACGACTTTCCACACACCATAACAGACAAAAATACATTTTAATCATGTTTTTTTTTTTGTGCAAAAAGAAATAAGCCGTTGTGTACAGTTTGTTTGAAGTTTGGTCTGTTTGCTGCGTACTTTTAAAGCAGTTTTTTTTTACTACCATCACTATCTTTGCATAATTAGACCATTTTATTGCATTTTATGCCCGTCTTTGTCTTAAAAAAAAAAAAGTAGACAGACAAGATGTCTGTGTTTGTAGCATGTATCTCTACGTGAAACAGATAAATAAAACCATTTTGATCTGTGCTTGGGGTCTAAACTTCACTTTCCAGAGTATTCCGACTTTATAGACGTTTAGGTTTTCAAACCTTTGCTGCAGGTAATTACCCTTCAGTAGGATATACCACTCTCACAATGTTTCACCCCCATCTCGGAGAGCCCTGCTCGAGTACTTGGGTTTAAATCGCTGATTAGTGCTTTCAGTCTTTTGTGCTCCTCAGCGGCTGTGTGGGAGTGTGAATATGTAACAAGATAGCGATGTGCTTCTGGTGTGTCACTACCAGCACATGAAGTAAACTACAGCCGCAAGGTGTTTAGCTGTTACATGCAAACCATCCATCATGTGTAGGTAACCAGAGGGAACCACAGACACACACAGACTCCTTCTCCTGTATCTCATCTTCAACATCCTTCAGTTTAGTTAATCTAATAGGAGGGAATGGTAGGCAGCTGCAAAGCATATTAAAAGTATATTTACCACCAAATGTAAATGCCACAACATGCAAATGCTGTTATCTCCCTTGGCATCATCTTCCTCTGCACAGGAGGGAGTAGTTATGTCGTATTTATGGGAGACGCTCTGAGAATAAATACGTCCAGTGTGTTTTTGGGAATAACTCATCAGGAACTTGCTTTGAAGAGAAGTGTAAGAAAGTATAACAGTACGGGAGCCACAGCTGTTCACATTAAATCATCCCATTTCTCTTGTTTTCTTTCTTTTGGTGAAATAGGCAGGATGTGCAGTTGAAATGGAGCAGTAAAGATGGGGAGCAAAATAAAATCAATCCGGGCTGAAAATATGTCATTACCTGCCATTTTAATAAGCGATGAGAGCGAAAAAGTTTCAGAGTAATTTCATCATTTAGATTGGTTGTTAAGCAGCCTTTTTGATTCTACTTCTAACATTGATTTTCTAGTGCTATGTTATTCTCATTACCACCACCCGATAGGAAAAGGACACATCTCCAATGTGAAGCCAATGCGGAAGTATCTTTAAGTGTAAAACCACTAGATTCGCATAGACTTACATTGAACTTCTCTCTAAAAATACAGGACTCATTCTGGTCTTATTTGTTTTATTTGGACCCCCTAATAAACATTCACATGGCCCATCTTTAAAGTAATAATATTTTAGGGTGAACAGCTCACTCACCCGCCAAGTTGGACTTTTATTTTTTTTTCCTGACAGACACCTCGACGGTAGCTGTGGTTAATATGTTACACTAAAAAGTCTGTCAAATAACTTTGTTACGCACATGTTTGATGAGCTTTACACCCTTAACGCGCCTGCAAGCCAGCATTTAGCATTAGCTCACTTCTACCAACACGGCGACGGCCAAAACTCAAACCTCCTGGCTTCAAATCGGCAGTCCAAAAACCACTGATCTCACTGCAGCTCCGTCCACCATGCCGCTACCAATGCTGTGTATCTTTCCTGAAGATTTCTAAGCTTAAAATTCATGGCTGACTGCTCACATCCGACTTCACAAGTATTTCCTTCCTCTTTTTCTGTGAAATCCCATCAATCCTACCTCACCTGAAACATGATGTGTAATGTAATTCCTCAACATGTTCTGTGCCTGCCCTCGGGTCTTTTCCTGGTTGGAATAGCTCCATAGGAAATTAAAGTGTCACCTTAGTCAGATTCCTAAAGCACTGTATTTCAACTGCAGGGAGCAACAATGTACTCACCAAAGCTCTGAAGGTCATGGCCTGAAAGCAGTTGAACTATTACAAAAAGCAGCCATGACATATTGGAGAAATCATACCTCATACCATACTGTTGTATCTTGCACTACTCCTACTGTTTCCACCCGTCAGCCTCCAGCGCTTTCAGGTTAAAAGAGCTGGAGGAAAACTAGCGCATGCAACGTTTTTGTTCGTAACCTCAGGAGAAATTTGGGTGGTGGTGGTGGTGGTGGTGGTGGTGGGGGGGAACGCAGCTTTCTCCTCTCGGCCCAAATCAAAAGGCTAAATATAAATATACAGTAGATGGCCTGACGCTGTGGAAAAGAGAAGACACTTTTCCAAGCTTCCACGTCGAGCCACGGACTAGAGCAGTGGAGTTGTTTCTGACAGATTTCTTAACAGCAATCAGTAATTAAGAGCTGCCAATCACATATTCAACCCCCTACCTTTCTGAAAACACTCATGAGCAGCAAAAACCTCCTCCTGTCACAAGGCAGGTTTTCATACCCGTGAGCTAAGGAAGGACTTTATTACTATTATAATTGACTGCCATTCTCTACATTGTAAAAACATTTTTTTGGGGGGACCTGCTGCTGGTTGTTTGGACAGTTTTTCTGACTTTTTTAATTTCATTTGATCCAGCCCTGTCCTTGATGAGCACCAGATTTTTCTACACATACCTACATCATTACTTTGTGCCCTTTTTTTGCTTTCAACCCACCGCAGCACTCACTATTAAAGTTTTTTCTTCAATGCGGAAAGGTAATTATGGATTTTTTTTGTCAAATGATGCCAAAAAAAATCCTTAGAGCACTGCGGTTTGGAACAGGGAGCTAGTGCAATTCAAATCTAAAAGGTATGATGCCTTAGTCGGGAGAAGACTTGGAAGGCCTGAGCAGTGCAGTATTTGGCCAGCTGGAGCTTACTGAGGGATTCTGCAGGAGGTCAGAAACAAAATAAAGCAAAGTTTGTGAGTCACACATATCAACAGACTGTCACATCCAACACTGCAAGTATGGGCAGCAGACGTGTCCAATATCACTTGTTAAATTAGAATAGCTGACTTTTTATCCACCCAGCATGCAAGGGGCTATAGTGGTCAGAATGTCTGGTCGTCCATCCGTCTGCCATCATCACGTTTCCAGAGCAGAACTACAGGAGAAAACCGTTCAGTATTTTTCCAGTAAACTTGCTAAAATCTATCAGGTATGTGCTGAAGTGGAAACTTCATTAAAGTACTTGTAGTGATCACGCTAATTTACAACAAAGTCCACAGGTGGGAAAGGAAAAGGACAAAACGAAGAAAAAAGTAAAATGCAAATACAATACGGTCACAAATATAATACAAGTAATAAAAACACTACAACCTATACAGGAGCGTCCGGTGTGAGAACATGTGTGATGAGTTAATTGTTTGGTTTGGGTTTGCTTTTTGCTTTGCACACTTCCTTCACCTCCTTTGCTCTGTCCTCAGATTTGTCCAAGAAGCAAACACACTCACACGCATTCACGTCCATTTTCACCTGTTTTTGAACTCTCCATCACAGATCGGGCCTTAGGGAAGCATGATTGTGTCTTGTCGAGCAGCTATTTTTGTCTACTGAAGTGATCAATGTGAAGAGCAGCGTGATTCATGAGCTTGATGAGCAGCATAAGGCCCAAGATCAGATCCCAGACCAGAAATCACCTTTTCAATCCTCAAACCAGGAAAAGAATAGGTAAAGAAGATGATGAAAGTTTGTGTCATGCTAAGATGAGTCAGGATGACAGAAACAATCAGACATACGGACACCTGAAGGCTGTGAAATTAGTTCGAAATGGAAAAATTGAACTTTCACTCAACTGAAGTAAAATGTCCTGCTCTTTCTGACTTGTCTTAAAATCTAAAAGTGCATAGCCTTATTAAGAAACTTCACTGACACCTTTAGAAGATCTTATTCAAGATGTTTAATGCTTGGGAAGGCTGCAGAATAAAGCCTTTACAGTAGCAGGTGGTGATTCTTCCTACTGACCTATTCCCAGGAGACGGCAGAGTGGAGAGGCCTGTCTACTCTGTCAGTTGTTGTTGAAGCTACAGTCAGAGAACAATCCTCCACGTCTTCTGTTGCTGTCACTACTGAGAGAGCAGCACCTGTGTCAGTGCTAATAACGCTGTTTGTATTAAGTTAGAGTCAAATGAAAACACAACCTATTAGGTCACTGACATTGTTCTCCAGATTTGTCTTTTTTAATGTGGTTGTGTTGCCACTCCGTCTGAATTTGGACATATTGTATCAGTCCCTGTGGTCTCCTGAGACCAAAACATACCGATTGTTTATAGTAAAAAGCATTGAACGGGCTTGTCTGTTCCACCAGCCTTATAGTTTGAAGACGTGGATGACTTGAAGACTCTTTTTCATGTTTGGAGAGGTTGTAAAGGTCACACTGTCAAGAGTTAGTCTGAGAGGCAGACAGTTGGGTTTTTTGTTTTGTGTTTTTTTTTTGACTGAGCTCCGGTGGATGCCTTCAGCCTTAAAAGTCAGACACAGGATAGGTGAGTATTTATCAGAGGTGCTATACAGGTTCAAAGCTTCCTCCGCCGACCGAAGCTTTATATGTTAAATACGTAGGCGTTAAATGCGTCGGTTTCCATCCGTAACAGATTGGATCCTAACGGGGGAGCATCTTAATGATGGAAAAATGTATTTACTGAAAAATGTATTCACTCTCCAGCATTTTAATGTCCTTAGCCAGCTAATCATTATCTTGAAACCGGATACTAGACAAATGGGGTGACATTATCATCTCGTGGTAATGGATGCTGTTTAAACGAGAAGTGTTCACGGTCAGGCTGAATATCACTTTTTTCACACTGCTTTAAGTGTTAATGGATAAAGCTGGTGATACAGTATTTTATATTTTTCTTATTGCAAACATAACAGAAAATAGCACTGATACTGACTAGTTCTCAGTGCCTTTTTTGGCTCAGGGGGACGGATGGAGTTTGAAAGATATGGATGTTCGTGGATGTTAATTGGCTGCTCAGAGCATCCTGCTCTTTGAAATAAATGATAAAACAGAATAATAGTAAATCACTCTCAGCCTATTTAGGACATTAGTTTGCACTTAAATGTTTTAGGTAAAAAAAGAGCATTATTTGTGCATGATTGTTCATGTTAAAGATTGAGCCATTCAGAGTATTTGTATAGTTGAAAGGCATCCTTTGTTTAGGGAAAAGAATTTACTTGGATGAAGATGGACAAAGGTGTGACAGATGGGATCGCATCACATTGAAGTCAACTGAATCACAAAATCGCTTTACTTAGGCCCTTTGTGGCCGCTGAAACGTCATTGAACTGCACAGAAAGTAAGCTGATTTCAATAAAGGGCCACTGAAGAAAACATAATGGCATGATGATTGTGGCGTAGGTGTCTTCCTCATTGTCCAGAACATGTGGTCGGACTGTTTACTATTGCAAGAACACACAGTTCTCCACAGCCTTGCTTGAATTTGTCCTCCCACACAAAACAACTATCTCATGAGATTAATGGTATGAATGGTATTGGATTTTCCTCACAATTCAGATTCTAAATAACGCAGGAATCGATGTATCTGCTCAAACTGATGCTCAAAATGAATTATGTCTATGGTGCCTTGTTTACTTGTGGCTGACCTATTCCCCTGTCTCTGTGTGTGATGCAGTTATTCCCCTGTGGAAAAAGTTCAAAATGTCATGTTAAAAATAAATCCTGATTCTGTCAAAAACAGTTCCTTTAGTATTCCCTCCATGTTTTGCCTCCTTCATCATTTTTTTCTACTTGCAAACTGTGGGGATCTCCATTTTAGTCATTATAGTCAGTTTGAGGTGTTGAAGTAAATAAGGCTTTAGGCTACATAGTTAAGGATACACATGGCAGGTCAGTCGTGTGGATTTTTTTAGAACAGCTTTGTGTTCAGGTCTATCGCTCCAAAATACAGAGAAACCAGTCTTTCGTGTCCACAGTCCACACACGTCCATTGAGATTGAATCTCAGTTTGCTGTCAAATGTCTGATGGACTTTTGCTGAGAGCCATTGGAGTGCATAGTTGAGATGAGAGTTTTTAAAAACCCACTAGGTTTGTTTCATTGTAATTGGTTCCAGCGAATGAGAGAAATGGAGAAATCAAACCATAGTCTACATTTAACTCCCTTATCATTTCTTTCAGTTTAAGATTGGGTTTAACTTGAAGCCATATTTGGACATTTCGTGAAATAAGCTTATTTGCCTGCCGAGACTTAAATGGAAAGATCAATATCGCTTTCATGTCTGTGCTTTAAGTATAGAGATGAGACATAGTTTAGCATAAGCACCACGGAAAGGGTAACCCGGTGCTTGTGTTTACACTTATTTCCAGTCTTTATTTAAGCAAAGCTAACTGCCTGCAGCTTTACATTTACCTCACAAATATGAGAGAGACGCTAATAAACAGGTTTCCCAATAAGGTGAATTATTACTTTAATTTTTCTTTAATGGGTTGCTGTCTTATCTCGACTTGTCCCTGACGTACAGTATGATACATACTTTATCCACTCGTGTTTTAGACGTTTCTCGATCCAAAGATGCCTCCTGATGCAGGCATCATAATCAAATCAGGGGGCTGGTTTATATTCACAGCTCTGCTTGCAATGCACTGCAGAAGGATTGAAGTTTTGTTTTGTAACGTTTACGTCTTGAGTTGGGTCACGCAGATCCCAGAAATGAAAAGATGCAGATGTTTATATTATACGTTGTTGCTTGTATAAAAGGTTAAGTGTGTAATATTTACTAGTAAAGGTGCAGATTGCAACCAACTCAATACTCTTCTCACCCTCCCCTACAATGGGCACAAAAAAAAAAAAAAAAACCCTAGTTACAGCCAGTGTTTGTTTTGTCCACCCTGGGATTTTTATTTAAGGAGATATTAACTCTTCAAACATGATAGATGCACTTTAACACTGGATACCAAAAAATGGGAAAAAAGGAGAAGACGAGCTACTGTAGGAACACGGTAAGACTCCGTGGAGGCGACCCACTCCATCTGTAGATATAAACGGCTAATTCCAAGGTAACAAAATCACAACAATTCTTATTTTTACGTGATTATACACTGATGAAAGCAGAATTTTGAAAATTGTATGTATTGATGAAAAGGTAGCCTGTGTACATCAATAAAGAAAATTCAGGATGCGATATACTGAGCATTTGAATCGTTGACATGTGAATTGTAATCGAGTCGTGAGGCCAGTGAAGATTCACACCTCTATTGTGTTCACAGTACGGAAAGCTCTACATTCCGTGTCTTCGCTTGACCAGAATCAAGGCCCTTTGTACTGTCCTCTGGCTCCCTGGCGTCATGTCTGTTCTCCCTGTCAGATGCTCGCGTCACTGTCCTTCCGCCTTGCCAACCAGCCTCCTGCCTGCTGCCACGCTGATGGAACTGAGAAGCAGAAAGGCTGACAGTCAGGGTGACTCACCAGCCCCACGGGCTCCCTAAAGATACCCTTAAACTCTCCAAGTACGAGTAACATGGGCAGCGTCACGATTCTGCTTCCAGAAGTAGAAACTATACTGTGCAGATACTAATGCAGCAGAATGAATGAATAATGATTGCAGTGCGGTGTTAAAAGGGTGTCAAGAAACTATGAGGCAGGTTTGAGCGAATGCACGTTTCTTCACAGCAGGTGCAGAGTATTTTCATCTATATTTATATATATATATATAAATATAGATGATATTTACATATATATAAAGTCTTGTTACTGTATATAAGCGTGTGCTTTAAGTGTGTGTCTGTGTTGTTGCATCTTGGTATGAAACTGTGTTAAATAATTTTACATGTGTATGAAAGATGCCCCGGCCTCACTGTGGATGGAAATGTACATGCACATACAATTATCCTTTCGTGATAATTGTTACTGTAAATGACATGCTGCCATTCTGTGATCTGAAGCTTAGCTCTGAGCTTGCTGCTCTGTTTGAAGTCTTCCTTGTGAGGAGGTTTCCCTTTACAGTACATGAGCAGTAATTGAGGGCCTTCACCGATAACATTTTAAAGGTAGGCTTACATGTAACCATTAATTAACAGGGTTTCTTGGCAGCAACTGACACCCACACATCCCTTTACATTAACTACAGAGAGAACGAGAAAGGCCAAGCACAATCTCTTATTGTTTGGAGGCAACGGTATGACATCTGCAGGAGAGAATTAAAGTGGTAAAGATAGCAAGGGGTTGTTGTTGTATGTATGTGAGTGCGTCCGTGCGTGCGTGTCTTTGTGGGTGTGGGTGTGTGTGCATGTGTGGCTGCAGTTCTGTAAGCTGTAATAGAGAAGAGAGAGCATTAGGCACACTCAACACTGAGGCAGCAGGAACTTGCAGCAGAACTCCACAGAGTCCTCTCCATCTGTAATCAGCGGAGTGAGAGGGGAGTCACACCTTCTTTTTCCTCACAAACAATACCCTGTTACCCTGTAGACCGTCTCCCTTGTTATCACCGGTTTGCTTTTTTCCATTTCATCCTTTCAAAGTTAACTTTATTTTACATTTATCTTTATTCACGTCCCGCTTTTCCATCTGCGATACTTATCACTTACATGCAAAGACTCTAAAGCTCCAGTACGGAGTATGTTTTTTGCCTCATTCCATAATAACCTTTAAACATATTGTAATTCAAAAGGTGTGAGAGGAAACTAGACTTTTGCTCCTCCTCTTGGCTCTGCTTTCAGGCTTTACAAAATGTAGCCTGTGACTGAAGGTTTTGACCAATTGCAGGTCTTTTCAGAGAAGGGTTGTATGAAAACAGGTGCTTGACAGCTGTGATGACCAGTCGCTGTCAAGACTCTGTCAGCCATGTCTCTGCTGCGCAAACTCTTTCCATAGTGGCATGAAACAGTGTTTCATCATTCATCTTCACTGTTGGGGAGCAAGTAGTTATATGCAACGGAATGTTATGTCATTAAATGACAAAATCTAGGCGTAAACATTCAATTAAATTACAGTCACTAATCAAAATGTTGGTGATTACAAAGGTTACATCTGATATATGTAGAATATAACAGCCAACCAAACCAAGGCAGTGGCCACGTTGGTGGAAATTCAACAATTTTCCTTCTGAAATAAGAAAAAAGTTACGGTGTTGGTTCAAATTTATGTTTTAGGATTTAAGCAGCTTTTTAATCCAGTTTAAAATATTAATGATCAACTGTTCCATTACTTTCATGAAGTAATTAAAATAGTAACATTACTTATTAGATTTTTTCATGGGGTAACTAGCAATCTGTGGATTATTACAGTTCATAAGTTCATGTTTATATACAGAAGGGAGCTGCAGGAGGACAAATACAAATGCCAGATTTGTATTTTCAAATCTGGCATTTTCTTTCCCTGATTTCTGCACACTGCTGATTTCAGACTTAACCTTAAAAGAAGAAAACTACAAGCAAATATTGCAAAAGATACAAAGGATGTTCCTCTTTCTGATGCTGGTTTTGGCAGAGGGCTTGCTCCATAATTTGAGACCTTTCGTCATCAAAGAAATAAAATGCTGACAGCTGGTTACAAATGGCATCTCGTTCCTCTTCAGATGCACACATCTGCCCTTAAAACCATCTGTGACGCCATTCAGCGTCGACTCGTGAGCTGCACAATGCCTCCCAAACGGCATACTTCACAGCTAACAATAAGCCTGTCACTTTACACTCCTCTCTGTGCCTCGCATCCTACCCCCTTCTTCTTATCTAACTGTTCCCCCACTCACTGAGTCTTATACATCTAGAAAAGGCCCTCAGCAATATTACCTGCTGTCAGGTCTCCTTGTCTCCCCCAGTCTCTCTGCCCGTCTGCTGGTCTCAGCAGGGTTGTCTGTATTACGGTATTCATCTCTGCACCGATGGTCGTCCTCTGGCCCCCCTTAAGAGGCACTTCATGAATAAATGAATAGAACTGGCAAATGATAACAAGATTGCTCATTTCACACCACTGAATTCTGTATGTGCATGTATTTATTGGGACAGAGAGAGGGAGACTAAAACTTACTGACTATTGAAGTGCAAAAATCTTACCACAATTTTGTCAAAGGAGCATCTCAAACCTGTATTTAATCACGTGGGCCACTTGTTGATTTGCAAATAAAAGTACAGTCTGTAATTATCGATTAATTGTAATAATTCCATCGTTCAAAGTCGACACCCTTGTTTGTCACATTTTTAAGTCATAAATACTGCCACCATGTATCCACCATGTTTCTGTGAGTAAAGGAGGTGGGATTATGTTATTTATTGGCTTTTTACTTATCACCACCCACTCTTTTCAGAGAACAATTTAGACAGCATACAGGAAATGGGGAAAGACAAACAAAATCAATCAAATGAAATAAAACAACAAAATAACAACTTAAACAACTGGGAGAAAAACAGCAAATCATTAGACAAAGTACCACAATTATCTACCGAACATATGCCTGCAAAATAAACATTAAAGAACATATTTAATACAAATAATGATTGGACTGGCTGGCACTTTTCAAGCTGAGAAAGGAAGAGCGACGAGCTGACGAACTGTCATGATGGATGTCAAGGTTCTCTCCACCTCCTTCCCTCCTCCCTGCAGACTTACACCGTGGCAGTCATTCCAGACTAGTCATTTACATGATGTTAACTTGAGGACTTACGCTCTCTGACCTTTGCCTGTAGCCTGCACTTCTGATCTGCCCTTGACTTTGTCTTCTGCCTGCTTTTAGTCTGCCCGTTTCCTGCCTGCTGTTGGTTTTGACCTCTCGTTTGTTTTACCCTTCTCCTGACTGCTCTTTGGTACGTCTTCCCTTCTCCTGACCTCCAGCCCTTCACAGCTCCCCACTCCATCCTCCAGACAGACTCCCGGTTCCCCGGAGACTGTCCCTGGACCTCCTACATCACCCCAGTAATGACGATAAAGCTTGTTCTAAACCTCCTTCATGTTCTCGATTTGAGTCCATATACTGTATATAACTCCATTGCAATGGATGCATCCAGACTGACATCCCTCTACTCTTCGTGTCACAAGGTACAATAAGATTTCTACCCTTGGCGTCTAGTTTTTTAATGTATTTTGGTTAATAAAATGGATTTTCATTTTTCACTTGTAGCCAACCAGTCAATATGAATCATTAAGGATCATTAAGAGTGAAGGAGTGAGACAGATGTTGAGGGATCTCCTTTTGAATTCATAATATAAATTATACTATATTTCAAAATAACTTTTCAGCATATAGTAATTCAAGTGCTTCAAACGTGACTTCTGCACCTCGGTTCAGTTTTCAAGTTTTAGAAAATCTAGCCTGTGACAAAAGATTTTGTTTCATTTTAGACAATCAGTCATGTTTAATGTGAGTCATTAAAGATCATTAAGAGTGAATGAGTGAGCCAGATGTTAAGGGATCCCCTGTTTGATTTATTCGACAGTACTCATGGGTGTGGTGATTATCAAGCAACTTCATTATTTAACCCCTGCATTCCAAACCCATACTATTACGCATGCTGGATAAACATTTATTGTTTCCCACTGCGTAGTATTTCAACTGGAGTACGTGAAAAATATGAGGACGTCCTACTGCCGCATGCAAGTCACCATGCTTTCTTCTCACGATTTACTTCAAATTTCACATAGACGTATGAGTGATGGATGTATGAGTGAGAGGGTTAATGTATAAGGTCCAATGTTCTAACAAAGTAGTAGGGGTCAATTGCATGGATATTGAATGCAACACTACTTTGTAAGGGCAGCTGCAGCAAAAAGTCAAAAGGTAAAGTATGTGACTTAGAACGAATGGACAGGTGCTGTCATTAAATGTGCAAATAGGCAATACAACAGACTGTACACACATGTAGCCACACAGTTACTGATTGATATAGTGAACTCCTCGCTCCCTCTCTAATTAACCAATTAAGAAGGCACCGAATAGAGCAGGTATACACTGCTGTCACTGGGAAGGTCAGAGCTGTCACATGTTTGTTGGCGATCATTTGCGTGTACGTGTATGTACAAGCCTAGGCAAGTTGGAGGACTCCCTGAACTGACAGTTTGCACATAAAGACAGCTGCGCAGAGCGCTGGCTCGTTAAATCAAACAGAACAAACGGGATCAGAACATATTCACCTCCTGTAAGTCCTTCTCAGTTCAAACTAACACACGCCCTTATGGACTCCTGGGCACCAGTGCTATCAGTTGCATTTCATCGTCTACTCGTGTTTGTTCACGCATTGATCTTGAAGGACTTGGTGGCAGCAGTGGTGTAGTAATCATGGTTAATATTAGCCTAAAAAAAATACTAAGACACTATTGATATGCCTGTAGCAAAACCTCATCCAACAGACTGTGGATGTGCTTTTAATTGCTCTCACCATTATTTCCTAAAAGGACTTGCAAGACTTGAGCTGAGAACTTTAATAAGACAGAATATGGCTCAAACCCAAAGTGGCATGTCGTATTAGCACAACCTACACAGAGTGGGGAATCTCAGTGTATCAGTGGCACAGACTAAAGCACATTAAATCGACTTGTCTCTAGGGCAGTCACTGAAAAGTGTAAAAGGGACACAGAGCAGACATTATCCTCTTTCCTGCTTATATTCTGTGTTTGACATTTCATTTTATATCATTTAAATCAGCCAAATTATTAACACATTCACGCTCGCTTCATTTGACTGCAGTTATCAAAACAGAAAATTGAAAAACAGGACGACTGAAGTCTAAAAGAGGAGGGACGTCTGGGTAATTTTCTTTTCTGTGAATCTGTGTTTTAAGCTTAAATGCATGTTTAGGTGATCTGATTGCCAGTCTGACTAGTATTTCCTCTTTGCTTTATATCAGCCACTTGGTTGAAACATTTTTAAGAGGGACGGTGACTCATAGCAAACTCAGCTTCACTGCAAATGTTCACCAGTTTTGATCATCTTAGAGACACAGTTTTAGATTTAAACCACAAATCTGGTGTCAATTTGTCTACTTCATGTAGACAACACACACACACGTAATCCAAGTGTGATCTGTGGTTTGAAAATGAGGAGGTGACACTGTCTGTGTGCTTATTTGTCAGATTAGGTAAAGACAAACTGACATTCATTTTAAGTACTTTGTGGCAGTTAAATCAGAGTATCCGTCCTCTAACTTACACGTTTCGCCTTCTGCCTTCATATTAGTTCAAATCACTTATTTCTTTCAGAGTTATTTCGAGTTATTTCCATTGACTGAATAATCCATACATCTACAATTTGCCATACAATCCTGTAGTGACTGCACCTTGGCAACAATTAAGATGCGAGTCAGCTTGAAATCATCCATTTGCATTGACACTAAGTTCACTATATTGGCCTGATGCCGTATGGATTGTTTCTACCCTTCTACAGTCTCTCTCAATACATTATCTCAGATCAATAAATGCTCATTGTAACCCACACCAGCAACTTGTCCACTTGCTGTGCACTTAGCCAGTTAAAACCAGTTTCCCAGCAGATACTATAGCATAACACATTGACAAATATTGACAACAATGAACACACTTTTGTCATACATGAAACACAAATGAACATATGCTGCCAGTCAGAGAAAAAAAATGATGCTAACATCATTTTTTACTGGCTTCTAATGGAGAAAGACTTCCATCATCTGTAAAACAAAATAGCTTTTGCTCTCCTAGTGATGGCAGTTGCTGTTTTTGTCTAATCTCCCTTCTTGATATCAGCATATCAGATGAGGATTTCTTTGGGGACAATAAGGGATCCTATTAACGGAACTCCCCTTTGACCAACTTGAGGTATAATATAACTCAAGCCGTGACTCACGCTGTACACTGAAGTACATGTATTTCTACAACAACCCACCACCATCCCCCGGTGATGAAGATGCCCATAAGAGCCTATGGCTGTAAATCAGGTTGAGAGACCAATTAGTCCTCATCTTCAGAATATTTCTCAAAATATCTCACCAGCCTCTTCTCTCCTGTTCCATGACTATCGACGATATTACATCTACGGCACGTATTTGGTTTTATTTAGTGGCTCATCAGAAACACTGAAGTGAAATTGAGCATTAGCTCAATAGATCCTGATGCCTCAGACATTTCACAACATTCAAAACAATTTGCAGAGAGGTTAAGTTGTTTGCTGAAGGGCATTTTATGAGTCAAAATACTGACAGTAAAGGGGAAAGACAACTTGTGACTACAGATTAACAAGTAAAGAAATAACAGCATTACCCTCTGAAAAGGCCATTTTTACAGAGATGTAATAAATGGTTAAATTAATGCTCAAATGTACCAAAGCCTTATAGGTCAGTGATAAAACTGACTGAAAAAGTGTCTCTTCATGCTGTCACTTAGTGCAGTTCTCACATTGCCTTCTGGAAGAATTCAACTGGAATGTTCTTCTATTTGTTTGATATATTCATTGATGATGTTTGAAACATAATGGAAAAATGTGGCACCACAACAGAGTTTTCAGAATACTGAGTCCTAATGGCCCAGGCATAACTAGTAGCAGTCAAAAAGTATTTTAATGTCGGTCCCAAATGTCTTGTAATTGCTAAACTTCTTCTGCTTCTGTACACAGACGACAGGTGCTTCTGCTTCTGTAATTTTGGCAATAATCAAGCCCCGGCATTAGCTTGTGAAATGTGCCAGGCAGTGGCTGTTATTACCTGCTGTGTCGTACACGATGTTTAGCCTATATCTGATCTATCGGGTATCTAGATGGAATGTCTTCTGTAAAGTTAGCATTAGCCATAAAAGCTGGCAGCTCTGCTGACTAGCCCTTCCCTCTGAATGCTAATCTCCAACTAGAAATGGCAATTAGTCCTATTAGCATGCTGATCACCACAGAGATGCAGAAACACTGAGGAGGAAACAGAGAGGTCTTGACCTTATCAAAGACTGAAGGGCAGTGAGCATGCTCCGCATACCGAATGTATGTGTGTGTTTATGTGTGTGGTATCATTTTATTGTGTAGTGTTATCCTCTCCTAAATCAACAAGTAACTGTTAATAAAAATAAATGTTTCACTAACAAGTATTGGTAAAACTATTGTTAACAGCACGTAAAAAGCTGTAGTACTTGCTCATTAGCCTACTATGAAGACCAACACTCATTTAACAGGCTAAAAACTGTCAAGGAGCTGTTTCAGTAAACTACATGTCCTTATAATGAAGTGATATGTCACCCAGGGCATCAATATACAGCAGCTCTATATGACACAGGAGTGGTATGAGACCATTTCTCTAAAAGCATCTCTAAACATTGGTTTAAAACAAAAGAAATAAAACTGTAGCCTGTCAGCTGCCCCATGCATATATGCTCATAAAACTACACTACAGGTTTTGGTCAACCTATTACCATGGAAAAGGGCTAATCAAGTTTCACACTAAAAGGATAAGTAGCTCCCACTCTGGATGAACAATCTAAGCTCTGTCAGGATTATACAAAATGGTGTACATACTCAATTCTCAGGGTTATTTTGACTTAACAAGGCATGAGAGATGTAAAATTAGATATGTCAGACATCCATATTAGGCTTTGGTGCTGAAGGAGTTGAGTATAATGATGTTAAGAGGCCAAATGGGGGAACACCAGAAAAGATGAGCTGTATCCCTATGAGGGTGACCTATGTATGATACAAGAAGAAGATGCAGTCCCTCAGTCCCCAGGCTTTCCCGTGCCCCCCCCCCCCCGGGCTGTGCCCTCTCCAGGCTGGGGATCGATCTCTGCCTGCCTGTCTCCACTTCCATGCTCCGGACTCTTCATTAGCCCCGGCCTGCTGGAGTGGATGCTCTAATTGGCGAGGGCCACTGAGAGCCAGCATCCTCGCCTGCCACGCTCTCAGAGAAAGGGTCGCCAGGCATCAGCCGCTCACACTAATCTTTCCCATTATCCTTTGCGCTACTGTGGGAGTAGGAAAAACAGCCCGTCCGCAGTCCGTGTGTTTTTCGTGTGAGTGTGTCGCATGTTACATCGAGGACATTATTTGGGTGCGTGACTGCATTTAGGCCATCTTTGCTTCTAATGGGAGCGCAGGTCTGATCGGATCATGTGAAAAACAGAGCCCACGTACAGCACTTGTTGACAGTTTACGCTTAAAGAACACTGCTGAGAGAACTACTCTATTTTTTCTGTTCCACCAGATGTTTTTCATGTGCACTTCCTGTTGTGAGAACAAGTCCGACACAGTGAGAGCTTTTATTAAAGAGAGGTACATAAATATCTGTCCGTCTCCCCATTGAACTTCCAGTATATAGTGAAAGCAGATTCATCTCATTTTCATTCACACTTCCTCTTGATGATTCATACTTCTCATACGTCTAATTTCATTCCTTAATCATTATGATTGAACTTTTTAATTCAGAAATTAAAGCAATTTACAGTGTGGTTAAAATAATTTGCAGGGTCAGTTACAATCTTTGACTGCCTAATTAGAATTTACATTGAACTATTTTTACCTTTCTCCTCAAACAGAGGTGTCGAAACATTCTTCACAACAAACAGAAAAGACGGCGCCGGGTTGCACTCAAAGGAGGTACGAGAATGACAGAGGGAAGCATAAACCGTAGATATGTTTTACAAAAACTCAACTGAAGTTTTAAATCTATATATTTATTTTTTCATGCCCTGCAGGATACCATCACGTCATCAGTAAAACTGGATGACAACAACACTATACGCCTCATTTATAATGATTACATCACTCATCAAACAATTCTGATTTCTATGAATCAGTACAAGAGCTTACAGGAATGCTGCACTTTAATGTGCATGACAGGGTTATAATCTAAGACTTCACTTAAAAGGGAACATCTTTTAGTTTCTGCGTTCGGCTTGTAGCTCGGAGCTGAACACAGAACCTAAACTACTTACTTATCCTGAGCTGAGAGTGAATCTATGATGTGCAGTGTGTGAATGCGGGGCCGTGCAAATTAATCACTCCCAGTGCATCATAACGGCAAAGTCGGTAGGAAGTAGGCTAACAAGCTAAATAAAACTAATATTCTATAAAACTGAATGTGATCTCCCTCTCTTATACTCTAATGAGTGTGTTTGGCTGTCCACTGCGAAACAGGAAATGAAGCAGCCACCCCTTTAAAACCAGATAAAAGCAGATAGCAGATGCCTTTGATAAGTTTTACACACTATTGTTTTCAGATTAGTGCAGCGAGAATAGTCAAAATATAGAAATACATATTTGATACAGTTTTTTGTCCAATATTTTTGATTTATTGCAGAAGATTTATAGAAGATTTGGAAGGAGTCTAATAATCAGCCTCATCTCATACAAGATGAATCAAAGGGAATAAAGCAAAGGTGTTTTTGAACTTTACTGACACTATATTCACTAATGAGCAACAAAGATCTTGTAAAGCTCACACAGTTCGAGCATACCTCTTCATTCCACTTCTGAATGTCTGGTGGTTTAATGACATCTGTTATAAAAATGAAAGTTAAAATATTAGATATGAAACACACAAAAATTAATAAGAATCTGGTATGTAAAATAAAAAAGAGGATTGTGTGTTACCTCAAAACGTACAATACTGAGTGTTATTGACTTACACTCGCATACTATCAGCTGTATTCTCTGATGAGAATACATACTCTTTCCCCCTTCTCCTCAGTCTCTCTTGGTCCTGAAATATCTGAACTTTTCCGCCCTCGCCGAGTCCCTGCCATACACACTTGAAGTACAGGACGAACAGCGTAAAAAAAGGTGAGACAGCTATAAAATCATCTGCAGGCCTTAAACAAACCACACGCATATATAACATTAATGGTTGAGAATGAGTATTTAGAGCATGTTTTCATAAAAATACAGATAATGTATGACAGATCAAAAACACAGCTTTACTACATGCATGTCTGTGACACTGTTGCCACCTGGAGGACAAAGAGTAAAACACCAGTCCAACAAATAAATCCCACCATACAGTACTGTAGTAAATGCATATACTGGGTGTGCGCTTTCAAAAATTAACATTGTCTCATGACTTTTACCACAGTTTTGATCTATCAGGTCACATTAAACATCCAGTGTGTAGGATTTACGGGGATATAGGAGGATCTAATTGCAGAAATGGAATATAATATTCCTAATTATGTTTTCATTTATGTATAATCACTTGAAAATAAGAGTTGTTGTGTTTCCATTACCTTAGAATGAGCTGTTTATATCTACAGAGGGAGCAGGTTTCTGCAGGGCTCAGAACAGACTCCCTCTTCTTCTTTTTAATGTTTTATAGTGGATGGCATCCAGCATTAAGAGGTGCTACTGTCTTAGAATGGGCAAAACAAACACTGGCTCTAAGGGAGTGCTTCCAGGTTCTTAGTAGCGACCCCAGGTGAGGGTGGGGTACTCACTTGGTTGTAATCTGCAACTCCACTGCTAGATGGCACTAAATATTACACACAGAACTTTTAATATGGCTTAGTTTTGGTGTGAAAGGACTGAACAATAATGTTTTGGTGCGGCTGTGTCAAAATGTTTTCTGTACATCTTTAGAGAAGCAGACTTTCTCTGAAATGACCAATTATATGACTTTACTGTATCTCTTTCTGCGCTAAAACACTACTAACATTTGAAGCTGCAGAGTCACTGCACCTCACCCTGTACATGTCCTTGAAAATGCGTTTCTTATTGAGTGTGCGGCTCGCAGTGAATTTGGCAGTGTTGCTATTGCCTGTGAGACTAAAGAGATATTTTATCTTCGAGGAACAAATTGCACGACTTGCAAGATGTGAATCTTTCATTTTTACTCTACAGTTTCTGTTTTCTGAGTCAGCTTTTCCTTGCTTTATATATGACACACCTGTTAGGCCATAAATTACAAAGGCTCAGATGAAAAGATGAGTCTCATGCATTGATACTGGAAATACATTTTACGTTGCCATAGCTACCGAGGCACGATACCTTTGATATGCGAAAGGGACCTTGCACATATTATCCAGAAACTACAGGTTATGCTTCCACACACATCGTGCTGTTTTCTCAGTGAGTGAGAGACAGAAACACTGAAGTGATGTTAAAATACGTTTGATGTGGAATCACTGAAAAATGATGGTGTGCATGGATCCTGAATGAAGGAACTGTATATTTTAAACCAATCCTTTAGTGCTTTGTCTTGTTTTATTTTGCTTAGGTCACGCTTAGTATTCGTAAGGTAGTCACGACGGGCCCCAGCGCATGCTAGTTATTATTATATTAGTTATTTAGAATAATGTACTGTGAAAGTGGGGAAGTCAAAGAGCTTTCAGAACCATGGACAGAATGATGATCAAAGAACCGGACGGTGAAAACAGCGGAGGAGCTGTCTATTTCACTGAGGTGCTGAAATGATCGCAAGAGATATTTTTGGTGCAATAATCTCACGATTGCATATAAAGTCAAGAGATGATAGTAAACCGAAGCTCACAGAACACGAACAAACAGGAGAAAGCTGCATATAACAAAAAAACCCCCAAAAAAACAAACACCATGTCCTGAAAAATTACCCACTATACAAAGTGTGTATTTAACCCCCAAAATCAAAAGAGCAAAAATCATTGATTATGTCCTTAATGTTCAAATCCCTTGGTTCTGGTGCTTTCAGTTGATAGGATACCTAATCCATTCAGCCTCTCCTGCCTCACGCTGCCCCTCACATAAGTCTTAATGAGTTTTAATTTGGAAAGGGATCGCTCAGCTGTTGCCACTGTCATAGCGTCTAAAACACTGTCATCAAAATTGCCCCTATCTATGGGGTAAGGCTGCAGTGGCTGTCGCTCGTCCTCCTGTCCCTGTTCTTTCTCACTGACTGGTGTCGACCTGGTCCTGGCCTCCGTCAGCTCCAGTAGGGCTGCCTGTAACTGAGCTGCCTGGTTCTGACTCAGTCTCTGACAGGGTAGACCTGCAATCAATATGGAAATAATCATTTATAAATTCACCTGGTAGTGACCATAATCATGTCATGAAATTTATATCTAACACAACAGACGAACTAACGTTACAATTCTTTAGGATTAAGCTATCTAGTTTATTATCCTAACGTTACCTGCTGCTTGGTTGTTGACACAGCAGCCACGATGCAGAAGCTCGCCGGATTGCCAGGCAGGGGGTCGGGCTCCTGGCGAGGCTTTGGTATAAAACCAAATCAGTCTAATTCAGGGAGCTTTGCTATACCTTCTCCTCCTGTTCTTTTGTCGCTTGCCTCTTACCGCCGCTTTAATGTTTAAAAGGCATTACTGCGTACTTGGTTTTGCTCAGTATTTCTTTCAGATGTTGCACCTGAACTGGCTACGTCGCATCATCTCATCACATGATCACACAGAGACTTGACACTGGACATCAACACGTTACCCAGCAATCATCACTGTATATCTGTACATGCCCAAAATACCAAAGACAAAGTACAAATATTCACTTGATTGAAGATTTGTATTGTTTTTCTTGTAGTTTTTATATTTGATGTAGTTATGATTATCACCCTCTTGTAAATAAATACAAAAATAAAACCATGACAGAGAGGGTTTTACTTTCCATATTAAAGTTATAAGAAGAATATGTTTTAGTATATGAGACATAAATAACATATCATTGTGCATCAGTATTTTCCCACAGGATAGACAGCAATAGAATTGGTTATGTAACCCTCTGTTTGTCGTTTCTCATTAGAGATGAACAGAAAATATAGACAGTTCTCTACAAGTTAGTGGTTAGTGATTTTAGCTAAAGAGGATGTTTTAGGTGTTAGTAATTTACCAGCAAACCTCCTTATTGCTTTGATCTTAAATGAGTATTTCCACTGCAGTTTCTTCTTTGTTTGAACACAAAAAGGGGAAAAATAGCCAACACTAGACACTTATTATCAAAAACGGGAAGTGTGTTAGATGATAGTGTTACAAAAAAAATAAATCACATACCATGATCTCGATCAGGGTTTATTGATTTTTATGTTGCGCTTTCAGTGAAGATGTAGCCTAGAGGGAAAAAATCCATAAAAACTGGTCTTTTGTGGGCTTTTTATTTCATCACAACAAAATCAAACTGGACAGCAAGAAAACAAAATAAGTCCTGAACAGAAGATACTGTGCCTAAACCTTTCTTCTAATATAGGAACTAATGCTGCAGGAGGTTCTGCATGATTATAAATCAACATAAATAACAGAATGTACTGTAACAGATGATTTTTCATTTTGATTTGTCATTTTTTTTGTTTACATTTTGTCATTTGGGGACAATGGCCAACCATGGAAGATAAAGATTCTGTCAGAAAAACATCATCATAAAAATGACCACATGTAGGGTTTCTCTCCCTTTTTTCTCAAACACATGAGAACTTACAAAAGAAAAAAAGTTGATAGAGGGTGAATTATGTTCACATTAGTGAATTTAAACTATTTTTCTCCTCACTCAAAAAATGTGAATTTGTAAAACAGCAAGAAAGAGTTGTAAGGATATAGCTCATTTCCTTTTGTTTTGATTTATGTCTTGGTCCTATTTTTTAAAAAAAAAAGACTATTTTGTGCCAAGCAATGGATATGTGATTGTTTATTTATATAGTTACATGTATAACTTCATTCAAATATACCATATTTTATATTTATTTGTCATCCTTATGTTAACAAATCAGATAAAAGAGAGCATACTATGTCTCATTTTGCTGTAGTGAATGTGATATGTACCCAAAAGAAGAATAATGTAAAATCACGTCAGAAACAAACGAGTTGAATTATCCATGTAAAACAATATATAATACATATCAAAAGGAATGCCGTTTTGGGGTTTTTATATCTCGTCAATCTAGCCATCCAGCAAATTCTTCTTGACACAGAACATGAAAAAATATATGCTACAAGGTTTCATCTGTCAAGAATACGAATACGGGATACGGGACGCGGGAGTGAATCCTCTTACCAACACGCGATCTTTGGTTTCTTCCGCCAAGTGTACGTCGTACGTTTTGACGTCAGCTCGGGGGAGGGGGAGGGGAGGGGAGCGGAGGGAGGGATGGCCGAGGGGAGGACGGCACTCGGAGGAGGGGTGCTGCTCGCTGAACGTCGGTGTCAGCTCCAACAGTTTGCTTTCACCCGCGTAAGTGTGAAATATGTTTTAAGTTTAGTTTTCGAGGTTGTTTCTCCGTCAGTTTGTGCGCGTGTGGTGCGTCTCTGTTGCGCCGTCGGAGGATGTCGGTGTCGGTATTTCATCGTTTTAGCAGCTCTGTACAATGACACACTAACGGGACTGTCAACCTGAGTCCGTTAACACACTGCTGCTCTCCGCAACACTGACTGGCACTGAAGTAACATTTAAACCTGTGAAACCTTTCGTGTTGTTACTTTGAGTCATTTTAAACCGTACACGAAACCTGAGCTCTGGAAATGACTTTATTTCTGCAACGTATAAATTACGTGTTGCCCAACCGGTATTTTTTAGACTTATGGTATCTTTCGTAACGGTTGCGGTATTTCATCTCACGTGTTGACATTATAGCATTTAATTGAGTAAAATACCTCAACAACAAAAGCATAATATTGTTTTGCACTGTGATCTCATTGCCTATCTGAATGAATTAAATAGTAAAAAAAAAAAAAAAGAAATACAATCTGTAGTGTAGTGTAATTTCTATGTATAGACTGTGCAGTGCTGCAGTTTATGGGCCTACCTTATGTAGCATACTCCATATAGCATTATAAAAGTTACAGTAATTCATAAAACACTTTTCATTTATCAGGATATTGTCGTGCTGATACGTCTGTGGCCAGTGATCTAAGCCAGGAACTGCCAGTTTCTTGCAACCTACACAAGTTTTAATAAACCCTCAGCAGGGTTTATTTTGGTCCCAGCTGGCCAGTGCTAAAGACATTCAGTAGCCCTGAAAAGATGGACATCCACAGCCTTGTGTCTGCATCCGATGTGTAGTATTATTCACCGTACATGTGGAGGAGCATTCTTGTGCAGCCTGTTATTATCAGGGTCTGGGAGGCAGGCACACAAACAGGCATACAGGCAGGCGGACACGGATAACGGAGTGTGCCAAGAAAGCAGTTAGAGGATTACATTTACCATCTCACTTTTTTTCTCTTCTTTGTTGAAGACCTATGGGCCTGATGCTGCAGGTTGTCATCTCCTGTGCTATGAAGGAAGCCACTCCAGAGTCATGATTAAGAACTGAAGGTTTGTTTTCATCCATCTATATTACTAAGACACTTAAAATCTGCTTGCTTTTCTACTGCTCTGCATGTACATGAGATAAACATGTAAAGGTCTGGAAGGGTCTGATATGACATGATAACTACTGGTTCACACTATCTGTTCAGCATACTCTGCTAAGTGGCTGAGAGCTTGGCTGCCCCTTCAGGGCGCTGCAAACGCAGCCATTCATGTCTCACTCCGACAGTCAGACCACCGCGATGACGCTGCCCTCCTCCTCCTCCTCCTCCTCCTCCTCCTCCTGCACTGCACTCACGTTGTATCTTCCCTTTTGGGAGCTGAGCTTTGAATTATGTGTCTTTGTGTGAGAGTAAAGAGTGAGGGTAATGTGTTTGCCTATATGTGAATGTGTGTGCTTGTGTGCACGTTGTTTGCAAAATAGAAGTCAGTGGTTTTCTAAAGATGGAGTTCTCCACTGATTTGTGCTCAGCCGTCTGTAACACTTCAGCATCCGATGAGGTAGAGATGTGCTTATCCTAGATCAGATCTCAAGTTTAACGCAGCCTGCTGCTGTGCCTGGCTGTCACAGGGGCTGATTAATTGGTCGTGTGTACAGGAAGCTTGCTTGGCATACAAGATGACATTAAGTGTATTACCTTTAGTCACAGATATGATGTTTCGTATTCATTTCATGGTAGCATATTGTAGAGACTGTAAGAATTCAGTATGTTTTCCTAGAAAGGGAATACATAATCCTGTGTGTCAGTATGGATTTATTATTCTACCAGGTATTGCGTTCTTTTGAATTAATTTATGTCTGCTATATACTGACTGTAATCTTTTAGCTGTTTACATTAAATGTAAGATATATATATATATATATAGATATATATATATATCTGGCTGTGTAGAATTAGAATTGGATTGTGGTTGATAACACATTGATTTGCATCCCAGTAACATGTCTAACCAGAAGGGCATTCGATAGCGCGTGTACCTCCCACAGTCCTGTAGTTCAATCCAATGTCCTATCTCGCAATTTCAGAATAAGTGAAAATTTCCAGGTTCCAACACTTTTTCTGGATCTGTCCCAAAATTTAAAGGGCTCATCCCTGGCCTATGCCACCAAGATTCACCCAAATCAGTTTTCCTGCTGACAGACAAACAAACAAGTAGCCGAACAGGTCATATATTGGTCTCTAAACTCTACACTCCAGCAGAGTGTCAAAATTAGACAGGTGTAATGTACGTCCATTCCTGAACAGGGTATGCTGTACAGGAATAGGGATGGACGTTTTTTACCTGGTGTTGTTTTCCTGCAGTCGATAATTTAACCAAAGAAATGAGGATGATGATGTTTTTTCGTTACATTAAGTAAGTAATGCTGCCTTATGCTAAAAATAAAAACTGTTGTGCACCCAAGTTAGCGGTGACATTGACACAAAACAGGAGAATTGTTTGTTCCAAAACTGAATAGAAGTGAGGCGTAAACTTGATGGTTTAGCACATGACTTATTTGTAAGCCTTAAGTCCGTAAAAAAAAAAATCTTCATCAAAAATGTTGAACTGTGTAAAATGCCACATTTGTACCAATTGGAGGTGCTCAATGCACTGCTATTGAGGAATGATGAATGGGTTCAAGTAGTTGTTGCTTTAACTGCATACGATAAGTTCAGTAATTATGAGCTGAAACATGCTTCCTCCTCCAGATGTATTTTTATAAAGTTGTGGTTTTATTATGTACCAAGGAGCAGATTGCAGCTTTATGTTTCCTCGTTTTTCTGCCCACACCCAAATATAAAATGTATGGGATTTAGAAGACCTTTAATAACTGCTTTTCCGCTCAGTAGAGTCTAAACAATCCCTGCATCACTCAGACAGGGATTTGCTTCATTCTGTCAACTAATGGTCCAGCTGTGGCTATGGACAAAGTGATGAATTCAGAGAGGACACTCTTTTATCCGTTCTATGTATATATATCCTTTTCTATTTACTTTTCCGCGTGGTTTTTGATAAGTAAGCTGCAGTGCTGCTCAGCTTATATTCCAGAAATGGAACTCTTTCTTTGTCTTTGCTGCAATAACAAAGTTTGCCAATGTTACCCAAAGTAACATTTATAATGTAGATGACAGCAGACAGAACTGGGGTTATTCTTCCAGAAAGATGGTGAAATTCCTTTATAAGGGCTGTTGTATTCAGTGGCAATGAGCTGCCTGCTTCCTTCTACCTCTTCCTCTTTGAGAAGAAGCAGGGGTTCTCCCCGGTCTTGCACGTAAGACCACATTTACAAAAAAAAACCCAGAACATAATGTGTGCTAAATATTTAAAAACAGGCCGAACAGCAGAAACATTCAGTTTGGAACAAGAGTCCATGAGAAGTGGCTAAACTCAGTCTGTCAAGAAACATTGCGTTATAGAATTGAAACCTCCCTGACACCTTCTAAACGTACCTTGAGGTTTTCCTTTTTGTTCAGTTTACTGTATCCTACATCATTCTGCCTTTATGTCAAACTCATCACATGTGGGTATTGAGATTTGGAGATCAGGAGAAATATCACCTCGCAACTAAAATCTCCTCACAGAGTGCAGACTTGATATTGTTGACCCATGCCATGCCATGTCTGTGGCAAAAGTCTCAAGACAGAGCTTTGATGTGCTGATTTCCTTCAACCCCCCTCATGGACTTGTCTTGACTTGGTGTCTGGTTACCTGGGCTCAGATATCTGAATAAAAGTTATTTAAATACGTGACGATGTGGATGAATTACATGCGACTGCGTAAAGTTGTTTCCACCTGCTGGCACCACAAAGAGCCACATGCCCCCTTGGCCTAACAACCTGGCAGGTTGCTCGCTTCAAACACACAAAGTGCGCTTTGACCCTGACACGCATTCCCTTTCCCATTCCTCATTGCCTTGCACCTTTTAACACCATCTCTGGTATGAGATTTCAGCTGGTGTGTAGGTGGTTTCCAGCCTGTTGACAGTTGATGATGGGCTGCCAAGCTGGTGGAATATGAGCTTTGTTGGTCAAGTTGGAGTTCTGTTATGCACCTATCATGTTAGCAAGCGAAGGCCAGTTTGCTGTGTAGTACAAACTCAGTCCTCAACACCATGTGTCTCCATTAGGTCAGACACATTAAGACCGCTACGTTGCATTGTTGTAGTTGTAGTCAACACTGACCCAGTGTCAGTTTCATGCACACACTGAATTATTTATTAGGACACTTGCTTTGGTGTTGACCACAGAGGTGTCACTTAAACAATGTCTTCTCAGGAAACATACAGCGTAATCTGACATAATCTTAAATATGCAGACTGTTGACTCATAGCCAGCTTTAAATAATCTTTCACATCTCCGCCCTGCTGACAGGATTTTTTACTGTCCTACTTCTCTGTGCAACCTATACCTCAGAAGACAAAGATCCACAGACCTGTTGTAACTTAAATCTTAACATAAGGGCGCCTCTGTGGAGATGAAAAAACTTGATATAGACTGTTAGTTAGTCTGAAATGACTCAGACTTCACACCCAATGTAGCACCTGCTGAGTGTTTGTGTGTTTGTATATATATGTATGTATATTCTTTGCTTGTTGGTGGTGGAAGAAAATTTTGTAGATCATCACCTTGCAGTATTCTAAAGTATTGAATGTTTTGAAAAAAGTGACCCTGACCACAGATAGTGAGTAATTAAGTAATGGATAATATGACGGTCATTTTGGTGAAATGAACAGCTTGCTGTAAAATAATTTGACAAAAAATAATGATTTAATGGTCTAGTGTATAATATTTAAGGGGTTTTAGGACAATCTAATTGCAGAAATGGAATATAATATTTTTAATTATGTTATCATCAGTGTAAAATCAGGCAAAAATAAGAAACATAGTATATTCATTACCTTAGATTGAGCTGTTTATATCTACAGAGGGTCGCCTTTCACTGATTCCGCCATGTTGTGCCGCCATGGACTTACTCTTCTCCTTTTTTCTGCTTTGTAGTGGGTGGAATCCAGCTTTAAGGTGCATTGTTTGTTGCTTATTGCTATGTTTAAGTGTAGTACAGAGTTAATATCCCCTTAACTAAAAAGTCCAGAACGGACAAAACAAACACTGACCCTAACGAGGGCCTTTTGCATTTTTTGTGGCCTCTGTAGGTGAGGAAGAGAGGAGTATTCACTTGGTTGAAACTTCAACACTACATATCACTAAATGTCACACACTGAACCTTTAAATGAGCCTCCATTGTCAGCCTGAGCTGCTGTGGAGGACAGATAGGTGTGATTTGTTTGTACTTGTATGCCAGTGTTAACAGAAGTGTTATATTTTTATGTGTCTGGGCTTTCTTTCTCAGAAAGGCTTCTGTAGAAACACAACCCAGGCTCATCTCCTTGTCAGTTAGTACATCCGACTGAACAACAACCATCTGGTATTTTAGCTAAATAGACCTGGTAAAATAACTGATGGCCAATGTAAGAAAGCCAGGTGTTGTCCAGGTGAGCGTTCATGTAAATAATACCATTCTGATGGCGTGAACAGACATTTTGTAAAGACTACTGTAAAGTTTGAATACACATCTGTGGTGTCATTAAACATAAATGCGTATTGTCATGTGTGCACATGTAGGTGTAAATGTTTGTGTCTCTTCTTGTTTGTCCTGTTCCTGGAAAGCTGAGCGCAACTTTGGCAGCTGGGCCTCCCCTCTGGGTTTCATCTTGCACAATAGGGTGTTGTGCCTGCTTCTGTCAGGGAACTACCTGCTCATTCACCTCTTCAATCAGACACACTCTGCACTAAGCGCCCGGCCTGAACCCGACACGGCCCGGCCAAACACATCGCGCACTGTCGAATGTCTTTGATCCATTCTGCCCTTTATTGTTTTCTCTGTATCCTCCTGTCCCTCCTCTTACTCACTCACTTTCCCTGATACAAAGAGATGCGTCTGTTATCACTTTTTGCAGCGTGCTGAAGTCATCTCCTGCACTGTCACAACTGACACAACTATGCTATTCTCTGCCTGCCCACCGCACACACATACAACCACACAAACACACACATAAATACAATAACGATTGTTCCTGTTTCCTGCCTATGCTGTCATTATGCAGCTGCTGAATGAGATATGGTCCAGTTTCCATTGGTCAAAGACAACAAACGCGTTCACACACATATGTAACATGTGTACTCATAATTCCTGCTATCGCTTAGTTTCTTTATCCTCTCTGTTCATGTGTGACTCAAACACACACACAAGCACACAAATATGTTTGTGTACTCACACACGAACATTGCTGCCAGAACTCTCTGGCCTAATTCCCCTCTTATTGATGTGTGTCTGTCAGTGAAAGAGGCACAGCACAAAGAGCAGCGATGGGCCTGTGTGTGGCTCAGAGGGAACAAAGAGAGGTCTATTTCTCGCCAGCTCTCAGACTCTTCTGGAACACTGCATGGGCTTGTTTAAGCTATGGCCATATTTTGAGTTAACTGTCTGTATGTTGAGCAGTGAACAACAACATGTCTGCTTCAGTGTCAAAGACCTTCAGCCAGATTGACCCCACTTTGTGTTAGTCATGCCTAGCTTACAACTTTTTTCATTTTCCGAGTAATCAACAAATTAAAGCTTTTGTGTAGCGGATGTTAAGTTCATGGAGCTTATAACAGCAAAATTTGCATTGCAAAGAATATAATAGTCCTAGAGTGCTGATCCACAGTTTTAACTGCTGTGCTTTATTGCTTAGCAGTTTGAGCTCATTATGACTCTGGGGCTTAATCTCCTTTCAAATAATCACATTTCATAGTGTTCTTTGTTCAATAAGGATAATGGATAATAATGGACATGATTTTAAACCACTTCAGTGCCGCATCTTCATCAGTAATCTTCCTGTCAGTGCAGCTGTCTTCTATTTAGGCAGCTAAAGTGAATGTCAGAGTTTAGTTGTGATGTTCTAAGTGGCAGTTTTTATTTTGATGAACCACATAAATCAGGGAAGGAAAAAAAAACACATGATGGGTGTTTTGCAGCTTTTATCATGATACTGTATCGCTTTCATTTCAGTATACAATGAATTTTAGATCCATTATATTAATTCACACATACTTGTTACTCGCCACAATGATAGAGAGCCGGTTTGTGATTATTTTTTTTTTCCCCACTCTGAAAATGCCAGAGCTCTGCTGTGCTTTCACCATCTCTCTAATTTTGCTTGCCAAATGCATTGACAGCAGGGCTGGACGACTGGCAGCTCAGCTCAACAGCATGAGCTGCAGAGCTGGGGCCAAAGGTGTGTGTGTGTGTGTGTTTGTGTGTGTGTGTGTGTGCGCGCGTGTGTGTGTGTGTGTGTGTGTGTGTGTGTGTGTGTGTGTGTGTGTGTGTGTGT
>JAPQRN010000025.1:10278061-10306355 GCA_037367275.1 Coranthus polyacanthus | reverse complement strand
TGTGTGTGTGTGTGTGTGTGTGTGTGTGTGTGTGTGTGTGTGTGTGTGTGTGTGTGTGTGTGTGTGTGTGTGGTAAACGGCCGTCAAACTGTTTTTTCTGGCCCTTTACTCCTTTACCTTTCTATTGGCTGGCACAGATACAGACATTGAGACTGAGAGCTGATAGTCTCACATTGTGTCCCAGAGTCTCAGTCTCCCCTAAAGCCTCTATTCAACTCATTTATAGAATCTCTCCTCACTCATGAACCAACTATGTAACCCACCATGTATTAGAAATTTGTTTGGAACAATATATGTGATAGAATGATTTTGAGTAATGACAAACGTTTGTTGAGTTGTTAAATAGTAATGCCAGTTGTAATATAATTTATTAGGCATTACAATATTATACTGATAATCTGTGAATTTTATGACTCTCCCGGTGAAGTTTCTGGCTGAGGAGCTATTTCAGTTCTGTGGATGATTGACAGCTGCCCGCCGCGCAGCTCTCGGGATGATGTCATCCCTCGGCTCTGAAGGGGAGGGGACGTGGGCGGAGCTTCTCGGACTGCCCACTTCACTGAGTTTCAGGTGCGCTTCAACTTTCACAACAAGACCGGCGAGTTAGAGAGAGTGTCCGGTGCCACTTAGAGGAGTCGGCGCGGAGTTTCATTGCGCCCCACAGTTTAGTTGTTCAACTTTATTTAAATACCAGACAGATGAAAAAACACAGATCGCATTCACTCCGGAGAAAATGCACTGGGAACAGTTTCTCCGTTTGACGAATGGAAAGGTGAGCGCCGCTTCTCACACGCGTTTGGGTCGCTTTTGTAGCGCGAGATGCGTATCAAAGAGAGCTGGTTTTGGGTAATCCCCCCCGATACTTAAAAAAACACTGCGGATGAGGAAATTTAAAACTAGAGGGTTGGTTTTCTCTCGGATGCGTGCCGTCTGTGTTGTTGAGTGAATTATTTGTCATCTGTTAGTCATTCTGTTACGCATGCAGGTGAGCCTGGAGCTTTGGGGTTTTACCTGTTATGGTATGGTAATAATGACAAGCCCATTAAATCCAAAGGATTATGGTTTTGATTGATAAAGGCTAAGTTGAATTACTATCTGCTTAAACTCTTTTTTTTTTTGCTTGAGCTCCCCTGTTATCTTTAAATGCTAATTTACTTACTATGTGTGCATGCTAAGTGATGAGTAGAATATTTTAATGTGATGATGTTCTCTGTGTTAGTCCCTTGAGGTGTGTGAGGAAATGAATCACATCCTCCTGCCTGTGATTGAAGGTCTCTAGGTTCATATTCTTTCGGGTTGTTTTTATCTAGGCTTGGGATGATAGAGAAAAAAACTAATTTATAGATGGTGTGTTTGATTTTTTTTTTTTTTAACTCAAATGCTTTGTGGTCTGTTGTCAGAATCAGGCCAGCATCTGGGAAAGCAGGGAATTTTTCTTAATCTGTGAAACTCCTGTAGACACAAATCCAATATCCTGTCAGTCATGTCATATTGTTACTACCTGAACAGAAAAACATATAGAGACAAAGATGAGGCTGATACTGTTTTCATTCTGTTTAACCACAGAAATAAAGTCTTTATGTCTTTTATGGATTTGTTGCAAATTACGAACGTTGTTTTTTCCTCCACTTTCTTTTCTTTGTAAAGCCCTGAAAAACGAAATAATATCTGTCATCTTCCTCTTTAGAAAAATTGACCGCTAGTGGCCCGGTTAACTGCTTCAATTTGGCCTCTTTCTAGACGGGTGGCTAAGGAAAGCAGAAGTTTCTCTATTTTGTGCATGTCAGCAAAATGACTTAAACCTTTAATATGCAACTCACACTTCTTCTCTTCCCTTTTCTGCTTCTTTTTATTTTCTTCTGAAATCCCTCATTTCCTCCTCTGACCCTTTACCTATACCTCATTCTCCCTCTCCTCTTTCCCTGTCTCCTTGATTCAGATCGACCGGCTGGAGGTGAGTGGGTTGGGCCAAACACCGCTGGCTGTCTCTTGCGGGGCTGACAGTTCATTCCCTGGGGGTGAGGATGGGACCCCAGACCCTCAGCGCACCAAGCAAGCGATCGCTCAGCTGCAGCAGAAAATCCTCAAACTCACAGAGCAGATTAAGATCGAGCAGACGGCCAGGGATGACAACGTTGCCGAGTACCTCAAACTGGCCAACAATGCTGACAAACAGCAAAGCACACGCATCAAGCAGGTACAACAAAGAATCAGTCATTATCCGCAGGGCTAATTGGCTCATACAAGTTCAAGCAAGCTGCTGAGATTATTTGACAGTCATTAGTGCATTAACGCTAAACTTGTTTGTTTACTTTGTTCATCCCTGAAGAGTTGTTAAATCTATTGGCGTAAGAACATTTCAATACACTGGAGTATCCCGATGTTACATTTTGTAATACTGTATTGATTCTCAAAAACACTACTGTGGCAGACAGTTCAGTTTATGTTGTGTTTAAAACCCCAAATGCTACATAGTAGTGTTGTAATCTTTGACTCTTTAACTCCAACATTTTTACTCATATTTTCTGCACATGGTGCTGTGTTCCTTGCTTACAGTTTTGCAATATCAATATTGTAATATAGTGAATTGTAACCTGTGTATCATGATATGTATTGTATGGCAAGATTCTTGCCAATACACAGCCCTGATATTAGACTGTATTATTGCATTTTATGTTTATTTCTCTCATTAATGTTCACTTTCTTTTTGCCTGTTAGGTTTTTGAGAAAAAGAACCAGAAGTCAGCACAGACCATCCAGCAGCTGCAACGCAAGCTGGAGCACTACCACCGAAAGCTGCGGGAAGTGGAGCACAATGGTATCCCGCGCCAGCCTAAGGATGTTCTGCGGGATATGCAGCAGGGCCTGAAGGATGTTTCAGCCAAAGTCACGGGCTTCAGCGAAGGTGTGGTGGACAGCGTCAAAGGAGGCTTCTCCAGTTTCTCCCAGGCCACCCACTCCGCTGCCGGGGCTGTGGTATCCAAACCTCGGGAGATCGCCTCACTGATTCGCCACAAATTCGGCAGCGCTGACAACATCCCCTCACTTAAAGACTCTCTGGACGACCCCTCAGTGGAAGAAGGGGTGACGGGGGCTGGTGGACGTTCACTGGGCAGTGCCGGTCATCACCTCCAGTCCAGTCCCAAGTATGGGAGTGAGGATGACTGCTCGAGTGCCACGTCAGGCTCAGCAGGGGCAAACAGCACCACGGGAGCCCCTGGTGGTCCCCCTAGTTCTAAGGGCAACACACTGGAAAGGAGTCAGAGCTCCAGCCTGGACATGCTGCTGCAGGAGGTGCAGGAGCTGAGGGAGGGCCAGGCGAGGCTAGAGGAGAGCCTGGATGGCCTCAAGAGCCACTATCAGAGAGACTACACAGTTATTATGCAAGCACTGCAGGAGGAACGCTTCAGGTAAAAATCTGAAAGAAAAAACAGAGAACATATGAGACTACATTCCTGAGGCCTAGCTAGTTTAGCACAAGAAATCCCCTAAAATTCAAAGGGGGTATCCAACCAGGAAGATGAATTACTTGTGGAAGCATGTTGCGTTGCTGTGCACGTGGTGACTATTCATATTGCCACACTGTCTGATGACATAACATCATGGGCAACACTTGCTCTGCGTGTTAGCTGAAGGGTGCCTTTATGAGAGCTAGCACACAGTAGATAAAAAACTAAACCTTGACCTGAACTTCATCTTCATGAGCATGTAAAGCTTGTATAAAAGTGCTGCTCTCAAATTATACATATTCAAGAATATCAACTTCAACCAGTTTATTATGAAAAGCCTCTGAAAAGAACTAAGGAAATGTTTGTTTTGTTGTTGTTAATGCCTCAATTTACACTTAAACAGAGAGACACACCTGTACAACTCACAAGTGTTCCTTTAAGAAAAACATTTTCAGTGTTATTTCAGCCCTTTCCCAGCTCTGTCTTTCGATGCTTTTTTAAAGCAGCTCTTGTTTTTGTTGTGGTCTGTCTTTGGGCAGCTGGCCTTTAAAAAATCCACTCACATTCCACCAGAATGTTTCGGCAAAAGGGCACAAAGATTAAAACGGCCAGTAATTAGACAGGACAATGGAAAAAAAGGGGAGACATAGTCGGCAGCTAACATAGCAAAGAAACATGAGCGTTTTCTCCCTCAAATGTCCATCTTAGTCCCCAGGCAGTTCTTTAAGACTAAAATAATTGTGGACAGAATGATACTCTTGCCTGCTGGGAATAATCATCCAGAAACTAATCATGTTGCTAAATATCTTCTCCATGACTGAATCCATCCTTGGCATTACCAGGACCTACTAATAATTCATTGGACTTCAATTTGTCTTGACTAGCCCGTTTTTTAAAAATCCACTTCTCTGGTTTCACATTTCAAGTCATGATAACTTATTATTTAATTGGGATAATTTACTAATAAGTTTCCTGAGTGGTCCATTACACTTTTTTTATACAGTACATGTTGTTTATTATTACCTACGTTAATGAAATTCTGCTAAAACAAAACAAACACACGGGGACATGGACCTCTGTGTCTATTCATGTCCTGTTGTCCATCCACTTGTATGTCTGCCTGCCAAAATAAACAGCAGTATAGATCCCTCTTCCTCCTGCTGGCCTCCCTCATTGGCCAGTCTCATCCCGCTGACCCTCTGCGATTGGCCGGTTGGATCAGCAGATGAGTAAGCATGTCCTAATCTTGTCAGCGTGAGTCAACAGTTCAGTCAGGTGCCATGTGCTCAAATGCCTTCAGGGTCTGTTTCTACTAATTCCTACATGTGTGCTTTTGTCTAAGCTAATTATGCCCACGATTCTCACGTGTGTTTTCTGTGTTGTTTGCGTATTCAGATGTGAACGTTTAGAAGAGCAGCTAAACGACCTGACAGAACTTCATCAGAATGAGATCCTGAACCTCAAACAGGAGCTGGCCAGCATGGAGGAGAAGATCGCATACCAGTCCTACGAGAGAGCCAGAGACATCCAGGTTCGTCTGTCCACAAGGCATCCACAAAGGCACCGTCCATGTGTGAAATAATAGTAAAAAGAATACAGCTGAAGCAACGCCTGGATTGATCAATTACTACAACAGAAAATCAATAGGCAAATGCTCAGTCTTTCTACTAATATCATTATCACTTGACTATCTGTGGGTTTTGGGATTCAGTTTGGACAAAACAAACACACTGAAGCCTGATGGGCTCTGGGGAATTCTGATGGGCATTATTCACACTGACGTTGTGATGACTTAATCAATCGATTGGTTTTGACATTTTACAAGACCAGTACGCCAACAAAAAGCATTGCATCTATTTTCTTTTATTAAAAGTGTTCACTTCATGTTGTCACCCCATGACAGTGTTGCTGTCACTAATCCCCACTCCATCAGCCATCATGTAATTCCCTTCGCTGAGTCTCTCAGCACGTTCAGCAACTATTACTGAATTTATCCAGGTAGCACTTAGAGCAGCAATACACAGGAAATGCTGAGCAATGGATAGATAGTTGAGTTTGACCTTTATCAACAATCAGTTGCAGATTTATAGAGCTTTTTTATATGTACTATATGAATATATTTATTTAGAATTAGCTGAATCAGGTTAGAAAAGAGAGACCGCCGGTGATTTAATATCGACCATATTGAGATCTAGAGTAAAACGTCAACACATTAAGGAAAGCTCAGTCACTCTGGATTAATGTCTTAAGTAGTAGTAGGCTGCCTACACCAGACCACGTCATAGTATCACCTTAAGTTCATCTTGAAGTTTAAGGTTGTCGCACACCTTCCAGCAGTACAAATATTACCTCATTGTCCATGTCTACACTGTCAACAGAAAGGTGAGACAGAAAATCCAGTCTGTCCATCAGACCTCTATGTTTGCTCAAAACATTAGCATTTCCTTGCAATAATCGTATCCTTTCCTGTTGTCTACGAAGGCTCCGCTTTGTACTTGTGGTTTTTTTTGTGGTTTTTTTTGTGTAACCAGTATGAAATGGATTTTCAGCTCAACTTGCCCCTGGATGCATTTCTTTCCCCTGGCAGCAGGGGGTGGTAGAGGTCTACGATAGTTCTTGTAGATGTTCGTCTGTATATGCCTGAAGAAGGTGACTTTGCTGAATAACTTTGTTTCTGCGTCCTTTGCAGGAGGCGTTGGAGGCATGTCAGACCAGGATCTCTAAGATGGAGCTCCAGCAGCAGCAGCAGCAGGTCGTCCAGTTGGAGGGGCTGGAAAACGCCACAGCCAGGACCCTCCTGGGAAAACTTATCAATGTGCTGCTGGCCCTTATGGCTGTCCTTCTGGTCTTTGTCTCAACTGTGGCCAACTGTGTGGTCCCTCTGATGAAGACACGCTCTCGCTCTCTCTCCACCCTTCTCCTCATACTCCTGCTGGCCTTCTTGTGGAGAAACTGGGAGGCTCTCTCGGGGTACACACATCGGGCCCTGCAGCCTCCAGGATGACCTGATCGAATGAGCACATATTGCTTTGGTGTCAACAGGCGATGTGACTGTAGCTGCAGTCAGGCAGGAGGTTTGAAAAGCGTGTTTGCCAGTATGACGGTTATGTGACTGAGGCTGAAAATTCAGCTGAGCACATACAGACACCGCTTGGAATCAAGATCAAGAGGAAGAAACAGTGAAGTTGAAAACATACATGATTTTCATGTAAGAAGGAATAGACTGTTTACATTTTAGAAATGAACTGTTGAGTTGTTAGTCCTCACAGGATGCAGCACTGTACTGTTTTTACCTTTAGAGTTTAATCAATTATAATGTTATTATTTCTAATAATATTATTTTTATTTCATTCTTATTTTATTCAGTACCATGTAGCATTACACTCCCCTCACCTTACATGATGGGGAGTTTAGTCAGGAAATTGGGCTGGTGAATCACCCCAAAGGCCCAGTCCATTTGTAGAGACAGGTGATAATGTGGTTGATTGCCTTTAGGACGAGGACTCTGAAAACCTTCCCAGGACTTGCTCCTTTCTTGCTGTGATGAATCTGTTTAGACAGAATATTTTGAAGGACTGACTAGAGACTTCTTGTGCTTCCTTACCATTTCTAATAGCAACGATCACATGCTTTTACTTATTTCCTTTTTATAAGTAAAACAAGAAAAAAAAAAGGTGTACAATAGGGGAGATAATCAAGGAAACAAACACAGAGTCTGCCATGTATGGGAGGAAAAGCTATGATGAGCTGCTTACAATCAAAATTGCATATTTACAAAGAAAACATTTGGTCATTCTCAAGCATCTGTCATATTTGCAACATGTATACAATGCTGCATGTTTTCATGTAGAAAGATTAAAAAGAAGAAAGTAACCTTGCTTTTAAAAGCAATGGCAAACAGCCATTGTCCAAGTAAACTCAATTCGCCGGGATAATTGTCTTCCCTCGCTATATATTATTTGGTCAGTTTAGTAAAGAGAGACCACCAGTGCTTATCCAGCTCTGTCACAGCTGGAATGGGAATGCTGCTGCTTCATATCTCCAGTGAAAGTCGTCTCCACTGCCATGCCAGTCAGTTGCACACTGCCTGTATGTGATATTCTACTGTTAATCAGACACTCTCCCTGCATAGTATCTCTGTGGTCGTCCTTTTTCTACGAGCACACTATGTTATGGTGTAATCACCCAGTGCCAAACCTTGGTCTACCCAGGGATGCCTGTGCGCCCACAGGGTCCAAGCTGAGAGAAAAGAAAGCAGGTCTTGCATTTATATAGATATGTCATGAATGTCTTGCCTGGATGTCAAAGATTTCTCTTTTGGGTGACTTAACTTTTGCAAGAAAAAGTGTGTGAGAAAACTCACAATCTGAAAATGAACTTGACTCCAGATCTTCAGATGTGTGTTTCTGCACTTCGCTTCTTTAGGTGCAGTTCCTCGGCTGTGCGTCCAAGTGTTTCTCATACTCTTTCACATTTAGTGAAGGACAGGTTGAAATGACCTAGCACAGTAAATCCTCCACCCCGCATTTCATGCTGAGAAGCTGATTTCCTAACAGATAGTGAGATCATTTGAACTGTACAGCTGCACTTTAGCACACTGCTTGATAACATATAGGTCAGGCTGAGGTTTGAGAAACCTTTGATAGAGACTTCAAAGGTTGTCACTCTTAAGACAGTAGTCCTCAGCGGGATAAGAAGGGTTGCCTCAGGTCAGGATCACTGTCATCTCTGTCTGAACATAAAACCCACAGAGAGAACTTTTATTTGTTTCTTGTCAAAATGTCAATAAACTTGATTCCTCTAAATCTTAACATGCAATTAAAGTGGCACTAGATTTATTGATTTATTTCCATCATGGCTACAGTGTACAAGTTGAGAGTGAGCTGACCTTTGACCTTAGCTTGACCTAGCCGTAACACCTATAATGTAGGGCTGTGTGCTAAACCACTCCAGTGCCTTCTGATGTTATTTTGTAAGTGTGGAATAAATAAAGTGCATTCCTGACTAACTTATGTGAAATCTGTTTCTTTGGTGTTGCTTTCTTTAACGTGTTGACGCGTGTGGTCGTAAGCTTCCAGGAGCTTAACTACCAATCTTTTCAGAAGTCACCTCTTGCTGTTTCCCCGTTTAGCCAGTAGATGGAGATCTTTTGCCTTGTACGCGCTTAGGCTTTTTCCCTGTGGCTGTTTGTGCAAATGTGAGTGGTCTGTTATTAACAGTGGTCTGAACACAAGGAGGTGTCACTCCTTATCAGGAAGGAAACAGGTTGGGTGGAAGGCCCCTTTAACCACAGCCTTACTGCCAAAAGTCAGAGTGGGCCACAAGGGACAATATTTTCATTAAAAACACAGGAGGGACCACGTCTGCCCCACTTTATTCTCCTGCTCTACCTCTTTCTCACACATACACACACACACATCTTAAGTCCGTTGAACGGTGTGTATGATTGAACGGCACAAACCGCAGCACTCAGTCACACCTCGCGGCTGATATCTGATGCTGACAGCTCTGACCCACACCGAGCCTCATCCCCGCTAGACCTCGTGCGCGTCACCCCACAGCTACTTAGAGACCGACGCACACGCACCCTGTTGAGATCGTTTCTGGCTCAGTCATTGTGGTGTGCATTTGGGGGGGGGTCATTATGTTGCACTTTATCAGGGCGCTTTCCTCCTTTTCTACACTGCCAGATTTGATGCGCATGGCTGTGCGCCAAGGTAAACACGGGGCGCACTTATCTGCCCTACTGAAAGCAGCAAGTGGTGGCGAGGGAGAGCCAAGAGAGAGGAGAGTGAGTTTGTCCCCAGAGGAGGCCACAGTAAATAGACACAAGCGATTGCGCACGATTTAGCATCAACTTTAATTATTGCATGTATTCAGAGATAACACTTCTCCGGCTCGCCTGCAAACTGATTATGCAGTGTCTGACACATTCACGGTCGTTTCCCTAGTAGGGACTATTCACTTCTATTCAGAGATGTGAACATATGCACACTCCACCCAGAGACAAAAAAAAAAAAAAATGCTAACCGTATTCGTGCATGTTGAGTGGGGGCGCATGTGTTGCGCTTGAATATTTATGAGGTAAAGAAGTATGTTGGATAGATGGGAATGTCAAACACCGGAAAGGTGTGCTGATGTGTCCATCTGGTAGCACTTTCACGGTGCTTACCGTGCCGTATGTGCCCATAACGGAACCCTCCAGATCTGCAGAACTAATCTGAGAGTCGAGGGACTGGAGAGCACAGGAGGTGGGACGGTGACCTGTCATTAACCCCGAGATGAGCGGAACCACGCAGGGCGGAGATTCATCAAGTGGTCCATCTTGAAAGGAAAAGTAGATGGTCATTACAACTTCACATGGCACGAGGCAACCATACAAATTAACTAATTTATTATTTAATATTTAGTAAAGATTTGATCATATTTGTTAGTTCTATACATATATGCGTATGTATGTATATACTGTATACAGTATATATATTTGGATCTGACAAAGGGGGCATTAAATATCCTTTAAATATCCCTTTCATTTGGCCAGACTTTGAAATGTATGTGTATGTATACATACATATATATGTATGTGTATATGTATGTATATATATATATATTTACACACACGGGATATTTAAAGGATATTTAATGCCCCCTTTGTCAGATCCAAATTTTAGTTAAACTGCATTTTTTAAAGATTTGTTTATAGCTTCATTTGATTCTTGAATAAGCCTAATAAAACATATGTAGTTTGGCCACATTTGTGTGGACATCCAGGATCCAGAAAATACGCACAGCTATTTTATTTTTGTCTAATTTGTCTCACGCACCCTTTAAATACAAATAAAATATGAATGATGTATTGTGGCCCAGTGTGACTCGGGAGAGAGGCTGTTGAGCAGCACGCACAGTGTGCTTAGAGTGACAGAGGAGGCAGCCTGAAAAGGAAGCACGACTCGCTTATCGCGTCATTCTGGGTTTAGGCGTTGAGCAGGAAACAGCCTTTCCTCTCGGATTGTCGCAGTAGGAACAAACACACAATTTTGTCTTTGCTCAATGCACCCCACGGCACAGAACACGCGGAAGCCGGTCAGAAGGAAAAATGCCTCCTTCGATAGAGATAGCTGTTCTTCTCCTTGGCGTTCTGGCTTTGGAGACGCGTCGGAGTGCCAGCGCGCTGCACATCCAACAGGCATTCGCGTCTCCAAATTATACCAATAACTTCGTGGTGGACTCGGTCTCCAGAAAAGTCTACCTGGCCACTGTCAACACGGTCTACCAGCTAAACGGGACCTTGAGCATCGAGGTGGAGAAGAGGACCGGGCCGGTGGAGGACAACCTGTTGTGCCATGCGCCACAGCTCCCACAGGCTCCTTGCGAGTATCCGAAATCCCTCACTGATAACCACAACAAGCTCCTGAAGCTGGACAGAGAGCAAGGGGTCGTGGTGGTGTGTGGCTCCGTGTACCAAGGCTTCTGTGAGCTCAGAAAAATGGAGAATATTTCAGAGATAGCGGTGGAGTTCCCACCTCAGGGTGAGAAGACTGTTTTCCCCAGCATGCTGAACATTGCTGCCAATCACCCGAACGCATCCACGGTCGGGCTCATCTTCAGGAGTCACGGGGGCAACACCCGGCTTCTTGTCGGAGCGACTTACACAGGGGCTGGTTCCCAATTTTTCCCGAAAAATCACAGCAAGGAGGACCTGCGCTTTGAAAACACGCCGGAGATCGCAATCCGCTCCTTAAACGTCAAGGATTTATCTCGACTTTTCACCTATGACATTAACCCCTCGGAGGATAATGTCTTCAAGATTAAACAAGAGGTAAAAACCAAAAACAAGCTGAACTTCGTACACGCTTTCATTCAGAAGACTTATTCTTATATTGCCTTTAATAATGATGCGAAAATGGGCCACAAGGAGAGTCAGCCCAACAGCATCCTCGCCAGGATATGTCTGGATACCGAGAACCCCAAAAAATCCACCGGCCCAGAGAGCAGGAAGCTCACCGAATCCTACATCCAGATGCCGCTGCAGTGTGGATTTAACGGGAACATTTACAATCGGTTGCTGTCCGTGTACCCGGCGGAGATCCACACCGACGACGGGAAGAGCTCAGAGCCGTACCTGTTCGGAGTGTTTTCCAAGGCGGACAGAAAGTCTGCTCTGTGCGCTTTCAAGTTTGGTGACATTGAAGAGGAGATCCGACAAGGCCGTAGGAACTGCTCCAACTCTCCCAGCAGTGATGTTCAGGTGCTGGACAGCGTTATCCAGGGCTCCGGGGCCGCCTGCATTCAGGGAAAGGGAAACCTGGTGGTAAGAGTTTATAGGCCTTTAGTTTGTTAAATATAACAATCTGTTTTTGAGCACATTTCTAGCCTGCATCTGATTTCATTTCATGTCATGTTTCGGCCTTTTTTTTTTTTTACAAAATTCAAATCTGCCAAGAGTCAAAACAAATAAAAAAGTAGATTGAGTTAAGTTTTCCAGAAACATATGGCAGCTAAAACGATGGGGCAAAATTTAAGTGACTACATACCACGACACAAACTTTTTTTTAATTTCCTAATTATTCATTGTTCTGCAATTATTGGTGACTTCAGTATTTCTGTGTCTTGGAAATGACTGAAAGTGACTGTTTGGTTTACTTTTATAAAACCTGTGATCCCATTGGTATTAAGAAAAAGTACTCATGACCGCTGCATCTCACTGACAGCTTCCAGTTTTGCTTACAAACACTCATCCTCTCGTGCCCTGAGGCTCATGACTTGGAGAGAGGATCTCCCATGTCATGAGTGGAGGTTATAATAGCTGGAAAAGATGCTCCAGAGCCATGCTGGGGGTTATGGGAAGGGTGAGACTCCTCTCACATCCATCAGCTCCCTCTCTTATCAAATATAAAGATGGAAAGGGGTCAGTAGTTTGCAGTAAAGCCTCACAAATGCTTCTTTTTTTTTTCTTTCTTGACTGGCTGTGGCTAACTATGTCTCAGCCACAAACTCTGCACAAATAGCTGCTTTGTCATAAACACATGGTCCAATATTATCTAAACTCCATCACAGCAACGAAATGCGACTTGTTTTTGACTACGTGCTGCGTTCTACTCACGCACCAACTAAATAATTGCCCTTGAAACTTGAGTGTTGCACACAATTCTTGCCCCGGTGACGGTGTCTGAAAAAAGAAGGGATTTGAAGCTGTTCGCTGTTTTTTTTAGGAATGCGGTGAAATTCCAGCTCATTGTGGTGGTTTTGATGGACAGAGCAGAGGTCAAAGGAGACTGTCCCGCGACCACTGAGCTGTCAGGTCAGAAAGTTGCCCTCATCGCTGGCACAGTCATGTCAGGGTCCGCGGGGCCACTTCTCCCCTGACCAGTTTCTGAACACTATCTCGACTGGCCCACGGGCCTTCTTGACACAGACGACCGCCTCGTTCAAAGAGATTTTCCGGGATGTTTGTCTTGCTGCAGCACATCTTACTCATCTCTCACTGAATAAAGTTTGTCTTTCTTTAGTTTAGCATTTACGTTGCCATGGTCACTGAAATTCGATCTTTTTGTAGTCAACACTGTGAAGGCCAGTGCGTCGGGAAAGCCAGACACAATTTATGATAAGAGAGACGAGGCCCCGAGCAGAAGGGCCCGTGGGAAACGACTCTACAAATATCCACTGTGCTTAATTCTTTTTTGCCTCTGCGTGCTCTAAAATATTCAGAGAATTCCCAGTAGATCCTGGTGCTCATCTAAGCGTGGCATTAATGTTTTATCATTGCCCGCTGAGGATTTGACAAAAGCAGAGTCTTATGAGTGTTGAACACCCTTGTAAGCCCCTTTCAAGTATTCACTGAGATGTCTAAAAAGTGATTTAGTGGAATGAGCAGCACCAATGTGATTGCTACTATCAGCTCTTGTTTTCCCCTTTGCTTTCATCATACAACTTTTTCTTTTGCTCTGCTCTCTCCTGTTTTCTAATCTGTATGGCACGCTTACGTACTTTTTCCTTTTGTCTGTGTTCTAGTTGCAGCTGGAGCAGCTGGACTGTGGTGCCGCCCACCTGCAGCACCCTCTGGCTCTACGGAGGTCCCTCAGAGCTATTCCCCTGTTTGAGTACCCCGGCCTTAGTTCTGTCTCTGTGGATAATGTACACAACCACACTGTGGTTTTTCTGGGAACTAGCAATGGACGGCTTCGTAAGGTGAGACATGTTTCTATGTTCCTAAATTATGCATAACCTCGGGTCAAAACGCAATTGTAGCCCATAATTGTTGCCCCTGAATAGAGTTAATTTTTTTAATGTGATCATGCCCTTAAGCTTGGAAAAAGTATAATAGCTACAGAGTTACGTTGTGCTGCTTTCATGTGGCTGCTGACTCTCAATAAACCAAACGTAGGTGCTTGATGAAACACTCTGAGTAACAGCAGAACAAGCAGGAATGTCCACTTTCATCTCCCAGGTTTCAGTGCTATCACCACCCACCCCACCCACCCCTTCCCACAGCCATCCATGACCCATCTTGGCCCATTAAGTAGCCCTAATCACGTGCACTAATGTTCCTCAGACCTGGTTATTGTCTGAGGGATCACCAGAAAGCTACTTAACAAGATCGGTTGATGGCGAATGAGTCAGCCCTGCCTTGTGTTGGTGATTTCAGCTCAATGGTCTGCGACCTGGAACATCTGCAGTGGGTCCAGCTTGTGAAAACTCTTTTCCCGTCCAATTAACAGCATACCTTAATTCTGTCTCAGCCACATTCCTAGTCACCCCTGACTGGGCTTGCTAAGCAGCAGCCTGCCTGCCAGCACCGCAAGCTGCTTGTCAGCTGTCTGCGGGAAACAACATAAACTGACTCTTAAGAGCTTTCTGACCTATTGTTTGGCATTAGGCATTTTACCTTTTACAACATTAAACTCATTCTGCTGCCGGGTGTTTCATTTTTGGCCCACTAAAAGAGCTCCTTGTTTCCCACCCAAACATGAAAGCACTGTTTTAGCCCCGGCAGAGCATGCAGTAATTGGGTTTGGGTAGTTTATGCCGGATGCACAACAGCGGTCGGGTTGGTGCAAGCAACATTGTATATGTATGCGCCTGTGTATGTCTTGATTGCCGGTTTGACTGTGTTTTTAGGTGTTTGACTTTGTCTGTAAGCCAGCGTAAGTGGTTTTGTGATCTCATGTGTTTACTCACATGAGTGCATACCCAGTGATTATGTGCTATATGTGTGTTCTCTCGTCATGTGTCAGCCTTGTTATGTAGGGAGCATAGTATTCTGTGACCTTGGGCAACATGCTCTCTGCTTTTTAGGTTTATGTGTCTTTCATTGTTTGTCTATGCATCTGTGTGTGTGTGTGTGTGTGTGTGTGTGTGTGAGTGTGTGTGTGTGTGTGTGTGTGTGTGTGTGTGGCAGTGTGTGTGTCTGTGTGCCCCGAGGATAGAGCTGTTACAGAGGTTAATGGTGCTGTTAGTGTGTGTAATGTGATTCTGACTGTGAGTTTGGCTCAGACTAAACACAAGGGAGCAGTGGTTGAGATTAAGTTAGGCCTCTTTTACTGTCTTTGAGAGGGCCCTCAGTGAAGTAATTTGTAATTACATGCATTTTTTAATGAAGTCTCTCCCTCCCCATTACAGCTGACTTCCATTTTCTGCCTCTCTTGCAGCGTCCGACTTTATCTTACTCGTTCTCTTCCAATTTCACTCCCTCAGTCAGTCCGACCCTCCACTTCTCAGTTCATCACTTCATCGTCCCCTGTCTCTGTTCCTCTCTTACTTCATCTCAAATATAAAAGAGCCTTTGATTCATTTTGCAAACAAACACACTTTGTCTTTTTCGTTCTCTCCTGCCCCACCTTCATGGGTCTTTATTCTCCCTCCTTTACACTCAGGTCAAGACGAGCACACACATACATACAGAAACAGAACGCACAGCAGCTGAGCACTCCTGGGTTGAATAGGGTCTTTCATCTACAAGCAAATAGACTAGAGAATAGAGTCACAGTGACCTGCCAGTACAGCAGGTGTTTTGTTGGTTGACCTGGTGGCGCACTGTGTCACAGCCCTCCTCACTTCTCGTCCTATTCTACTCCCTGTCCAGGTGTGTGGGCTGCTGTTTACTTGCTCCTCAGCGTGTCTGTGTGTTCGTATTCACTGGGGTGTGGGGCGAAGACATAGCACAGCTGCTTAGAAGCCAAAAGATCACGCTTCATTTGATGTGTGTTAAGTGTCTGTGCAGTGGTGTGGGTGGTGTTCTAAAAACGACAGTGATATTTGGAGGCCACGATAATGGCTGTCATCACAGGTTAAGCCAATGGTTTACTAAGCCTCTGTCTGCTCCGGTTTAACAGTAACCAGCTCGTCTCAGTGGGTGGCGACGTGCACGTGAGAGGGTTTTTGTGTGTTTAGCGGATGGAGAAGTGACATAGCCCGTGCTTGTCACCAGATGCTGGTCAGTTTGCCAGTTCCTCAGGATGGCACGATGTCTCCATTGAGGGGAAACCAGACAAATCGCAGAAATAAGAACTTTCACTGTCTGTGTGACAGGAAGTCTAACTCAGCACAGTTTGTTTTTCTGTGCAGCTCTGTGTGTACGTGTGTGTGAATGTGGGTTTCTGTGTCTGCATATGTTTGTGCGTACGTGAGAACATGTCACCCATTTTATTATCTTGAGCTGTAAGAAGGCCAGTGTGTAGATAAATCACTGCTCAGCGGAACTAGATTAGGCACACTGTTTGAACAAAAGGCCTCCTAAATGTATTTGAGGAGGCTGAATATGTAATAATGTTCTAATATTACTGATAAGAATTTTCATGATGAGAAACAGACTTTTGCCAAACTTTTGTTAATATGGTTGCATGCATTTATTTTATATACAAGTCTTTGGTGGTGTCACATTCAGAGGAAGTAAAGTTTTTCAAATAAAATAATATACAGTATATGTCTTACTAAGACACTTAACTGCTCAGAGTTACGGTGCTGGTCAGCACGGCACCATTGTTGGGAAATTCTCAATATTTGAGGAGTTCTTCTGTGTTTGAATATGAAGCAAGGAGTTGGTGAAAAACGCCTCAACTGACTTTCCTTGTTTAATTAACCTTGAGTACTATTTACAGCCAGTAAATACTACTTGCTGTAGGGATGTATATGCAAACAGAAAACAGGGTGTGATGTTTTGCCTGGCAAAAAGGATGAAGAAAGTATTTCCCTGACCTTTTGTTTTTCGCAGAATCAAGTTAGAGTGAAAACCAGTAAGCAAAGATGAAAAGTTATGAAAAACATAGTATGGTGCAGATATGCTTTTACTTTTACATTTTGGTTAAAATCAGGGCTTAAGGGAGATTAATGATTCCGTTTAATAATGCAGACTTAAAGAGTAACTGTAACTAAATGTAATTACTCATATTCTGTATTTTGAGTACATGTTTCCCATTTCTCCCCTGCACTAATCTGTACCGGTTAAATTACTGTGATGCTCTGCTCTGTCTCACCCTTGATGCCGTTTTCACAGCTGACCCTCCTGGGGAACATGACCGTGGCCAATCAGTGGAAACTGAAGCTTCCAGCAAGCGAACCGGTCCACCACATCATGACCTTTGACCCCAACGACCGCAACTTCCTTTATCTCATGACCTCGCACCATGTAAGAATAAGCTGTAGCCCCAATGTGTTTATTCTCACCACGTCTGTCTCTGATTTATTCATGTAGGCATGAAGACGAGTCATAATAGCTACAATCAGACCTCACTTTGGAGAATCCTTCACCTCAATTTAGCTGAACAGTCACATATTTGTGGCAAACATAGCCACGTATACAGACCTTCTGCAGGATTCAGCGCATTTCCGAAGCAATATATTTCATAACAGTCATACTTATGACAGGATGTGGCTACACCTCCAGCAGTTCTGTATAGAGCAGATGCACCTGATTGTTAGCTGACTGCGGAGAGACTAAATCACTGTTCTTTCTGCCACAGAAGCAAAGATCTCATGCTTTTATATCTCTCAGAACGAAGCTCTTTTTGCGAGACCTGCAAACTATCGCATACACATAGCTCCATAAGATAATGTATCTGTAAAGTTGTAGCTAACTGTTTTCATTGTAGTTTACTTCTCTGCATCAGTGGTTAGTTGTTCATCAAGTTTTAGGTCCAAGATTTCGCCAATAATCCAAAACCTGAAGGTATTTCATTTACACTCATATAAAAGATTGAAAACAAAAATGAAAATTCCCATGTTTGACGAGCTGGAGTTGAACGTTTGGTGTTTGGGTTTGATAATCAATTATCAAAATGCTTGTGGAGTAATTTCAGCGCAAGCTCTTTGTGCTGAGGTAACTGATTTTCCAGCATCCCCGAAGGATCTTGGAAAATCAGTTATTCTATCTGAAAAGAACCTTTTAAAAGTATCTTAAATATTAACGTGTGTGTGTGTGTGTGTTTCGTCTTTGTGCCTTTGTCGTGCAGATGCTGAGGGTGAAAGTGGCACAGTGTGACCAGTGGAGGAGCTGCAGTGACTGTTTGGGAGCAGGTGACGCCCACTGTGGTTGGTGCACTCTGGAGAATAGGTAAGAGGCACACGCACCAATCTGTTTTTGTCTCCCTTTCTCTCTCCATCTGTGTGGTTATCTGTCTACCATAGACTGCTCTAATGTAATTAAGTGATATAATTCAATCAAATTATTATATGCTTTAGTGTCATACACATGCCACATGCTGGTGATGTAACAGAAAGTGGAAACTGTCTCCGCTGTCTGGATGATCCAAATTAAAACAGTGACCTATCTGTGTATGCCAGTGATTTCTTTAAGTTAATGTTAATTTTAAATGGCTTTAAGATTATATTGATGCTTGTCATTTAGATCTTTATATTGTTTGAATGTGTGAAACCACTGAGGCTGGTTTTCTGGTTCATTCTAAATTTCAAATTGTTGCCAGGCTGAATGAGTCTTGGCAGCGACGCACTCTGTTTTTGGGTTGGAAAGCTGTTGTTGGAGAGAGCAAAATAGATTGGCTTTTTATTAGACCTCAGACTGGGGAGTAACATCATTGTTTGAAGCGGTCTCTTGGTTCTTAGTAGTTGGGTTGGGAGTGACAGGCTGGGAGCGGCCAGCGAGGAGTGACTTGGCTCAAGTGTTACTGTGAGCGAGGGAGAGTACACTGTGATTAATGTGGCTCTGTCAGGACCAGCTCTCTGGCTCTGTGTTCACTGGCTTTCGGAGAGAATATGTGTGGTGTCGAGCTGTGTTTGTTTGTGTATGTGTGTGTGTGTGTGTTTTTTTTCTTGTCTGTGTGGGTTTGTATGTATGAGTTGGTTGGATGGTTGCTTGGTGATTAAAGCAGATCAGACGAGAAAGTGAATTTTGTGATGAGTTGTGCTGGAGCTCTGGAGGCTCGGGCATTGCCAGGGGCCGTTCAGAGCTGGAAGAGTGGAACTGATGAGAGTTGTGTGTTTATGTGTGTGTATGTGTGTGGTCAGACTGTCTTACTGTCATCTCCCTGTCTCCTCTCCTTATTTATCTATCTGTCGTCTCTTTATCCCAGCCCCTTTCTCGCTTCACTGCATTTTTTTTACCCTTGTGATTCTCTCTGTCTTCAGCTTCCTTTTTTTCCCTTTCTTGCCCTCATATTTTCCAGTAGCTTTGAGAATTTAGTTATCCCTCTCTCAACCTCTCTCTCTGTCTCTGTAGTCCTTGTCTCCTCCTCCCCCAGTGCCCTTGTCCTCCTCTCTATCCCTCTACAAAGGAGCGTTGATTGTGATGATGGTGGTGGGAGGGAGAGTGCACACTGGTTCTTTTGACAAGGAAATGTCAAAGTGTGTAAGTCTGTGTGTCAGTGTGTGTGTGTTGTCTGGCTCTCGGAGGCCTGAGAGCTGATGTCATGTGTGTGTGTGTGTTTGATACACTGTCATGCTGGCCGCTGGGCTGGCGCTGTGGCCTGGCACTGTGGCCTCAGAGCCCGGGGGATCAGGGGGTTGATGTGTGGGGGTGGATGGTTCTTCTCCATCACCTCACTGTTTGATACAACTTCAGACACACAGAGAGCAGGACAAAAACCACTACTAGAGAAAAATTTCACAATCTGTGAAGCCACCACTGTCTCGGTGGGGGTCTGTTTAATTTTATGCTCGCTTCTGACGCCGCTCATCACGTCTGCATGCAGAGCAAGCATGAAAAAATGTCTGTTTGCTCAGTGAAGCCGGCATTGTTGTCTGAAAAAGAGCTAAATCTCTGCAGAGATAAATCTCCAGTGCTTGATCACTCTTTTTATACTGGAACTGGTTTCAGCCACACATCACAAGAAAGCACTTTAATGTTTGTATTTGAATCAAATTATGCATCATGTGCAGTCTTTGCTATTCACAAATTATCATGCCTATCTGCATGTGCTTGTCACAGTAACTTTGTGTGTGTTTCTTTGGCTCATGTCTTCTCCTGCTGTTTAACAGTTTCACTGACTTCCCACCTTATCTCTCCTCTGACGTTTAGACACTTAGGAGGTGATGAGTTTTCTCAGGTCATATTTTAACTGCATATGTTGACTATGATTATTTTAAGGAGCTGTTTAAAAAGCTTTTAACGTCTCCCTGCTGTATTGAGGAAGGTGAAGAATGTGTTTTTGTGAATTCAAAATGTGCCTTGAATGTTTTGTACCTGATAATTTTTTTTGAAGAATAAGCAGATAAGTGTGACAAGAACGCATCCAAAGGAAACTCAAAGGAAATTAGTGAAAGGAAGGCAAGCAGTATATATAAGATGCCTCCGTGGTTAAATTATCTCACTGGGCAGTGAGTGAGGTAAGGAGTTTTTTGGTCATCAGTTAAATCTCATCCGCTGTTTGTTGATGTTTATCTCGGAGTCCATATTCGTTTCTTTCAAGACGATGTTTCCAGGAAGCGTGCTTCAGTTTATACCAAAGTTAATCTATGAGGTATTCAGCATTTAAAGATAAAATCTGGAGTTTACTTGATTATCTAAATATATTCTTGTAGAGAGAAAACAGGGAGGGTATTTATGAGCCATTGTAAAGCCAAGAGGAAGTTGTGTTTTACTCCGTGATTTTCAAATGAAATGTAAATAAATCTTTAAACGCATGCACACAAACATCTTTAAATGACGTAGACTGATGCCTCTTCAGCAGCATCTGGGTTAGCCCTGCCACTGTATAATGAAAGTCGTAACAAAAGTTGGCATCAGCGGTTTGTCAGATGTTGTTTACATATTCTTGGTATGTCTACATATTTTCCTGATTTTATACATTTGCCATATTTGCACCTTTTTAGGGGAACGTTAGGGTTAGGGCTGCTTTGCATTAAACAACATTTAAGATGTGGTAAACAACAGAAGTTTACATTTTTCGCTTTTATGGTTTAGAAAAAAAGTTTGGTTCAGGTGTTTGTGCAGAGACAGCAACTCTGGAAAACTGTGGGTGCTGAGATGTACCCAAAGAGCAAATTTTCAAGTGAAATTTGAATGAATATCACCAGACAATGTTGGTAGCTGATTGCTGATTACATATTCTGTGCAGTGTATTTTTCTGTAAATCCCATCTAATGCGGCTGTTGAGTTTGCTGAGGCTCTTTATGGGCTTGTTTTTGTCTGGGGGATTTTTGCGTGGCTTGCAGAGCCACTCAGCTCTATTTTTAGGTCAGCGGCTGACCTCACGGCCCCTCTCGGTCCCACAGTGCCAATGGGACTGAGAATCTGGACATTCATTTTGCACAAACACAAATACTCACACTAAAAGGCACAGGGGTACAAAAACACACACGTTATTTTAAAACAACTGTGAAAGCGTGAGAGGGAAGTGGGATGTGCCAAACTCATTATGTGGCATGTAAGGACGTTGCTAAATGAGGCCTTTTTGGTTTCTCCTTCGTCTGAGGTCACTTTGTCCTTCTATTCTGCTCTGGAGATGAACTGCGCTCTCTGCCAATGGACAGTGAAGTTCATTAGTGAAGCAGAAGTCAGTCAGAGTATGAGGCCACCTTGCTTGTTGAATGCCCTCTCACAGTTATTCTGCCCTAGACCTTCATTATACTCACAGATAGGCAGACACACACTGTACGCTCTACGCATCCACACAAACACACATTCATGGGTGTGCAGTTTTTGGACGACACAGATGAAGAATCAGATTGGTTTTTGGGCTTTTTTTCTCTACCATCGGTAACTGGCCACTGATCTCTGTGCCAGTGTGTGCGACCTAGAGTCAAGTAGTTTCTTGTGTTGAGCCAGATAAAAGGACAGGTAATGTCAGAGTGTGATATTAGGAGACCATAGCGCACTAAGGAACACCGCATAGAGAATTCATCTGAAATAAAATGGAAGCACAAAGTTTGTCCTTTTCCTTACTGAGGATGGATGATGACCTTAAGGCTCTGTGCTCATATACCGGTGTGGTATTGTAGTGGTGGATTGGGTCTTGATGATTACAAGCCGCAGCATTGACAAGCAATTACTGTATATCAGATGTTCATGTTGAGAGACAGGAAACGCTGACAATCTCACCGAAACTTCTCAGCAGCAGCAAACTTTTCAGACTAACAAGAAAATAAGTTGTTTCTCAGGATGAGGGTGTTTTGAGTTACTTGTCAAGTCATCATAAATTTACCATAACATGACAAGTGGCAAAAAAAACCCCCCATCCAAATATTAATTAAAGGCAAAGTATCTAACATTTCTTATGTTTGTAAACAGACCTGTTCAAACTTGGCCGCCCCTCTCCATTCAACAAACAAGGGAGAGAGAGTGGTGGTCGAGCGAGAAATAGAGTGAATGGGGAGAGAGAGAGAGAGAAAGAGAGAGAGCCGAGAACAAGAAAAAAAAAAAGCTGTGAGATAGAAAAACAAAGTGTTATTTTCTATTGTCTTCACAGCAATTTTGCTCTAAAGCGCACATAAACTTGCCCACACGTTGCAGAACGGTACGGGAGTGTTCTAGAGGGAAACACATATTAATTTCACCTCCATCCTGCGCTGTGTTTGTGCGCGACAGGGAGAGAGGTGTCTGTGTGTATGCTTCGCCCAGAGTTTTGTCTCTCAGACAGAACTGCAGTCCCTATAATGAAGTGAGAAGAACAGCTTTGTTTTTTTTATATAGTTTTGCCTTTACGTATGGCGCTATTGGCCGGAGGCACAAAGTCACTGCCAAAGGTCCACGCCTCCGAGAAACATCCCAAACACAGCAAAACAAGAGGAAAATAGAAAATACAGACAGAGGGCAGGGTCTCTGCCGGTAAATACACCACCACGCACTGAGAGAGCGTCAGAAGTGATGATTTAGGGGGATAGTTATTGTATGAGTCTATATGCTGTTGTTTTTTTAGGAAAATGTTACATACTTTGCCTTTAATTCTCTTCGAGCTGTCATCTAACATGACAGATATGATATGATGAGTTATATTCTGCCTTGTCTGTCCAGATGCACCATCCAGAAGGAGTGTGCTCAGGGCCTGTTTTCACGCTCTTGGATCAGCATGGGTGAAGGCCCGCAGCAGTGTCCATCCATGACCCTGACACCCCCTGAAATCAGCATCTCCGCAGACATCAAGGTAAATTTAGCACTATCCATGTTGGTGTTGCACATCAGACCTATAATCTGCACTGTAACACAGATAGGCATTCTACTTACTATTGTAACACGATGATTGATGCCATTGTACGTATCTGGAAGCCACGAATACTAGTATAATCTCAACATTTCTGAAACAACAATACATTTCAGCAGCTTTTGTAGATACACGCAATCGGCATTAGAGTGTTTTATCTGTTCATGATGCTTTTAAACTGTGTCGGCCAGAAACTGAATTCATATGTAAGTATTTAACGACGTTTATGGTTAGGTTTAGCCACAGACAGAGGCAAAAAATGTCTCCCAATGTATTTGGTAATATGTATGCTGCACTCAACGTATTTAAAGAAAATGTAGTTGTTGCCTGAAAAGATTAACCTGACTGGGTTGAAGTGTTTCTCACAAATCTTTTATCTTACATACGTACTTGAATAACCTCAGAAGATGTTGTATTGTATGAATCTGGGGCACAGGCAACATTGAGTCTTACCTAATACAGCCAGTCTGATTTTAATCAAACCTGTCAGGATGATTGATCAGGTTACAGAGTGACAAATAGAGTGTCTGCGTCATACCTGGGCTGTGACAGGTATATTGCTCTTTTCAATAACGTTTTCCAGTATCGTCCAAAACAGCCATAACAACAACGTGATAATTAGCTCCCTGAATTCCAAGACTTTAAGTATATTTGACCTTTAATTACAGCTCATAATTAGAAGAGGCGGAGGGATGACAGGTCATTAATTGGTTCATTAATTGGGGATATTTGCTTGTTATGTAGGTCAGCTTGGCTGGGCTGTAATAGATCCAGCAGCTGCCTGATCCTCAGAGCCACAGGAAACTCAGCTCAAGGTTGTCCCCAAACAGGAAGCAGCAGGCAGGAAACAAGAGCTTTAGCCAGGAAATGATCAATTCTAAAGGACAATAGAGTGGATTTTTAAGACAAGTCACCACATGACACTGGTCTCTTCAGCTCTTATCTGCTGAGCCACAAAATATGTCATCTTGGTCTCCCCCTCTCCTGCTTTTCCCCTCTTCTTTTTCCTCTCACAGTGAAGTATTCTAGCTGAAATTCAGTCATGTCAGTGAGGTGCTATGTTTCTCATTATATGTCTGTCATACTTCATCACTTAGCCAAATTTAGATGTGAATGTAGCACCATGCCATCTGTTTCTTCATTGCACATTAGTTTCTGTGTTTCTCTGCTTGAACTCCCGAACAAACTTGAAGTAATGCCATCATCATTTAACCTCCTCTAAAGACTTACTGTAAATACTGTGATGTTGAATAGGCCTATGCATGTGGGCATGTAGATGTAATTTCTAATTAATATGAGGACAGGCAGTTATTTTTGTACCCCGCTGTGTCTTGCTGTCGTAGGATGTCGGCATCCTGATAAATGGAAGTGTTCCTGATCTCATCGGCTCGCGGGTGGAGTGTGAATATGGACCTGGTGTTTCTACAGCTGCAACAGTCCACCTAGACTATGGTCCTGCTCAGATCCAGACCTGTCCCCTGCTCCCTCGAGAAAGTTACCAACCAATCCTGCCTGGCACAGGTGCAAACAGGAATCCATTACTACCAGCCGTATCTCCACGCACACATGCAGTTACAGTGTGCGATTCATTTCTGGTTCTACTCACGACAATATGTGGAGCTGCATCACAACAAATGTCATTTCTGCTTTTGTCTTTTTCGAAATCCGGCAAAATCAGCGTAACTTGGAAAGATGCCTAACTGCCTAGCATGTGCATGTTGCGATAGCATCTCAGATAGTTGAAGCATGCAGCATTGAGTACATGCCTTTGTTTCTGCAGATCATCTGACTGTTTCTGTGGCGATTAAAGTGAATGGCACATCTGTGGTATCTGGGAGCTTCATCATCTATGACTGCGAAAGGACTGGAGCAATTCACCCAAAGACATCGTGAGTCACGCATCCATTGTCTCCACTGTTTATCTCAAATTCTTGACTTATTACCTCCGCCAAGGAAGTTATGTTTTTGCCGGCGTTTGTTTGTTTGTTTGTTTGTCTGTTTGTTTGTTAGCAAGATAACTCGAAAAGTTATGAGCGGATTTTAATGACATTTTCAGGAAATGATGCACATGATTACCATCTGCGTCCAGGAATTTTTTGAAGCACTCTTTACCATTACGAGATAGGGCCATTTTCAGCATATGTGTACATAACTCGCGCTATAGGTTCTCTAATATATCAAAGTTTGATCCGGATCCTGGCAAAATTCTGGATGCTGTGATCCAGAAACAGGAGAAATGATGGTGCTCCTGGATTTTCAGGCACTTTAAGGCAACGAATGAAGATAACTAGTACCAAAGTGTAGCCGAGAGTCTGTTGAACCTGTAGAGTGTGAACAGATTTGTTGTATCTTCAATAGTCGTAGAGCTACATCTAGAAGAAAACCGCCATTAGGGAAATATAGGGTTTTTTTTTTCAAATAACTATTAAACTAAACGTGATACCAAGATTATTCCAAAGGCAAGAAGAATGTTTTATGATCAATGAATCCAATAAAGTAGATAACATGAATGTTGGAGTGTTAGGGTTGGGTGTACGTCACAATATGCTCGTAAATGAGCTGCTTGGCGGAGGTCTGCTTTTGTAGTTCAGAATTGCTGATGTTTGGCCAAGTGACAACATCCGTTACATACAAATTGTATTCACTTACCTTCAGTCGCTGGCTACTCGATTTGCATAAAAAGCCTTAATGCAAACCTTTCTACTGATATGACATGATTAGAGCTATCCCTAAACGGAGAGCTGTTTCAAGCTATAGCATCACTCAAATGTCAACCAAATGTCTCCACAGCATTTTTGATGTGCACATATAACTAGAGGCAGAAAGAACAGCGAAGCATCTCCTTTGTTTGTCTCTAAGGCCTTTCTATTTGCCTCCCGTCTCACCCTTTCTTGTTTTTCTTACCCCTGCTTTATATTTATTCATTAGTGGGTAAATATGGCCAACACATCCTCTTGGAGGGCTTATTGTATATTTGGCCAGTTGTTTTTTTTTCAGCCCAAGATCAAATGTGGGATTAATATGCTGTCAACGTTAAGCCAAAGGAAATTGGATATGTATGTCTGGCTGCTCATGTTGATGTTGTTGTTTTTGTGAAGGACTGTGACTTGTATGGCCTGGTCACAAAGATGCCTTTCTCATATCTGGAGGCAATCCAACTGGCTTCTTCCTGCATGTTGGACCATGTCAGAGGATCCACTTTATCTGATGGGCAGATCTTAGGCTCACAGGGGCATCGGCGTGTGTGTGTGTATGTGGAAATGTGTTGATTCCCTCAGATTGAAACCATTTGGGTGTGTCTCTTTTGTTCTTTTTTTTCCCCTTTTCTTTTTTTTTTTGTTTTTTTTGTTTTGAAACTGGGCTGAGGGTGTGAACACAGTAGTTGCAGGTACATGTGTGCAAGGTTGCACCCAATATGTGCGCACGGCCTCTGTGCTCGGTGAGGTCCAGGAGTGTGAAATTAGACGGTGGTTTGTTGAAGGTGATAATGAGCAAAGTGCCATTCTCACAGGATGAGCAGCAAACTGCAGAGCTGCTATACTCTGTCTGATTTTAATCACTTCGAGCTGTTTTTTTTTTTTTTTAATAATCCCTAAAGAGAAAGTATTATGAGCAACTCTCGAGATAGAATCCGTTGTCTGTGATTGAGGTAAAGGACTCCTTTGTTTTATGTCTTTATCTAAAACTTCGTTTGATTTAAATTCCATAGCTTCATACATCATCTGTCTTGTTTGGGGTTTTTATGAATTAAAACAACTGCACCGATAATATCAAACAGAAAAAAAAAAATTTTGCTTCTAGAAAACTTTTACTGGAACTTACTGGGGAAGAAAACACTTTAATTTTGGTTAATAAATTAGCATATCAAAATCTCTCTGTCGCTTTGTCACCTTATTCCTTTTTCTGAGTCATTTTTCTCGCAGAAAGGTCAAAATTTTGCTGTGGTTTATCAAATGTAAGGATTTGATGATGAGGGAAGTTAAGGAATCTGTAGTTTTCTGCTTATTCTTTTTCTTTCATCCAGATGTTATATGAAAGAAAGAACTAAGTGAACTAATGAATTGATATTTGTTTTTTTGAATTTTTTATTTAAGCAGGCAAGTCCTTAAGAACAGCTGCAGCCTTAACTAAATTAAAATGATATAAGTTCATATGAAAATAGTCCACTTGAGTATTAAAAGTAGTGTTGCATAAGGATGCATATTTTAGGTTGTTTTTTTCAGCCTTACTCTGCTATTTAGCTTCGCTTTAGCTCGAGGGATGACTCGCCGCCGTAAATGGGAAGCTACAGATTTGAGCTTTAAAAGCCAATTTCAAAGTGGACACTGCGCATACCGTTAATGACAACCAGACGATTGCATTCCACTCTCGCCAAAGAGCCCAGTAGGACGACCACCTTATCTGCCCTCTCCCACTGTTTGTCTCACACTCTTTATGTCTCTGAGCCGCCGACACGCACACACAGACTGTCTCTCCGTTTTATTTGCTTTTTATTTCACTCCCAGGTTTTGGCACCTCTCCCCTCTTTCCCCCTCTCTGTCCCACTCCCCCCCTGAAACTGCTCTTTTCGTCTGAACGTATTTCTCCTTGACAGAGACGTGATTGAGAATGTGTGTTTAACCGCTGTGTCCACCGAGGGGCCCTGAGAGCGCGAGCCCGAGTGTGTATTTAGGGTGTGCGTTTGTAAATGCAAGTGTGTGTATGTGTGTGTGTGGTCATTATGACTTGAGGTGGGCAGTGTCGCGGGGTATTTACTGTCAGTGTCAGGTCAAGTAGAGAAAGAAGAGAAGCTGGGTGTGTGAGTAACGCGCGCACGTGTTTGCGTGTGAACATGTGTGTGGGTGGTGGTGTCTAGGTGTTTTACTGGGACAGCAGAGGAGTCAGGAAAAAACAGAAAAGCTGCAGCTGATAAGAGCCTTGAGGGGGCCGTCTGCTTCTAATCAGTACACACTCGCTCACACACCACACATGCACACATTTCCATTACATTTCTGCATCCTCTTACAAACACCTCACTCCTCCCAATCTGAGGACCCCCTCGGAGAGCTGGTATCACTGGAGGCGATATCATTTCCAGTGAGGGACATCTGTCTATCCCCGGAGGCGATACAACGACACTCTCCACTTACACACACATGAATTTGAGGTGTTCCACTTTAAGTTGGTTCATCTGGAAAGGCACACACACACACACACACACACACACACACACACACACACAGAGACACACACACACACACACACACACACACACAC
>JAPQRN010000025.1:10205511-10262750 GCA_037367275.1 Coranthus polyacanthus | reverse complement strand
TCACATCATTGTCCTCACTTATATTTCAAACTGGCTCATTCAGAAATACACACACACACACACACACACACACACACTCTCAGCGGCACGCACACACCTGCAAATGTGACCTCATTTATCAGGGCTGTTGAGACAGGTGTCTGCTCGTGTGCTGAGAGGTGAAAGTTCACATCTGCATGCCAAAAGGAAAATGTGTAGCACTGAGAGTAGGTGCTCCGCTCACTCTGTGTCAACATTTTAATTAATGGCTCACTCAGTCTAGGCACACCTCATTTACTGGAGTACTTCTCTTGATATTTGGCTCAGGTCCTCTATGCTGCTCTCTTGGCCATTTTCACATGAGCCTTGAGTGGCCTTTTTTTCCGCTCATTTAACCGCAGACAACACTCTCAACCTTGATTGCTGATGATCATCACCCACTCTGGGGAAATGATCAGAGACATCTTTCGCACTAGCCAAAATATCACCCTCTGAAACCCGTAATGCACCGCCCACAGTGGGGTAGAGCTGGAATGTGGAGCAGGGGTCAGTCCAGGCTCTGTCTGCTCCTACTGGGAGTCTGCATGTCCTTTGACAGAGATCACACTGCATCAACATCACACTCTGTTCACACGCACACACACAGATCGACTATGTGAGCTATTTAAATGCTACAGGCTGACATCATAGCCTGTAGTACTTTATCTACCGATAAGCCTTTGCACTGCACTTGCATTGGTTTTATGTTTACATTTTGGGCACAGACTACTCCTCTAACATTATGGTTCAAACAGCAGACATCATACAGATGTGATGTGTTGTTCTGATGATTTCCTTAAGGCTTGAATCTGCGTATAGTCATGTTTCACTTTGTTTGTCCTCTTTTCTTTCATCACAAAATCGAAAATGATGCATTTTCCAGACAGGTGTGTGTCTGGCTCACCTGGAAGTGAATGTACCGTGCACTGCCGTGGCCCAGGTTCAAAGGCAGACTGGCCACTTCTGGGTCCTGCATGTCATCCCGTCTCTCTCTCTGTCCTTTACACCTCCACCAAAAAAAATAAATCTTAAAACAAAACAGGTGCATGTGTGCTCTTGTGGCCCATAACTGACACTAATTTGAGTGTCGTGACATCCTTTACCTGATGAGAAATTCAAACCCAGTTATCAGCAGATGGCCGCAACTACAGGTTATTTTAAAATATATTTAAGTTATTTAAGTGCGTAAAGCGAGGGTTTTATAGTGCTCATTAAATGCTGCAGTGGTTTTGTAAAGCAAGAGGATTTGGTGTGAATAGAAAGAATTTTTCCATTTAAAAGACAGTTTTACAGCTGGTCTCAGACCTGACCCCAGTCAAATCCAGATCTGGCCTCATCTCACCGCAAGTCCTGCCAGATCCTCCTACATAAAATACACCTCCTCCGCGTATGTAAATTCCCCACAATTCCTGTGTCAATCATTGTATTACTCACAGAGAATTTATAACCACTGTAGCACCAAACACCTGACTAAATAAACCGGCTGGGTGTCGAGCCGGGAGGGGATCATGTGAGGTGATAAAGGTTGTGTTTCCCCTCCAGTACATTTATCCCAGTGAGGCCCCTGAACAGTAGAACCCTCTGCCTGGGTACGCCACCGTGTCATTAATGTGAGACGTCCCTGTAGAGTGTGCACTGATGACACAAGGCTTAATCACAGCCAGGAGGGGAGAGAACAAGCCTCAGCAGCCCCTTAATCTCCTATGTGGCTAGACACATCTGGCGAGAGGAGCTTTGAACTTTACATCTCTTAATATCTGATATCTGGAGGCTTTATTGGATTCCATATGTAGATGTAATATGGTTTGATAAATTAGTTCATAACCACCATTCTTCAAATTAATTGTGTCTTTGTTTAGCGGTCGTGTTCATGATCTCTTTCCCCATCTGGGTCCCTTCTGTCAGCAATTTGAGTTGAGCAACTTGTGTTCATTTATTTTATTGAATTAAAATGATCAGACGCAGTTTTTGGCATGCTATCTATTCTGTATTGTTTCCTTTATTAACAGATCTCTGATTATGGTGTTTTGACAACAAAACAAGAATGTCATACTCTGATTTAATTCCTCAGGCTGGTGTGTGTCACTGGGAGGTCTTCACACGACAAGACAGACATTGTCCAAGTGGATGTGGATCAGAGTGGGGTGGGGACGTCAAAGGAAACCTTCTCATATTTAGTGAGTATTCTGCAGACATCTATCCTCCAGCTGATCTTTGATTTCATGTTGTGTCTGTCTCTCCCTCCACATTCTTCTTCTTCTTCTTCTTCTTCTTCTCCTCTCTCATGTTCCTTGTTCCCCACTGGGAAAGCCTTCTCTGGTGTGTCAGTTGAGTGTTAACAGATGCGTTTTATGAAGCTGAGGAATGCAAGTGTGTGGGAATCTTCAAACATTCATTTCAACTGCAACTAAGCACCAATGTCACTCTGCACTGGCTGCCAGCAAAAACAAATATGGCGATTGTTTGAATGTCCCTCGCTCTGAATTCATCACTGGTAGTGGGGCAGCTAGCCAGCATTGTGTTAATTGACCTCGACCCAAACAGTCTCCCATTGGATTAAGAGTATTCAGTCAGTGGAAATACCCATGTAAGCTCTTTGTTTCTTTTTGTTTATAGACAATGGGTTTTTCATAATGCATTGCGGGAGCAGTCTATCATTTCAGCAGCCTCTAAGAGAGGATCTGCCTGTGAGTCATCCCTCAGAGAAATCACCCCAATCTTGAAGCCTTTCTTGATACATGAGGATGAAGGAAATCCAGAACAACAAACATTACATTGGGCTGTGGTGGGAACTCCTCTCGGGCTTTCTTATCCATCTCTGAGATGCTTAAATGAGAGAGGCTGTTATAGCAGGGTGTTGAGGGGAAGATGTGGGAGAAAGAGAAAACAGTTTTGGAGACAGGATATGTGCCTCTGCTGCATCTCCTTCCTCGGACCTTGGGCCGGAAACATCTGCCTCCTTACACCCACTCTGACACAAACACACAATAGGTCTCCTCCATCCATGTGCACTGAGGAAGTGAATCCTGTCAGTGAGGATAAGAGTTTCCCTGGAGGCGAGGTTCATGGAAGGGATAGAAAGCTCGGAAAGAGCAGGAATGCTGATGCTGGTAGCTGCAAAGCTGAACAAGGGTATTCATCCTCGCCTCAGGAGCCTTTGTTTGCGTGTATATGTGCGTGTATATGTGTTTGCATGAGCATATATGACTGTGCTTGCATGCAGTTTTTTCATGTGTATGTGTAACTGTATCTCACCCAGACTAGCTGTCCTGCAAGCTTGGGCCCATAGGCCAGTTGGCTTCAGCAACACTTTAATATACTGCAGCGTGGGCTGTCTTCACAGTTTTCTTCGCTAATTTACTGTTGTAGTCAGCAGCTGTCTCAGCCAATCTGCAACGAAATTATATTCAAACCTCAATAGATGAGATTTTATTTGGTGTCAAGAAAAGCATCGTAAAGCTCAACGTACAAGTTGAGTAAGCTTCTGTCACTTTGCTATCAGACTTTACGAGCTAACTTTGATGTCTTCATAGTCACATGCTCGATCTGTCCTTTGTATCCAGGTCCCAAAGCTGTTCTCCATGGATCCAGAGAAGGGCTCTCGTGCTGGAGGAACCAGAGTGACCATCAGGGGGGAACACCTGGACATTGGCTCCGAGGTCAGAGTCAAGGTCAACAACACAGTGGAATGCAACATCACGGAGTGAGTACTGCAACCCTGGTACTGTCCAGATTTTTTTTCTCTATACAAAAACAGTTCATGTTCAGTTTCCATTTACCTTGTGTTTCTCCAGTTTTTGAATGCTAACCTTCATTTGACAGAGCATTTCAACAGTTAGTAAATAACATAATAACTGCTGGAAATCTGTAGGTCAATAGATGTCACATATGTAACATTTCCACATTAAAATATCTAAAAAAATAAAATAACTAAGCCTATGTTATATATATATAGTTGGCTTGTTTACTTACAATATATTAGATCATTCCAGCAATGTTGAAATGAACAGAAATCTGTAATTTTATTCAATGTAACGGCCTGTTTTATTTGGTCACCTGTCAATGGCATCACATCCCTGTTAATGTTACTTGCAGCTATTTCATTAGTATTAAATATGCAACATTAAATGTCATATGTCAATAAAACTTTGATACATTACCTCATCTGTAAACATGATTTCCTGAGTTACATCAGGTAGATTTTCATCAGCACTGCTGGTGAAAACAACTCCCAAGATCCCACACAACACCAGCTACTACTACGCCTTTTATTATTGATTTGATTGAGAGGAATTGCATATTGTGCATTTAAACACTGATCTGTGTGGCTAAAGCAATGTCTACGCAAAATTTGTCTTTAGAATTTTCCAGACTTCTTTTTTTAGACAAAGACTTTAGTCCAACTTTAAGTGTGAATTCTGCTTAGTGGCACTTCTTGAAGCTTCTGTAAAGTATTTTCCAAGTGTTGACATCACATGATGTGTGGTTATAATGTTTACTTAATTTTTTGTAGGAAAACACATGAAACTATTGAGTGCACCATGCCTCCAGCCTTGCAGCCATCCACTGAATTTGTCCTGGTGTGTGTGGAGTTTGAAAACCTTCCCTGTCAGAGCGAGCATCTTGGTGCCACATACACCTACGAGAAGAACCCCACAATCAGCTTCATCAAACCCAAAAAGAGCTACCTCAGGTAGGTAGACTGCTGCACACATGACAAGCATTAAAACCAAAGTGTCTTAAACATCTCAAGCTGGATGACTCTGCGGTTAACCTCCCAGAGTCACTGACATAAGTCATTACTCTAATGTCGTCCTGATGTGCAGCTTCTTCTCCCTATTGTGTTCTAAATAGCACAGCATGTGTGTGACAGGGTAGCAGCTTGCCTTTGAAGACATGTGTACGGATTTTCTCTACAGTCAAACTGTTTTGCATTATTATCTGGTCCCTTTCTTCTCTTTTATTCTAGCACAGTGTTCCAAACTATTTGCATATCAGTATGAATTTGTCACATTTCTGTCATAGCTGAGATGTGACTCTCGGTTCGTTTGTGTGTGTGTGTGTGTTACAGTGGTGGCAGGACCATCACAGTCACAGGCCAGGGTTTTGATCTGGTGCAGAGTGTCACAATGCAGGTGCTGGGGATTGGAAAATCAGTAAGTAATCAGCTGAAATATGTCTTTTTTTTTTTACATGTGAAAAAACTCTAGTCTAGTTGGAGTTTATAATAAGGAAGAACTAATTAAAAAGTAAACAAGCTTTTATTGTGTTGTGTGATCATAAAGATACTCATAATGACATTTTTATTTTTGCAGGTAAATAATGTCATACTACAGAAGCATACTGCCCCTTCTCTCATAATTACAAGATCAGAATCTAATTATGAGAAAAGTTAAGCCTAGTGATCAGTCATTCTCACATAATACAGAATCTATTTAAAAAAGCATGTTTTTTTTACATAAAGACATACCTCATCTTATTGGATTTTAGTGCTTCTTCTATTTTATATCAGTATTTCTATGTAAGAAGCATTATTTTTTCAATTGTATCCATGTTATGTGATGACGATTGGTAACTACACTTAACTTTTCTCATAATTACAAGATTCTGATGTTGCAATTTTGCAATATTTTCTCATAATTAGATATTTTCTTGAAATTACGTGATCAGGCCCTCATAATTACAAAACAAGTGGTAATTTCTTTTTCTTTACTGCAGCGTGCTTCCGTGCATTAACCAGTTGATGAGGGTTAGATTTTCTTTTTTTTTTACAACATACTTTTCTCTGATCTTTCATTAGTACTGCACAGTGGTGTCCACCTCTAAGATCACCTGTCCGTCCCCGGCCACGAGGCAGTCCCAGCAAACCTCAGTGCAGTTCTTCCTAAACGGACTCTCGTACACCGGAGACGACCCCACCTTCTCAGACAGCGAGGCAGAGGAAGACGAGGGGGAGCTTCTTAAAGGTCACTTCCTGTTGGAGTACGTGGAGGACCCGCAGTTCTTCACTGCTAACAAGGAGAAGCTGATTAAACACCACCCGGGAGAGCCGCTGACACTCATCATCAATGTGAGTGAGACTGTCGCTGCTGAGACACAGAGTTCAGATTAGTGTCACACCAGTATGTTACTGTGCTGATAATTCACGATGGATGCAGTTTTATTGATTTGGATTTCATTTTAATGGTGTAGTTGATTAAAGCAGACATTTTAATAGGAAGCCTTTACACCCCCCCCCCTCCAAAAAAAAAAAAAAGAATAAATAAATAAATAAATAAAATAAATTGATCCATGTGGGTATGCGACATCACCTATTTCTATTTCTAACTGTGTGTTTCGGATGCGTTTGACCATGGCTCATTCATTATAACTGAGTGACAGATGTGACGATTATAAGACGCATTGCCAACAAGTAACAATATTTTACTATGTTGAGAATTATTGACCTATGCATACAGTTTGTTTATACTACATTTATGTAACTCTAATATAATATGTTGGCAGGAGAATACCATTTGACAAGGCCCAGGAGGGGTTAAATGTCCTTGCATGTATTGTGTCTTTTTATAATTTTTTTCTGTGTAAATAAAACCAAAACAAACGAGCGCTGGCCACTTGAAAATAGTAATAGGAGAAAACACACAGAGGAAGGCTTCTTGGAACAAATGTCAAATTTATAAGAAATAAACTCAAATAGCCTAAAAAAGTCTGTGCAATTTTTGAAGCAGGAAATTCTCCATAAAGAGCCCTGGAACAAGCGATGCTATGGTTACTTGTTCCTTGGATTCAGAAGTACCACTGCTGTAAACCTGACTTCTCCCGCTGGGCTGAATGCTTCTTTATTCATATTCACATAAACCAGAGGCACATAAAACACATCAAAGGCTCTGTCCCCTGAAACGTGTTGATTTCTGTTGGGGGTCTGAGATTTAATGGCAGCTCAGTGGGAGGTCCTATGTTCCTATGTTCCGGCTGATCCAAGCACCTGTCCACATGGATTCATCGCCCTTAAAAGCCGCTGGCTGTGACACTGAGCGTCATGCCCACAGTAACGGCACAGACGGGGAAGTTTAAACATGATGCAGCTTCCTCTTTTTATGTGTTCGTCTGAGGATGAGGCCCTTGCAGGAACCGCTGCCTCAGTCTGGCTACATGGGCGACTTTTCTGTTGTTTCCTGTTTTCTTTAGGAAGGTGGATTCCACTTGTGCCGGACCTGAAGGGAGGAGTGAGGCTGGAGGGAGAATGTGTTTGTTTATTAATAGGAGCTTGTTAGTCAGTCAGAGCCTATATTAAGGACCTGAGCTGGAATGTGGGTGGGTTGTGTTTGTGTTTCATCCTGTTTTTGCGGTTTGATTTCATTGTTTGGTCTAATGGCTGAGAGTGTGATTCTATATTGTGCTGTATATGTCACATATACTGTGCATTTTTCAGTATGCTACAACACATTACGTATGGATGTATGTCTGCCTCGTTTTGTGTTTGCATGCGTGTGTTGTCTCTGTGTAGGAAACATTTGTTGACAAAGACCCAGGGGGTGGCATCCTGCAGTAGGGACAGGACAGGGCCCTGAGGGTCTAATCAAAGCAAGGAAGCACACTGGGAATAAACACAGACACTCAACTAAACACATTCCACACTTGCGATTTTGTTATATTGAAGGGAAATTACAATTTCATGTAACTTGGCTCCTACTATTGCAATTTTGACCATTATTTCTTTAGTAATAATAACATTGTTCTCACCGGATTTAGTGCTAAAATTTGGAAAAGAAGCAGCAAAACAAATCTGTTCAAGTAATCAATCATACAAACAGTCAAACAGGTTTAAAACAACCTGCAATGTAAGCCAAATTTATTTGGAAGATAAAACAAAGTCTAACGGTAAAATTATTACAGAAAATGTCTAATGTAAACATGCATAACAGTTTACAGACCAACTTCCTGGTTTAGTTTTAAATTGGACAAACTATTTCCATGTTTATAACTTTACTGATTGTCTGACCGCTTGTGTTTTCTTGCCTTGTCAGATTTAATTATATGTTTCTAAAGGCTGCATGTTCCCAGATCTCAACAATTACTTTCCTCTTGAGAGTGCATCATTAATACTGAGCCTACACAAAAGTACAAAAAAGAAAATCATCAAGTCATGGTTAACACGGCGCGTCGCAGTTTTTATAATTGTTAAATATAATATCAAGGGGTTCTGAGCAGGAATCTACAAAAACAGTGAGAGGTGGGGTTTGTATGGACAGAGTTGGACTGATAATGAAGGCCATGGAGGCTCCTGCAGAAGGCCCTGAGAATGTTATTTTGGGCAACGGCAGAGATGACTGTCAGCGGATTTGTTTGTAGAAATTTCCCTGGCCATGTGAGGGAGGCAGCAGGAATGTTTGCTGCTTTAAGCTGAACTCTAGCCCAAACTGGTTAAGTTTTCTGCTGGCTTCCTCAGTCTCACAGCTGTGTGACAGGCCTGCCGCAGCTCAGTTTCTATATGAGAGGGCGTATGTGTGGATAAAGCTGCTGCAGCCTTTATGAATGTTATCTGTGCCTGTTAAAACCCGGGCCCCTCAGGTGTCTTACCACTGACTGGCTGATGGCTGTTTTTGTTCATTTCTGGCACAGAAAGGGCCGAGCGATCTGGAACTGGTGCCGGAGGAATACTCGGTGATGATTGGCTCCTATCCCTGTAACATCAGCTTCCATAACGACCAGCTGTTTCACTGCACCATCAATGGGTTGCTGAGCTCCAGTGAGAGAGAGCTGCCCGTCACTGTAAGTATGCAAGCATGTAAAACAGCACAATAAAATACAAATACACATGACTTCTCTTGTTGGAAATAATCATGGATATACCCTGCTAATTTAAGGATATCACCAGTCTGTCACAGAGCATTTAAGCCTTTTCTGTAGCTGACATTCAGTCAAAATCCCCACCATCTGTGCACTGAAACAGACCTGAGCAGGTCTAAGCATTCAGTGTTATACGCGTGCGTCCAGTGTTGGGAGTAGCGGCATATGTGTTTAGAATACAAAATATGGATAACAGTGTTTACGGTTACAATTTAAATAGATGGCAATCAGAGTACAGCTGCTTTCTTAAAATAAATAGATCACTCTTCTACGTCTGCATTATTTGCTATGAAATTTAAAAGGCATCGCTAATTACCCATAAGCCCCTGGTTTAAAGCACAGCACAAGTCTAAGTGTATCTGCACCATACTAGACTATGCACGCAGTGTAGCCTACCTGTCCGCACAGTGTTACAATCAAGTTGTTGCTGTGGAAAATAGAGAAGAAACAAATTGCCTTTTCTGCTGCCAGTTTCATTTGAAGAATATTAGTCAGTCAGAAAACAAAGTGAAAACAAATTGTTCTACTACGGAACTGTAAATTCACAATTATTTTCATCTTTGTTCACTGGTTTTCACTCTGTCTTAATGTTGTGGAAAATAAAAGGTCAAGGAAAAAAATGGGATCTTCATCCTTTTTTTTCTAGACAAAATGTAACGCTGCTTTGGCGTTTACGTATATAGAACTTGGGTTCAATCTGCAGTGTTGTGTGAACGTCACATTCATTCACAGTGTTACGGCGATTATAATGTATGACAACGCCGAAGTAACCAAGTATTTAAAGTACTTTGAGTAATCTAATGGAATGCATTTCAAGTTACATTTAGAGGCGTGTTTTCTGTCTCAGGAGTGCACTACGTTTTAAAAGTAACCTTCCCAACACAATATGTGTCTCTCTATGCAATATGAATGATTTGCAGTCACTGAGCATGAGTCAGCAGCTGAAAAGGTGGTGATTCATCATTGTGTGTCACAATGCCACGGTAGAATAGTGAAATGTTTACTCTTATCTCTGTAATCCTTTATCAGTCTGTCTATCACCAATGGCCCAATCACCCATCATACAGACACTATTATCTTGCAGTGCACTTAGACCCAAGTCTCAGTGAGTCAGTGATTATGCAGCTCCTCGCCTGTGTTTTTGTTTTGTCTCCAAGTTCTTTCCATTACAATTGAAGTTCTTAATCAAGACATAAGTTTAGCCTGTCCTGATAAAACCAGTCACTCTCTTTCCTTTACCAGTGTTTCCCATCTGTTGTTGTCCGTTCTGCTCCGTTTTGATAGAGTTTTATTAGAGGGGAAAGCGTTCATCTATATTTAAATACGAGCCAGACTGTGAGTGGTTCACTAGAATAACTTAGAAACATATGTTACTCTGTCTGTCGAGTTGTACTGTAGGAAGTATTTCCCCACTTTGATACAGAAATAGAAGGTTTTTATTTCCCTGTCTGTCTCTCTCTGGTTGTGTACCTGTGGCTCCCTCTGCACCCTCCATTCTCCGCCTGTCTCTCAGGATGTCTGAAAATAAACGCAGGCAATTAGCAAAGACATAAAGCCAGGGCAGGGGTCAAATGAGATGTCATAACACAAATGGGTGGGCTGCATGCATCTCGTCCATGCACATGAGTGGTAAAGATGATTTGTGTGCACCAGAGAGGGGGGCATAAATACAGAGTGCACATATATTTTCATTTGTGTGGGCACATTTGAATAAATGCATACATGTCGGGCTGTTGCATAGCTTATGGCCATTTGTGTTTCTTCACTTACTTTGGGTGGCAGATCTATTTTTACATTCCCGTGTTGTGCTTGGCTCTGAAGCGAAGCCGAGCTTAGGAGGGGATGTTGGGAAGCAGTGTTTTTTTACCCCGAGCGAAACAGGAACATGGAACAATGGCATTTTCCCCTCCATTACACCAGGACTGGCTGCTGCAATCACTGGAAGAAGGCTTTCTCTCACTGGTTTCAGAAAGTAAATGCCTGGACCAGAAAGAGAAAGGCTGTAAGAGAAAGAGGAATGAAGCCCAGCGAGGCTGCTGCCTTCCCCTTCAGAGTAAGGCCAGTGTAAAGAGGGATTTGGTTTGAGGATTGGAGGGTTTTTATCTGAGGCTTTTTCTTATGAAGTTATGTTAGGATTGAGGAAGGAGAGGGAAGGATGTGCAGAGGGACCACAGAGACCCTGCTGACTAATCAGAAGGCAGAAGTGGAAGTCCTTTTCTTGTCACATCTGGGTTACTCTGAACTGGGTGACTCCTCCAGCTCATTGCAGCGCAAGGCCATTTTTCAAATTCTGGTCTGTATCGTTATTTATTTATTTTATGTGCGTGTCTGCACCTGTGTCCATTAAAGTGATGTATGTGTGCACATGTGTAGAAACCATGCACATGTGTTTCTGCATTACACGGCTTGCAATTTTTCTATTAGACTACAAAGAATACTGAATGTTCTTAGTACGGTATGCTTAAGTAATTGCATTTAATAATTAGACAATTAAAATAATAGACAATTAAAGTCTCAAGGGCGTATGAAAAAAAAACTGAATCCGGTGTGGACTTTTTTTTTCATGTCTTGTTGCTCTTTTTCTCTTTCTAGGTTCAAGTGGGGAACTTTCATCACACCATTGCCAAAGTGCAGCTTGGTGGCAGCGAGCTGGCCATCGTGGTGTCCATCGTGGTGTGCTGTGTGCTGCTGCTGCTGTGCACTGTGGGTACGTTGTGTATACATGCTCACCAGCAGATGATGGATGTCTCCCTGCTGAAGCGATGGATGCTCCAGATGTGGAGTAGATAAAAGGAATTTGGGGGTCATAGTTTCCCGCATTTGCTTCATCTCTTTTCAGTCCCGGGTGCACAAAGGCCCCACTGTTCCCTTTGCTCTTTCTGCTCATGTCTGCCTGACTCTGTGTGACTGTATCTTGTAATCTTTGTGGGAGTGTGTGTGTATAGAGCAGGTGTAGGGTTGGTTATGTGGATTTTCTCAGTTTCCTGCTTTGAATCTGTTCTCAGATATCAACAAAGCCTTTTTCTTCTCAGATTTGCAGCGCTACTCTTCTGAAATCATCTGTGCACTAATCTTTTTTTTAAACAATCACTAACTTTCTGTTTGACATTTACAAACTTGGAAAAAAAATGCCTTACATGCTCGCACATTCAGATACATACCTTTTTTAACAGGTTTATAACGGTGATAGTTGAAAAGCTAAGGATTTAATATCTTCATCGTCATATTTCTGCAAATCTGTTTCAGTTTCCAGTCCCATTGTGTATATTCTGATGTCCTGGAAGTTGTCAGTGTGTGAAGCATTTTTTTCTTTTCTTTCCTTTCTTGTGTTTCTTCCCAGCTCTTGTAGTTTACTGCACAAAGAGCCGAAGGGCGGAACGCTACTGGCAGAAAACTCTACTCCAAATGGAGGAGATGGAGTCTCAGATCAGAGAGGAAATCCGAAAAGGTCCGTTTGCACGAGAACGCACACATGCACAGATCGGCACAGCGCCCCCTTTACTGTTTGAACAAGATTTACTATCAAAGTTGTTTTGATCACAAATGATGTTTTGTGTCAATCGACATAAAAAAGGAGCTAGTGGGAAGGAATATCGACCACATATATTTGTTTGTCTTTGCGTGTGTGTGCTCGTAAATGTGTGTTTGTTTGAGAGTTTGAGGTGGGAGGGATATACAGCAGTTGACAGATTTGTGCCTAGTAAGCGTGACTCACAAAACACAGCGTCTGACAAATGATCAGTCACACGCAGACACACTGAGTAGCCACTTCGCCTCTGCCGTGTCTACCCTATAGGAACGAGGCCTGTGTGTTTGTCTCCGCATGTGTGTGCGTGTCCAGGGCATTAGAGTAAAGCGCCGTGAAGGCCACTCCGCATCTGAGCGCCCAGATTTATGGTGTAGAGATGAGGCGACGGATAGAGAAAGAGAAATGGAGGGAGGAAGAGATAGGAGCGAGGAGTCAGGGCCGCGAGTCCGAGGAGAAGCAGAAGCGTGGGAGGGAGAGGTGGAGAGGAGAGGTTATTTAGTCAGAGGACACAGATAGATTTGTGGCTGAGTTCAGGGTGAGTGTGCGCAAAGCGAGGGATAGCTCTGTTCAGAGTAAAGATGTGATAAAATGGGAGTAAAGGAAGATGGGAAATTGACATATTCCAGGTTACAGGAATGGGAGGGCTTTGGTATTTGTCTGAAAAGTGAGGTAAAGGGGAGGATTGGTATTCAGGCCTCTGCGTCTAATCAGGAGGAGATGGTGTGAACTGACTGCTGGGTTAGAGGATAAATAAGGAGGAGTAATGAAATATGTTTCAGCTTTAAATCCCTCGGGCCCAGTATTCCCTTCTTTCTACACAAACAGTCTGAAGAAACTGCACTTGTAACCCAAAAATGTCTCTCATACAGTGACAGGAAGAGCTTTTCCATAAAGGGATCTCCAGTGTCTCATTAGAGGAGAATATTATCCTCTCCTAGAACATGTTTCCCAATAAAGTGGCTACAATAAGTCCAGTATTAACATGCAGATTCAAGACTGTGTCTGGACATGCTGATACTGTTTCTCCAGCTCTTACACTCTCTAAACCTCAGCCCCTACACATGTTTTGGATGACAGCCTCAGACTGGATTTGGCTGCTCGGATTGTCTTTTGGTAAATATTTGCCTGCATGCCGTGCTGGACTGCACATTCTGGCAAAGAAAAAGAAGGGAGAAAGATCAGAGAGTCTGCATTTGGCATGTTTAGTATTCAACCAGAACATGAGAGTAGATTCGGAAAGGTAAATGATACAATTCTGTGTGTCTGATCTGAAAATCTCTCCCACTGTAATCAGACAGTCTTGCAGACCCCATAGCAGCCTGATGTAATAAGTATTGCATTCATCTGTGAACAGATTTCTGACTCATTTTGCGTAGAAACAGATTAATCGTTTGGAGACACAAACAGCAAGCAACGGCTGGTTAAAAACAGTTCCAGTATTTAATATGTGCCGGGTGTTTTTGTGTTTTTGTGCTTTTGTCCTTTCAGGATTTGCAGAGTTGCAGACGGACATGACAGACCTGACGAAGGAGCTGAATCGCAGCCAGGGCATCCCCTTTTTGGAGTACAAACAGTTTGTCACACGCACGTTCTTCCCCAAGGTGAGAATGCCTCCTTTTGTCTGCTATCTGATTCATCTGGCAGAGTGACAATACCATTTTTCTCAATGGGGTTTTAATATTATTTTTCCTACATGTCCCATTTCACATTTCCCACTGCTGGTAATATGCAGGATAAAAATTCACCTTGGAACTTTTAAACATACAGCTGACGTCTAGCGAAGTGTAGTTCAATTCGGCACCCCACAGGAGAGTTAATGTGTTCTCTATAGGTAAGCATTTTTCTGATGTGTGATCCACCCCGAAGGTAGACTGTGGGTCTATCTGTGGGTGGGTGTTTTTCCACTGATACAGACAGTCACAACTCAGCGGGCTTTGTCTTCCAACCGCAGGCATGGGCTTTCAAGGAGACAGAACAATGACGGGCACGGAGACAGGGAAACTTTCCCCTTGATTTCTCAAAACACACTCCTCACTCAGCTCACACCCCCACGCTGTTTTGCAAGTATACACAATCTTGTGCAATGCCACTTGTGTTGGTTACTTGCATTGGACACTGGACACTGGACTGTTTTTGGTTGTGAAGGAAATGAGGGAAGGGGGGGAGAGTGTTGAAAAGCTGCATGGAGAGAAACATAAATTCAAGTGTTGCTGCCTCAGTATTGTCTCTCCATAGTTTTTCCGCTAAGACAGCAAACAGACTACTCACGACCCTTCATGCTCTTGTTTTTTCACAAGAGCTTCTGCTTCTTGTAGATTACACACACACACATACACACAAAACAGTGTTAAGACACAGACTTGAAACACAGACACAGTTTGAAAACAAGCCAAACGTCGCTGCCCTGAAATGACAGATTGAGTTGAAAGGCTGCTTCTTGGCTCTCACTCAGTTTGCCTCTGAAGCCATTAAAGCTCATGACATTTCGTGTCACGGTGTCATGTTTCCTTTTCATGGTCAGTCACAGCATCTTTAAGAAATTCTGTCCTTTGGTTCCACTCTGCAAACTTAGCGGCAAAGTCTCAAGGCCAGCTCTTTTTTCTTTTCTGCATTCGACTAGAGCTGACTTTGTACTATAGTGTTCTCCTTGTGTTTGTGTGTCTTTCAGATGTGTTCGGATTATGAAAAGAGTCTGGTCCAGCCTGTCTACGAGAACAACGCTTTGGGTCCTCGAGCGCTGCCGGAGACTCACCCGCTGCTGCAGGATTGGCAGGTGAGGGGTTAAGCCATTAGGACGTTAGGTTAGGTTTGTGCTTGCTTCTGCCAGAGTGCCTTAATTTGGGTCCTTTTTCCCTCCTTTACTTTTCAACTGGGTCACACTGAAGCTTGTTAAGATTTCACTGTGGTGCTATTGTTGATGACGAGTTGGAAAAAAGCATACTGCGCATTTTTGCCTGTGTGTGCTTGTTGTGATGTATGTGTGCAGCATGCTAACATACTGTTTCTGTTTGTGCCTTGTGTGCACTACTAATGCATGTCATTTAGTGGTTTCTGAGTGAGTGAGACAAAATTTTAACTTGTCAAACAGCACGCTGCCCACTAAGTTGATGGCAGGGTGTTGACACACTTCCCACTGTCTCGTGGACAACAGAGGAGCATGCTTTTCATCAAAATCCATCTCTGCTTGTTTTGTGTGTCTGTGTGTGTAATGGAGGGGCGGTTGGGAATGAAAGATATAAAGAGCATGTGGGAGAGGGAGCATGCACTTTCACACACCTCTGTGCCAAAATGTGCAGGAATTGAAAGCACGTGCACGTGTGTGTGCGCGTTAGAAAGAGAGAAGTAACGATTGCAGCACTAGTTTTGGGTCGGCAGCCGGGGGAGCCTGTCTAACGGTGATGAAGTGCCTTGGATCCACATCGTCTTCCCAGGAAGTGTTTTCCAGGTCACAGCAAATAAATCTCACAGGCGGGCATTTATCTTAATGGACACCCCTGTTCTCCTTCTGTCAGGCTGCAAACCACACCATATGGCTGCAGTCCAGAGGGAAGACTTCATCACACTGCTGCTTAGTCGCACCATAGATAGACCATACTCATTAAGTCGAGTCGGCACATTTAGAGACAATCACACACAGTCAGGGACCAAAGTGGGAGATGCAAATTCTGTGGCGAAAACCGTGAGGGGGAGGGGGGGGGGTCTGATAGCGAGATGAATAGCTCACTAGATTGGTCTCTTGAGACAAGACGTGGTTAAATAGATTAGGGAGGACGCAGCAGGTGTGTAATGCACAGAATTAACTGTTTTATCCCTCTCTGTCATCAGGCCACCAACACAACAAGGCCCAACATGGAGGAGGGCATCACTCTGTTCTCCACTCTTCTCAATAATAAGCACTTCCTGATCACGTTCGTCCATGCCTTGGAGCAGCAGAAGGACTTTGCAGTACGGGACAGGTAATATATGGCAAAGCACTTCAGATCATGAAATCTGTAAAATTGACAATTAAGGTGTAACAAACGCTACTTTTGTTTGACAGTTTCTCTGAAAGTAATTTAGCTTGGTGTGCATAAAAAGCTGACTTGAAGATGTACTAAGTAAGAAAAAAAAGGCAAATATTCTCACACATTCTCACAGTCTGTTATTCTCAAGATGTAAAATTGTGGGTCTTGGTTAGAGCCAGAGTTTTTGCATGGTAGAAAAATGATGATTCTAGTGTGTGCTCTCTGATGGTGTTGTCTTGGATCACTGTGACACATTATAGATATTTTTACAGTTCTATATTTGCAAAATATCAGTAATATCTGTTTAGTACAATTTCTCAAACTGCTGCCTTATCACAGGAACAGCCAAATTCTACTTAAAGTCGAAAGTGATTTTTACGAAAGTAAGATTTTATTGTCGAGGTATATTAGTTTTTTACTTCAATATTTCATGCAAGGTGCTTTACTGCTGATAAAATTGCCAGCTCTGCCTTGTAAACATGTTGACATCTATCAGTGTAGCTGTGCAGTCCTTCTAAAACCAGACTGTCATTGTGGAGACTCTTTTAAGACCAGAGAAAATTTCCAGAGGCAAGACCACATCCCCGTCCCAGCTCAGCGTCAGCACTTACTGACTGATGGAGCCTCTTTCTCATGGATTAAAAGGGACTTTGTTAAGGAAATCCCCAGCACCTCTGGACTTACTCACCCACACACTCCCTGCATTAGATCAGACCTTTATTTGGCTCTGCTGTCACAGGTGCTACAGGGAGGAATAAGCCTTGTTGTTGTTTCTGTAACAGAGTTATTTTTAAATCTCCACTGACCGCACACTGACAGGGCAGGGTTTGTGAGAGCATGCTTTTGCTCATCTGTCTCTCCTCCTAATCTGTTTTCTCACTGTTCAGATGCAGCTTGGCATCTCTGCTCACCATCGCCCTCCATGGCAAGCTTGAGTACTACACCAGTATCATGAAGGACCTTCTGGTGGATCTGATTGATGCTTCGGCTTCCAAGAACCCCAAATTGATGCTGCGCCGAACTGAGTCTGTTGTGGAAAAAATGCTGACCAACTGGATGTCTATATGCATGTACAGCTACCTCAAGGTGAGAATAGAAAATGCGGAGGCTCAGCAAAGCTATGCACAAGGGGTTGCAGGCATTTGATGTGTTAAGCCCAAAGATTCACAACCAGACAAAACCCTTTAAGGAAGTTGCTGGGAAAAGTTGCAACGATGTGAACTGGGCCATCACAACTCCAATCCTGTCTCAATAGTTAGTGTTTTCTCTGCTTATAACACCCAACTCCTCTAAGCAACTGAACTGTTTTTACGTAGATGGGAGAAATTCTCAGGCATCTTGTTTTATGTTTTCACCATTAATTAACAGATGCAATGAAATAGAAATGCAATGAAAGCAAGTAACTCACTCACTTATCTCATTCATATTTTGAGACAATACAGTTTATATCCAGCTACAAAAACATCCCGGGCAATTAAAACAGAAGTAAAAAGAGTTGTTGCTATGGTAATTATATACGCATTTCATCCAGTTGCACTGGTGTGAACTGGCAGGTTTTTGGAAAGTTGCAGACCTCCGCATTGAAAGAAGTTGCAAGTTTCCCACTCATCTCTTTGGTCTTTCAACAGAGCTTTAATGATAAAGAATTATACCAAGGATACCTTGAACTATCTCACTTTTAGGGCTCTGCTTCTTAACTTGACTGCTTTGCCACATTTTTCAGGAAACAGTGGGTGAGCCTTTCTTCCTGCTGCTGTGTGCAATCAAGCAGCAGATCAACAAGGGATCCATAGACGCCATCACAGGGAAGGCTCGCTACACCCTCAATGAGGAATGGCTGCTCCGTGAGAATATTGAGGCCAAGCCACAGGTCAGAGACCTCACCTCCCACACTTCTTTAAATATCTTTTTCATTGTTTTTAGATCTTCAAGGTTTATGTCAAATCTAGGACATCATTCATTTCATTTAATAAACAGCTAAGATTTAATTAGCTGTATGAATCGCTTGTTGTAATATAATCATTTTAAAAAGTTTAAACTTTCTGGTCTCTGTTTGTTTGTGCAGAACATCAATGTGTCCTTCCAGGGTTGTGGCATGGACTCGCTCTCTGTCAGGGTCATGAATACAGACACAATCTGCCAGGTGAAGGAAAAAATCATAGAAGCCTTTTATAAAAACCTGCCATTCTCCCAGTGGCCCCGAGCAGAAGATGTAGACCTGGGTAAGAGGACATTTTCACTGATTATTTTCATCCTTCCCATCCCCAGCCTTCTGAGATATAGTAATCTCCTTTGCAAAAGGTCAATTCCTCTCATGAAGCTCAACTAACCTGAGGCTGCAATATAATAAATGACAGAATGCATTGAGGAGAGTGTACAGTAATAATCACAAAGAGTTATTGCTTTCAAAAGCTGTGGAGCCTGCAGAGCTGATTTGATTAATGGCCCAGGAATATTTCCACAGGTCGTGATACAGCCAGTTAGAGCATGGCTGCCCTCTGTCTCACATATTCTTTTCCAAATTTAGGATGAAATTGTCTCATATCTCATATTACCATCCTCCCTTCTCTTCTCCTGCCTTTCTCCACCTTTGTTTCTTTCAGAGTGGTTCGACTCTGGTAGCAACAGCAAGCTTCTGCAAGACCTGGATAACTCGTCTGTGATGGAGGATGGCAGAAAGAAACTCAACACAGTCTTCCATTACCAGGTATGTGTGTGTGTGTGGGTGTTCTCTGGTGGATGTCATTAGGGTTTACCTGTATATCCCTGACATTGTAACAGTAGCAGCGGGGGTGTTTAAGGTGAGAACTCCTTGTAAATGATGTCACTGTATAATTAAATATATATACCCACAAAAAGTCACAAAAAGTCACTAATGTAATGCTGATACTTGTTTAATGTTCATGAATAATGTTTATGTGCAAAGACAACAATTCAAAGCTGGCTCTAATTAACATGGAATATAATAATGCACACTAATTTGATTACAGGATTTATTTACTGATAAGTGACATTACATCACTGACTAATGCCTTCAAAATTAAATCAGTAATGAAGTAGAAAGCCCCACAGTCCTATAATTCAATCAAATGCCTTATTTCGCGAAAAAGCAATAAACAAATCCAGGCCCCGCCCCTTTTTCTGAATGTGCTACAAAATGTAATGTAATGTCATGTGATGTAATGACAAACAAAAACATGGATGATCACGTAACCTGCTTGGCAGAGGTAATAAGTCAACAAGTTACACTATCCATATTATCCATTATTAATGTCATATTGCACCTTGGAAGCACAAACTTCCGCCAAGGCCTCGCTGTCCTGTAATTGCATGTCACAATGTTAGAAAAAGTGGGAAAAAAAGAAAAATAACCCAGGCTCGGCCTCTTTTTATGGATCTGTAAAATCTGTCCAAATGTACTGGATTCATCCTTGGCTCATTCCCTACACTTCCACAGTTTTCAAATTGGTGTAGTTGTTTTTTCGTGATCCGGATGAGACCTTATATCAAATCAAATTATTAATGAATAATAAGAAGTTATTATTAAAATTAATATAATTAGAATTCATATGCGCTATAATTCTAGTACATTAAAAGCATGCAAATATACAGTGCATACATCCCTGACATATACATTACATCAATTCAAATATTCTGTATGCTTTAATTTTTGTATAGTATTGCAAGAAACACATATGTCACTTAAAAGTGCTATAATTTTTGGACATAACCTTACGCCCTAGCAGTGCTAACATTGCTTAGAAGAAAAATAACCAAGGACAAACTAAAATGCCTTTTCATTCCATTAAATATGTCCTTAGGTGTATGTGTGTTTCCTTATGTCCACATTCATTTGCGCGTGAGTAAACAGACGTTTGGTGACCCTCGACCTCTGACCTGTTACCTGTACTTGTTAAGTACTCTGTTTAGTTTTTGCTGAGCCATGGGGACAGAGCTGTGAAAGCAGTGAGCTGCAGCGTGTACTAACAGTCTGGGTTCACTGGTGAGGCTGTTCAATCCATTTCACCACGGGTTGACTTTAATGAGCCAAGCCAGTCTCCCGCAGACTTGCCACCACTCTAGATGCACGCAAGACCAACACACACACGCACACACAAACACGCACACCTCTCATCACCACGCCCCCCCTTGAGGGCATGCTTAATGACGCTGTTGTGGTGCACCCCAGCTCACCCTTGACCTCTTGGCCTCTGTCCTCTCTCGTCTTTCCTCTCTCTCTCCCCCCTCCCTCTGTGTTTTTCGTCCCTGCCTTCACAGATCCCAGAGGGAGCATCACTAGCCATGAGCATGAAAGACAAGAAAGAGAACACCCTGGGGAGAGGTACGTCACCTTCAAACACACCCATTCCCTGTCACTTTGTCACACACACTCGCCCACTCTTAGATAAACAAAAGCACTCACTCCATCACCGGGAGCCGCACATGGTCTGTTCATCAAGAGAACACGATACGCTCATGTAAACACGCATGAAACCGCACACCCTCCCGTCCCCAAAAGACACAGCGGACATCTAAACGCACTCACAGCTAATAAATCACAACACATACTCGCCTGCTTTACACAGGAGCTGCAGTCTCATTCACGGCTCTTTTCTGTGTTATAGATGTATTCCATTAGTATATGTCAACTTGTGGGAAAAAATGCATCCCAACTTGGCCCGATGTCCAGCCCCAACTTTGAATATAATAAGGCCTCTGCTTGTTGACAGATGAGTTTACATACAGCCTTTAATGGGCTTGTCCATTGGTTCTACCTTACATAATCAGTACCAGACCAGAGCTCACTTCTGCTCAAGCTCTGTCCATCAAAGCCATTCCTCTCATTCATACTGAGCCAAAAATAGGCTTATGGACCAAACCTGGCTCAGGCTTCAAAGCGTCAAGGGGGTGTTATGAGCCTGTAGTGCTCCCTGGCTAATATAAAACACTGTCCTGCCTGCCTGTGATCAGTGTTGAGGGTCTGGACTAAGGCCCGCTGGGCAGGAGCATCTCTGGCAGAGGAGGCTGTAATGAGAACACACTCACCATTGCAGTTTGTGTGGAAATGCCTGGCTTTGTTTTTACTCGTGTGCGTGTACAATAATTTGTTTGCCTTTGTGTCTGCATATGTGCCTATGTTTGGACATGAGTCTGTGTATTTATGTGTTCATGCATGTGTATGAGCATGTGTGTTTGTGTTTAGAATCATATGTAAACCAGAAAGGTTTAATGCTCTTTACTAACATTGGCCGAGCATTACCATCTCATTACACTGGCTCCAGAGCCAATCACAGTCTCTGTGTGTCTGTCTCTCCTAATCTCTCTCTCTTCTCTCTCTTTTCACTTGTAATCTTTCTCTTTCATTCTCCCAGACAGCTCCCCTCCTCTCCCAGCCTACAGTCCACCTTAATCACTTTCTCTCTCGCATGTACTCCATCTCCCCTGCTCTCCTGTCAATCTTGCTCTCTTTTTTTTCCTTCCTCCTATCTGTCACACTCCTCTGTCTCCCTCCTCCTGTCTCCTCTCGTTCTCCCAGGTCTCCACCTTGCTGATTACACATTGTTTCATGCTGTCTCTCTCTATATTTTTTGTCTTTTTCTCCTCAGTCAAAGACCTGGATACGGAGAAGTATGTGCACTTGGTGAGTTTCTCTGGTGCTACGCAAATCGTCATATGTAATCAGAGTGTTTCTATAAGTGCTCCGAGTTTATTACCAGAGCTTTTCCTGTGCGTGCCAGTGCTAGTCAGCCAGGAGCAGGGCTGACGACAGAGAGAATGAGGGTGAATGGAGGTGAAAAGGAAAGCTGCTGAGAGGACATGACAGCACTAATGCTGCTTAAGCTCTTTTATAAACGTCAGCCAAGATATGGGCCCTTTGACTTTAGAATAATGAGTTCTTTGGAACACAATTTGCCGGGTGAATAGTTAGTTTTACAGGACAGTTTTGTAGCCTTTTTTTGACAAGTAGGTGCAATTTGAATATTTTTTTCTTATCCATACCTCTATTTTGACCTGCATGAGCATGTCAGATACATGATAATGCCCTGCGCAACTAGAGAAAATCTTGAGCAATTCCCAACTCCCATCACTTCCTCAATTGTGTTTCAAAATACCCTGTTGTGGTTCCCGGATCATGTGTCTAATGCACAAAATGGAAATTTCTCAACAAGAAATTTAAGACAGCAGAGACAGTAGAGCATCCAGTAGCACATTATATTACAGCTTGATAATAACATGGTAATAAAGAGGTAATAATTAAGCAATACTATGTAAGTACTAAAGTAACGAGTAGTGGCTTGGTATTAACTTTAGATATTGATATTTTCTCGATATCTGGTAGATTAAATACTTAGAAACAGGTAGTTAAGCATTTTGCAACCCTTAATCATGATTATTACATGATTAAGTGTTTCCATTATTACATCTGTAATACATTAGCCCTCTACCCGAGCATTTATTTAGTTACCCGAGCGTGGTTTGACTGCTTTAACCCATGTGCTGTATGTTGACATTTCATGTTTCAGGTCCTACCTCATGATGAGCTAATGGAGACCAAGAGGTCACACAGGCAGAGCCACCGCAAAAAAGTCCTGCCTGAAATCTATCTGACACGCCTGCTGTCTACCAAGGTGACCACAAACACTCTGACTCTGACTTTAGTTATAACTTTTCCTCTGAGACATAGCAGCTGGAGTTCCACATCTCTCTCTGTCTATGTATGAGCCGCCTTTTTTTTTCTTTTTCTCCACAGGGAACTCTTCAGAAGTTCTTGGATGACCTCTTTCAGGCTATCCTCAGCATCCCCCCGGACCGCCCACCTCTAGCTGTCAAATACTTCTTTGACTTCCTGGAGGAGCAGGCAGACAAACGGGGGATCACAGACCCAGACACCCTGCACATCTGGAAAACCAACAGGTAGACAAAGAAACATTTAAGATCTCTGGTTACCTCACTGTGCAGGTGAAAGACTTCAAGTCTATATTTTGCTCTGTGTGCAGTTTACCTCTGCGCTTCTGGGTGAACATCCTGAAGAATCCTCAGTTTGTGTTTGACATTGACAAGACGGATCACATGGATGCTTGTCTGTCTGTGATCGCCCAAGCTTTCATCGATGCCTGCTCCATTTCTGACCTGCAGCTAGGCAAGGTAAGACTATCTCTCTATGTATCTATGTTTGTATCTATGCATCTATCTATCTATCCATCTATCTATCTGTCTGTCTGTCTGTCTGTCTGTCTGTCTGTATGTCTTAAACCTCGAATCCCCCTGTGAACCCTCATGCCGAAGCCTTCAGACTGTCAACTCCATCTACCTCTGCTCGTGTTATTTCAGACCAGTCAACTGATCCAAGGTCATGAGCGCTAGGAGTCTTTTTGTGCATATGCGTGTGTGTGTGTTCAGCCGTATGTCTGTCTGTCGGTTTGTCTGTGTGTGTGCTTGCATGTCAATGTCCTCACTGCTCACAAATCCGTCTCATTCCTCAGACACCGTGACCCTGAGCACGCTCTGCTTCCTGTCTCGCTGACTGGCTTCCTCCCTGGAGGGAGCAGAGGACTCATCAAATAATGCTCCTCTTTCAGCGAGAAATAGTCTGATTTATATACTTCAGTTCTGAGCCGAAGAGACACTGTACTCACAGCAGCAATACTCATTCACACATGCGAACAAATAACATATGCATCCACAGGAATACATAAAAGCTAATTACCGTCTTGCATCTGGCTATGCATTCTTTGTGGAGTCACCAGGTTCAAGGATTTGGCCACGTTTTCTCACGTAGGTCAAGGAGACCGACATGACACACCCCCTCATTTGCCTCAAGTGTTGTTTTTGCTTGTTTGTGCATGCGTATCAGTGTGTGCGCGCGGGATGTATGGCTGCGGGACAGGGCAGTGAAGGGTACGGGGTCTGGATTAGCAAGAGCACAGCAGGGGTGAGAGAGAGAGGTAGGAAACAGACCGATGCTCGCTGTTTCCGCGGAAACTCTCTTATCTGGCGGGATGCACACACATGGAGGGCCATGGGGTCACATGGGGGTTACCAGGCAGATGGGCAAACAGCAGGAAGTGACCTTGTGGACAGGAAGGCACAGGGTTCCCAATCAGAAGGAGGGACTGTGGCCACAGCATTTTACTCTCCCAGCACCATTAACACACACAAACGGACACACACACACACACACAACAAAACACACATTAGGTGACACAAATAACTCATGACACATAGAAATATTTACGTGCGCTGTAAGCACATTCAGTGATGCTGAAAGCTGAGGCTGCCCGTCTCTTTTTCCCTGTCCTACTTTCTCTCTTGCACACAAAGACCCACACACATTCGCTCGCAACAGTAGTCACCACTAAAACCTGAATATGCCCACAACCTCTTAGCCCCGCTACTTTTCTTTTTGCTTGAATAAGCACCAGTGCGAGAGCTTGAAGTGACTGTGGAGAGTGTGGCCGAGGTATGAGGATGATTGTTTGGACTGGAATGTTCTCTCTCTGGCTCAGACTTTTTTTTTTTTGTTTCCTATTGTAGAGAAGGGAAACTGTCCCCTCCCTCCATTGTCTCAGCTCAAACTACTTTAAATAGGGCCATCAACAAATAATATTCACTTTCTTTAACAGCCCCTTATTAAGACATTTCTGCCTGAGTGCAGACTGCACAATAATGTACTTAATTCCTACCTCAAGGACTGAATGTGTCCAACACAAGAGGTGCAGAGCCAAACGATTAATTGGGTTTTAACTTTCCACCCCCCCAGAGCACTTTATCAGAGGTTAAAGTTGCTTAATATGTGTGTGTTTTTTTTCAGGATTCGCCTACCAACAAGCTGCTGTATGCAAAGGAGATTCCTGAGTATAAAAAGAGAGTTCAATGCTACTACCAGCAGATACAAGAAATGGCACCTCTTAGTGAGCAGGAGATGAACGCTCATCTGGCTGAGGAGTCAAGAGTGAGTCAACAGAATATGAATCTTATTTTATTTGATAGGGACGGTGCAGTTTAACATAGCTGAAAGCTACGACGCGCTGCACAGAGTTTATAGCTATTGCTAATATTCAACTCCTGTCCCTAGTTGGGCTTTTACTTATGCAGGTTTCAAGTGGAGCACATCTAACAAACATTTTACATAATCAAATTTACTTTAATCTCTGTTTCATGTCCCACAGAAATACAGAAATGAATTCAACACCAACCTGGCCTTGACAGAAATCTACAAATATGCCAAGAGATACAGAAACCAGGTAAGAAAAAAGAATCTTTCGTCATTGTCTTTCTTCTCTGTCTCTCTGAACTTTGATTTAGATTAGATACAGTATGTTAGCCATGTTTAAACTGGCCTTTTTCGGCAGCCAATACCCCTTGCTGTATTAAGTTTCACAGATGGGTATCAGAGCGTGACGCATCAGCGCAGATCGTCTGCATGCTGAGAGATCTGACTCCCTGCAAACCGTCTCACAACCTGTCACTCAAGCAGCTGTCAAAACGAGCCTGACATATCTGCTCAAAATAATTATTTTCTTTCACTAACTGCTTTCTGAAGCGAACTCTAAAGACGTCAACAGCCTTCCCAGCAGTAGCTCTACATGTCCACTCCCGTCGTTAAGCCCACATGGACTGTACTGTACCTATCACTTCAAATAAACAACACGCTGTTTACTGTCTCTTCTTACAGCCACCTTGCTACCCTTTATCCACCAGCCCTATCTGCTTAATGGCGCTGTCATGTTACAGCTTTATAGCCTTGTCTTTGCTTTGAACTATCCCTGTTCAGCCCCTGCTGTACTCCCCCATGTTTCCTTACTACTGTGACTATTCTCCGGAGAGGCTTAGTCAGTGGTGACTGTGCCTTAATGGAGCACCCTCATGATAATACCATTTAGCTGCTTTCCTCTGTCATGCTACTGTACTGACGTGGGCCAGGGGCTTAGACTCTGATTCACAGAGCTCTGTGAATGGCCTCTGATTGCCTATTCTCTCGCCCCAGCTCAGTTTGCTCTGCCTGGTAGCACACTGCTGCTAAGAGCCATAAATCCCACTGACACGGTGACAACTATTGGGCATGAAAAACAGAGCAGATGTGGGTTTTGTAAATATGTGAAAAGCAAAGGCTTTTGTGGTATGGAGGCATGCATGAAGGCAGAAGAAGAGGCTGAAGCACTTTTTACCCTTCAGCTTTCTATGTCCGGGCAGGTGGCTGATTTCCTCCCTCTCCTAGATGCATGAATGCTTGACAGCCACTAAAAGTAATCTATTTTGTGTTTTCTTTTCTATCCCGATTGGTCAGGTGGTGAACGCTCTGGAGTCTAACCCCACTGCACGTCGCACTCAGCTGCACCACAAGTTCGAGCAGGTCATTGCCCTTGTGGAAGACAACATCTACGAGTGCTGCAGTGAAGCCTGAACCTGCCAGTGTCTTTTCTAGTTGCCGTCTCCTGCTGCTCCTGCTGCCAGCTGACTTTCCTCTATCCGAGCAGATACGTGGGATATGTTGGTCACTAAGGAATTAGCCTTCATAAGTGTCACAGACTTTAATAGTGTGAAAAGTGCCGGCGCAAGCGACTGAATCCTGCCTCGCAAGCATCAACCATTTGCGAAGTGTTCTGCACGTCGCACTCTCACCTGGGAATGCCAAGTCATTTTCCCAAATCTTGTAGGAGTTTGAAGATGAGGCTTTTTCTGGATGTCTTTACAGTTACTGGGACCTAAAGCCCTGGTGGCAATCTTAACGCACTGAACCCTTCTTAAGGGAACGAGCCAATGATGCACTGTACTGTAATATAATGTCCATAGCAATATTTATAGATGTGTTATAATGCTTTCAAGTGGCCTGTCTATCAGAATGAGTAGGAAGGACCTTGATAAACTCCTCCCATCTCCTAAAACCTGCAATGTTCTCAGGTGTGATTGCTGAAGAATATAAGTGACTCATTCCTATCGGTGCTTTAAACAATACATCCCAATGTGCTTTGCAGGTTGATGATGGGTTGCGGAGGAGAGAAGAAAGGAGCAGTAATCATTGTCTGTGGGTGATACCTGCAAAATGACTGAAACATATGAAATCAGATGTAATGTAGTTCAGTGGGAAGAGCTGCATCAGTATAGAAGTGTTGATTATAGTGTGCTTGTAAACAAATGAATATCATGTTGGACTCTGAACAAATTTAAAGAGGGAAATTTACATTTATGGTAAAAATGTGAGCTCAATATAATCTGAGGAGAAGGAGAAGATGACTGTATTTGTGATGCCAAATGACTTGTCAGAGTTTGTGAAATAAATTACAGTATTTAGGATTTTAATAACCTATCTATGACAATGTTTATTGTACGAAGTAACAATGTGCTTCATTTCTAAATGCAGTACAGCGTGGCAATTTTTAACGGCATTTGAAAACCATTAGGAGCTGGCCTGCCACCCAAAAACCTAGAGACCGGCATCTGGAACTTCTCAGAATGCCTTGTAAATTTTAAAAGCCAGAAAGGGAAAAGCCATGCAGACATTTAGCTTTGTTTTTATTGCAGGACACAGAAACAACTTCCACAAGATCCTAGCCTTTTACACGAAGAACAAAATAATATCCCCTTATCTCTTTAATACACACACAGACTTTCTGACATCCATTCAAACACATAAACATCCACCACACACACATCCATTCTGTTGCAGGAGGCGCCGTCTCCTTTGCAGAGGCTCTTTTCAGGTCCATCTGTTTACACTCATTCCTAACTACCATCTCAGCTTTGCCACCATAAAGCCAAGAGGTAAGACAGAGAGGCCAGTGGAGAGACCTAGAAATGACTTAGAAACGTAACTAAAATTTCTACACAAATTGAAAACTAATTTTACCGAAATAGTCATAAAACTACAAGTGTAAAGCGCATTTTGGGGATATATAGCTGCAACAATTACTTGAACAAGAGGATGAAATCATACAGTGTAGTGAGTTGAATTATGTTTTCACCTATGATGTGTTTTTCTGGGTAGTGGGAGACTTGGAATGTGTTCAGTTGGATCGGCACCAGGACAATACCCCCATGATGCCGGGTTAAACTCTTTGAGGCCAGCTGAACACTTTCCATGATTAAATGGATTGAAAATACGCATGCTGGCTTTAGAGTATGTCCCACCAAAGGTGCGGTTTTGCCGCTGCAGTGAAGACACATGGAGAGGTAAGTCAAGAGGATTGGCCAATAGAACGTAGTGCTGCTTGGCGGTGGTTGGTCCCCATGTGTGCAGAGACAGATGGGACATTGAGGGAGGGTGCACAGGTCAAGCAGGGGACACCTGGCTCGAGGAAACCGATGACGTCTGGGTTTTGGAAACAGTAGCACCTGCAGCCTCATCATCTCCAAATGGGTTCTTTCCACAGCACACGGTGGTTATCATACAGTTTCTAAACTGAAGGCCACAGAGAAGAAGCAGATCAAAACACACTTACAATACACTTCTTAATCCAACAAGAGCCAAACAAGACTGTTCACTTCACGTACCTGTTTGTTTAGGAGAATGTAGATGACGGGGTTGTACAGAGCAGCGCTCTTGGCAAAGAAGGCCGGTGCAGTCATGAACACTGGTCCAAATTCTATTCCCTGATTGGCAAAGATGTACCAAGCCACGGTGGCATACGGCACCCAACACACCAGGAAGGAGATCACCATGATGATGACCATGCGTGTCACTTCTCTCTCGGCTCTTTGGGTGGTTTCAGACTCCTGCTGCAGGGCTGCAGCCTGAGGACGGACACATACAGAACGTAACTTAGGGGTTTAGGGGTAACTAAAGGGTTTTTAAGGGGATTATTGTAAACCTGATCTATCTAAATCCAGATGTAAATAGGTCCAGTCATCATATTCATTCAAATTTAAAACATCAGGGTTATTATAGTTAACAAAAACCAAGACTAAAACTGAAACTAGCAGGGAATAACTATACATTTACCTGAAAAAACAAACAAACAATGCCATATGAGTTAAAAAAAAAATTGAACTGCAGTTACAATAAGCTTTGTTTTCCCTCAGTGTTAATGGCTCATGGTACAAGAGTAAAATGGCGTTGCACAATATGGGACTTAATAATAAACAGCGATTTTGTAAATCATATTTACACTCTTTCATCCTACCATCGCTAAATCAAAGCTTTCTTCATAACCTCATCACTAAAAAAGTAATAGTAAAACTAAATAAAACTACAATTTCTCAAAAATGAAAATCCATCTAATCCATCTTTACTATGTAAACTAAAATTGAATGGAAATCAAAAACCAAACTAAAAGTCTAAAACTAACAAGTTCAATGGGCTAATTATCATGATGCTGTTTAAGTTGCATCTCGTAAATTACTACATTGATTTTCAACAGAGAAACATCAGGATTCAATTTCATGAAATATCAGTAAAAAGAGCAGTTTATCTTTCATCATTAATGATAAAATGCTCTAATTGTAACACTAAATTAAAGGTAATTTATGTACTGCAGCTTTTGATTAAAGGAAATCAAATTCACAGATTTTTTTTTGTTTAACTGCTAATAAATTGCAAGTGTTGTTGCAGCATTATTAATGAGAGCATTAGGATGACACATTGAGTAGGCAGACTGCCCTTCAGCTGGAGGACCTAGGTATAAGCTGCCGTGTTGGCAAGAATCTGCCCTTCTGAAGTGTCCTTGAGCCATTAAATCCCTCACATCTCCAGGGACTGTGCTCTGTGATGCTCCTAACCTCCCTGCAGAGAGGAGCAAGGTAAAAAATGTCTACAGGGATAAACAAGGTATCACATTCTTATTATTAATATTGCATCTGTCAGTGGTGTTCCTACCGCTCGCACAGTGCAGAGCAGGCGACTGTAGCAGAAGAAAATGATGAAGAGAGGGATACAGAAATGGAGGATAAACATATAGATGACGAATGAGGTGTTGTTGATCTCAGGCTTTGGAGTGTAGTAGTCAATTCCACAGGAACACTGCATTCCCTCTGGGATGTACCTGCATCCATGCACACAATAATAATCTAGTAAGAATCTCTAACAACTCTATGACATGCAGTGTCTGACATAGTCCTTGTGCTGCAAGGAAATGAAATAATCTCAAAGGTACTTCAATGTGTAATGGCATTATTCTCAGCAACACATTATTTGTATGTTTTTTTTTGTCTAGATATTGCAACATACAGTACCGGGACCATCCAATCAGAGGTGGAGCGGCACAGGACAGGGCCATGATCCATGTAAATGCCAGGCCAGCGATGGCGTGTTTTTCCCCAAAGCGGAAGTTGCTCATTGGCTTACAAACCACAATGTAGCGCTCAATAGCCAAAACCACAAGAGACCACAGAGCGATCTCTCCTAAGAGATAAGACAAAGTATGTGTAAATAAAAAAAAGTCATCAAGTATACTTTCAACATGAAATTCTGACAAATAATATACTTACAATAGAAGTGTTCAGTCTTTCCAGTTTTTCTTTAAAAATGTTTAATGTATCCAACTATATTATATTAGTGGCAAATTTTACTGCATTTTTTAGTAATCAAAATTGTTTAGGTATATACACATTATTTTACAGGAGAAACAGCTGTAAAGTGCAGACCCAGTAATCACTTTCTCTTACCTCCTAATGTGGCAAAGAATCCTTCAGTGTTGCAGCCTGTGACACCTAAGCTGAAGTATCCATGCAGAGCTGTGTAGAGAGTGACTGTGAAGCCCCCAACGACCATGAAGAGGTCTGCCACCGCCAGGTTGAGCAGCACGTAGTTCAGAGGGGTCCTCAGTTTTTTTTGTTTGACAGTGACATAGAGGGTGAGGAAGTTGATGGGGAAAGCAGTGATAATGAGGAATAGCATGTACGCAGCCAGAAGAGAGTACTTCCAAGGCTCAGCCAGGTAGTACTGAGGGTACTCGAATGGGCTGCGCACCAACCCAGTCTTGTTAGACATGGGAACATAAAAGTTGGGTCCTTCTGTGCCGTTCATAGCTGCTGCTGTTTGGTTTTCCTCCTATAAGACAGCGAATGAAAAAAAAAAAAATACCTGCGTCTCTTCCCAGAATAAAAAAGCTACCAAAGTCCTGTCATGTAGTTGGAAATAGACGAGAAAGGACAGATGGAGGGAAGGATCTTGTGTAAGTAAGATGTGCTCTGTAGCCCCCAGAGGGGGTGCAGCACCTTTTAACAGGGAGGTCGGATTAGGGACGTGCATGAAGTAAAGTGTTAGCATAGATGGAATTAAGACACACAATGTCAGTCTCTCTCACTCTGCCTCACACACACACACACACACACACACACACACACACACACACATATAAAGCATTACAGGAGAAAACAGAAATGGCTATGTGGTATGTTAAGTATTTTCAAGGTCAGAGGTTACAGCCATGCATACTTTTACATTGATTGCTGTAAAGTGTAGCAATATATCATCAAAATGTTTGGTAGAAGAGGCAAACTGCCGTATATAAAAGCAGTGCGGTTTTACAATGATTTAAACCGCTCAGAGTGGACAAACTACAAATGAAATTTCTTGAGCAATCCAACTTATTTGCATCTGTGAAAGCCTAATCCCTAATAACTGCATAATGCAGAGCTCAACTCATAGCCTTAAGCGTAATCAAAATCACTGGGGCATAGTGCTCATAGCATGCACTTTCACTCCAACTCTCTATTTCACAGGGACAAATCTTGATGCTCAATTGTGAGAGAAAGACACTCAAGTTGTCAGTAAAATATTAAGAAAAAAACACTTCAGCAAAAAATATCAAACGTGTTTATTGAAAAGGCTTGTTTTTCCTTTGATACATTATAAAAAAAGTACCATTTTCAAGACAAGACCAACAAATGAATAATGTCACAAACACACAGCACAGGGTCAGTTTATACATCTGTGGAATGCACTTGTTGATAGAAGTATCAGGTCGATGTGAATAACATTACTCTCTACATACAACAAATGTTATCTATTTGGCCCAAATATTGCTCTTTAAATAAATGTATTTTTCTAATAATAATTTATACACTATACACCAGTGCTCCCTTTAAAGTGGCGATGTTATCAGTAACAGCATTAGATAGTCTGATCCCAGTAATCCAGTGGGGTTGATTGGCTGATGGTGCACTTTTCTTACAGTCTGTAATGACAAACACTACAGGTATTAGTTCAATCATTCATCCTTGGAGGACAAAGGGCTACACTTGCAAGGGAGCACATAACATATACATAACACAGTACCTATGCATGTACAAACTTCATTACAAAGAGAGAAGGGAAGCACAGAGAAAGTCAACTGTGGGATAAATATTCAAAGAACAAACGCTTGAGGATACAAAAACTGAAATGTTTAAAATAGCTGCTCTAGTTCAATCAGTTTGGTTCATCGATGGGTCTGCGACAGTAAGGACAGCAGTTGTGCTGAAGCACCAGCAGCTCATAATCCTCACTGTGGAACATCTACAAGGAAATGAAAGGAAACATTAGAACAGCCCAGAATAAACGGGCCTCAAAAGATGCTATCTATAGAAGACATCCAACATGACAGGAAAAAAAAAAAAAAAAACAGTTACTCAAAGAGAAGGGAATAAAATTATAATGTGCTGTGTGGTGTAAAGCAGGTTTCACTGTTCAAGTGTCTTATAAATGCTGTACCTTGAAGCAGGTGGGGCACATGGTGATGCTCACATCAGGCAGCAGGGAGCGGAAGTATTCCCATTTGAGTGGCCGGGGCCAGCGTTTGATCAGGACATCCCTCCTGCTCATGGAGCGCAGCACTGAGCGACTCACCTTGACTGGAACAAAGTTCGAGCCCCCCTGCTGTTGAACACACACATGAACACATTCACATTCTATTATGGACCCTGTCCTTTCACCTTGTCCAGCTGGTTCACACATTTGCTGCAGTATTAATGACTTTAACTCTTCTGTCCTTTCTCTCCTTACCTCAAAGCTCATTTTGGCTGTGAATGGGTCTTCCTCTGTCTCATCAAAACCGTCATCCATCCTCAAAGACTGGGGCTCTAATTGGTGTTAGTTAAGAACAAGCAGAGCAATGCTTACATTTCACACAGTTTTATGACATTACATTTCCTTGTTAATAGGGGTGAGAATCACAGAGTAACTAACAATACAGTAACTGTTACCGTGGAAGAAAAAAATACTCCTTAAAGGGCATAAAGCAGAACTTATGTGTTTATGCAGTGCATTGTGGAGCTTCACAGAATCTGCCAAATGAAATGGAATGATGTCCAAAAATAGAGTTTAGTACCTCTTTGACACGCAAACACTGACTGCATCATGTCCATGTGTGTCATCATTCAGTTAAAAGGAGTTTTTCCTTCCCACGGCCGCCAAGTGCTTGTTCGTGGGGGATTTGTTGGGTTTTTTTTTTTCTCTTTAATATTGTAAGGTCTTGGTCTTACTAAGTAAAGTGCCTTGAAATTATTTTTTTGGTTGGGATTTGGCGCTATATGAATAAAAGTGAGCTGAATTGAAACAGTGTCTCTGGTTAAGTCACATTAACAGGGGAATCGGTTTACAGTGCCTGCGTCTTTTGATAATCAATACTTGGCAGTGCGATACTATATCGTACGATATATTACCTATCTATATTTTGTCCCATTCCTACTCGTTAAGTAATAACACATTTTGCCAGTATATTTTCTCTTGAAGACAGGAAAACCCCTGCAGTATTTTTAGAGTGAAAGTGTTCAAAATGCCAATCAGTCTTGCCTGTCAGTCAGGACGTGAATGTGCAAGAACAGAGCAGGCCTCAGTGCCCTTGAGTGTCTGCAGGCTAATGCAGGTTAATCCCTGCACTAGGGCTGTGGCTACGGCTCTCGGAGGGTTAGTGTCATTAAGATGAGACAGGAGAGCCTCGCTAACCCTATTAGCTCAAGAGCTAAGATGACTTAGCTCTGACAGCTTACCCAACAGCACAGAATCGAGGCCAACGCAGACTAAACAGCTTCTTGGAACTGTCACAAGGCGGAGGAGAGTCAAATACTTAATTTTGAGGATGATGTGCAGAGTGTAAGGGCACAGACACAGACTCACAGGACCAACAGAATGAGAAGTTAATAATTCATATACACACAGCATGCGAACCATCTGTTATTGTGTGTCTCTGTGTGACTATGTGCAGGTGATCAAAGGATACCACCAGTGTCCATATTCTGCCATCGGGCCTCCCTCTGATCTGTGTGTGGAACTTCCAGATCAATAAGGGAGACGGCCTCTTCGTCACCGATACCCTCCTCCAGGTAGAACTGCACCAGCGGCAACACTTCTGTACACAACATGATTAGCTATATTGAAAACACACATAGAGTCGTCTCTGACAGTAACTGCGTGATGCGTTTGTCTGACACTGACCATATGACGAAGCTGAGTAGATGAAAGGCTGCCGGCAGTTGATGCACACGCTTCCCTGGTTGTTCAACAGGGGGTTGTTGGTGGAGCAACGGTAGCACATCATGCCCTCAATCAGGTCCTGTAACAAACATAAGATCACCGTGTGTAAGAATATTTATGTTTAGTTTAGCATCCCAGCATCGTCCTGGACACTATTGCCAAACCTCAAACACACCTCACTGTCATGGAAGGGTTTTGAGTGAATTGTGAGGCTGCCGAGTTCAATCGACTCCTGGAAGCGTGATGGTATGTGCAGCTCCTGGAGCTTCTCGTATGAATACCTGGCAAGCTTATACGCACCCAGTTTCCTACTCTGCTTGGCCAGTGCATACAAGGTGTTACTAATTATTAGGTCAAGGAAAACTCATGTAAGAGGAGAAGCTGACAATCTGCAGGGCTTAAATGGGACACAGAACATTACTGAAGATCTCTTTACTTTTCTTATGTTGGGGGGAAAAAAAAATGATACGACTGCGCATTTAAAAATAGGTATAACCGTACATTCCCTCATGTCTCTTAATGGGTAGAACAATACCCATGCTGAGCCAGCAACACTGGCTGAGTTCCATATATAGAAGTAATACTGAAGTCTCAGTTATGTATGGGCTTGTGTGTGCTTATGGAAGCATGTGTGTCTGAGTTAAGGAAAGTGTTGTTTGTTTGTATTTATATGGAGACAGATTGTTAGGAGAGCAGCTCTGAGAGTGGAAATGACAGGTCAATGAGTTGCAGCTGCAGCAGCTCTATGCTGGCACTCCTCCATCATCTAAAACTTAACACTACTCCTCTTCTTTCCTCTCCACTCAGCTGCTCTCCAGCTCCTCCCACACACCCAGTTCTGTTCAACTGCTGGAACTGTTGATAAATGCATGTCCCCCTATTGTGTAACTTTAGTGCAGGTTTTCTGTGGCATTGTGTTTAATTGTTCAAACCTAGTCCACTAAGACTATAAATCTAAGTTCAAAGTTTTTAGAGCACCTCCGTTTGGCCACAGAGGATCCCAGCTGCTCAGCCTGATTTCCTGGGTTTTCCTTCCTCATGCTCTGCCTCCGCTGTGTTTCTATATGGATTTGTCTGTGGATGTGCATGCCTTTGTGAGTGTATTTGTTCAAATTAAAGCATATTGTGCAGTGTGTTTATATATACATATGAACAAAGTTCAGTAATCAAAGCATTTGTTTAGATAGATCCTCCTCATCACCACTCTTCTCCCTCTCAGCGGCAGCAGCATGGTTTTCCACAGTGGTGCCAACTCTACTTTTAGACTCCCTAATTTGATCTCTTTTCCACAACATTATCATCACCGTTATGTCCCTTCTTGAGAGTTTTCAGAGGGGAAAAAGCTTCACAATTCTTTCCTCTAAAAATGATTGTCATATGCAGTGTTGGACTGCTCTTTCAGATGGAAGGATACACTTTAGAAATGCCTGGCGGTATTTCTTTGGTGAGGTTGTTCAGGAGAAACCTGCAGATGTTGAAGAGTGTTTCTGGCATGTGGGAACTGAAGGGCTCATCCTAAAAACGAAAACAGGTTGAAAATCAATGACGGGAGAGGAAGGAAATACAAACAAGACAAATCTCAGATACAAATTTGGGAATTTTGACATTTAATTGAAAAAAACTCTGCGCAGTGTAAACCTCCAGTGCCTTATTGCGATACATTGTGCATGGCCCAGTTGATTTGTTAGAGACAAATGGGGGAAAAGCTAAAGCTAAAGCAATAAATAACACAGCATTTTATCCAAAAAGTGATAGTTCAAATCTATAGTGCCTGCCCAGGAGAGTTAAAGTGAGATATCGAGGTTTCCTGCTCTGGCCTGGATCACAGCGATGTTTCAGTATTGCATGGGTGTGACCAAAGCACAGCAGAAAGCTGTAACAACAAACTGAAGACACTGACACAGGCCAGGTCACCCTTAAAGTGCTCACAACCAGAAATTGCTTATTTGTAAGTATGTTAGGGCAGGGGGCTTTCTCAAGACCACTGATGAGGTAGTGATCATGATCAATCAAGTTAGTTACCATGGTGATAGGGGGTCAGAGAGGTTGTTGGGAAGTAAACCAACCGGATTGCACTATAAGGGGTTTATCATTAGTATCATTATGTCCCAATACATTTTCTGTCAGCCAATTTAAACATAGATAACGTGTACAAGAGTTCCGTATTGTATCATTCTAATTAAATCCCTCTTTAGTCTCTTTTGTTCTCTTTAACCAAAATTGTCTAAGCTTTTCTTAATTTCTCAATTTCATACTCTACAGAACCACACTTTGTTTTGTCAAACTCACTCAGAGATCTAGTCAAATTTGAGAGCAGATGATGATTAGAAAAGGAAAAAAAAACAGTGGGCTGTCAGTATACTTCAAGCAAAGAAAAACAAAAAAACCCTGATTTGTACACAAACAGAAATCCAGCCACAGAGAGACAAAGCTACGAAATTTCAATCTGACAGCCAATCAATGGCTACCTTATGATTACTAAGTCTTCCTGCCAGTTTTTTTTTCTGGCCTGGCTACGTTAGATTAAGATTGACAAGACAAAGTATCATGTTCTCACCGTATAACGCTGAATGGAGCGATAGACATGGTAGAGCTCAGCGAGGTGCTGAAAACGATCAAACTTCTTCAACATTTCAACTGTCTGATCTCCGCTCTCTGGTTCGGACAAACACACGCAAGGACACAGTAAATGCATAAAGCTTTACGTTAAAAATAAAGTGTGCATTGTTCCACTGGTTTCACATTGTGTATAAGTGCAGTGAAGAGACTGCAGACCTCACCTCGAGCAATGTCCAGGCACTGCATAGACAACATCCAGTAATAATACCCGGCATCATTGAACCTGTTCTCTACCACTGCATTGTGGGTAAGCTGCTCCAGGACTTTCACAGCTTCATTCTGTTGCCCTGCCTTGTGAAATGCTGCAACAGTACAAAAACAGAACTGGTGAGGGATAGATTATTATGTATCCTTCAAAACTTGTCTGACACAGTGGCAAAGCTGATTTAAAGTGGCAATCCAATCAAGTGGCAATCCAGCTTTCTTCACTGGATTCTCCAGAAATTATTTTGCAATCAAAACCTAGGTATGTATTACCTTTTCTGTGATGAAATTGTGGCTTTAGTAACAAGTATGATATGATGGTATGTGTTTAGAACATATGAAAAAAAGGCTATAGCTTGAATCTCTAAAAGCAAGACTTTTATTATGAATTATATACAGGATGGACAAAACTTCAAAATAAAATAAAGTTGGATGTGTTTAAGATAATAGTTGTGTAAGTGAACTGTGTTTTTGGTACTTTAAGCAAATGTTTCCCAAATTTATTTCCTAAACTACCATAACTCTTGTCCAAACAGTGATGTGGCTCCCGAGTATCAAACGCCAAAGCAGTTTGACTTTAGAGATCTAATAAACATGAGTGCTGTTCATCAGGTTCCTATCAGAGGGTAATTAGAAGCAGCTTTAGGGAGTCTACTCCACCTATGACCCTGGCTAAGCCAACACAGTGGGGATCAGGACATATTAGCTGCAAATATTAATCAGTCTGCTTAACTGGATAAAAAAACACATTCAGCTGAGGCTGGTTAACGCTTTTCCTTTAAAACACTATCACTGAAAAACTAAACAGACAAAGCAAACAAAGCAAAGATGAGCGCAGCAGTGAATCTCAACATGTTTCTAAAAACAAACACACTTCACCATGTATTAAAAAAGTAAACATACTGTAACATATTGTATCCTTAGGACACTGAGTACCAACAAGATTCACAGCGATTTTTCAAAGAGACACTGATGAAAAACAATTAGCCTATGAAGTGTTGCATTTGAGGTAACCAACTCCAAGTATGAAACTCCAGTCATTTAGGTTTATGCCATGATATCAGTCTAATTATGATTCTCTGATTTGAAGAACTAACAGATTTCTGTTTTATTGAAGTTCTGGCTCTTATCTAGTTAAGACAACAATAACCAGTAGTTTGTAAATTAACTGGAAAGCGTGAAACATTTTAAAGAGCAGAGCCCTCTTTAGATGGAAACAAGCAAAATGCTGGCAGATATTCATGGAAAGACCGTGGAGGTCCAGCATCCCTTTTTAGGCAGCATTTGAAGGCCCCAAAAACGTACGCAATCATCTCAGCCTAAGGTTAACTATTTGCAACACGGTTATTGAGAAGTACCAGAGGAGTGGACAGAAGACGAGCCAAAAACTTTAGACTCAATTGCAATCACTAGTAACACAATACTATGTCACCGCCTGACTAAAATACACACAATCAGCAAAATGCATGACCATGAGCAAGCTCCAATACAATCAGGCCTGTTCAGTCAAGTATTCCATGCCGAGACAGGCAGAAGAAGATTATGTAGAGGAGGAAATATGCCTGCTGAGATCATAATTATAAATCTATGAGCTGATTATAACTATGGTTACAGTTGGTAATCATCATCAGAGCTGCTTGTAGTACTGGTGATTAGAGGCATACATGCATGTCATTCAGTTAACAGGCAGAGCGGCTCTGTTCTGCTCTGCCCCGGCAAAGAGGATCATGTTTTACAGTGGATACAGAAAATCTTAAGGAAGTAGTGAAAAATGTCTGGGTCCAGAACCGCCGAGGCTTTATCGTTTCCATATGTAAACACAGGCTGTTGTGCTAGACTTTCACGTTCACTGAAATAGTCCTGAAAACATATTTCAAAAGAGCATGTGAATGTACATTAAGAGTGTCCAGCACAGGAAGGCTAAAAGTGATGGTGCAGTGCTGCAAACTCACATTTTTGTGCCTCCTCGAAGCGGTCGTTCTCAGCCAACCACTGGGCATAAGGCACATAGACGTCATTTTTAAACTGGGGGTGCTTCTCTACCAGTGAAAAGGCCTAAGAAAATGACAGGCAAGAGGAAAAAAAACAGATATGAAGATACTGTATAATAGAGTATATGTGACCAAGCTGACATGAGGATTTATCAGTTGAATTAACTTTATATACAGAGAACAGTGTCAGCAGTGACTGCCCTGAGTAATTACAGTTGGCCTGTGGTTGATTAGGGACTTAGGAGCTACTGCATATTATACTAAGCGAAACACATTACTAGAAGTCAAAGCAATGCTTCAGTATTATTAATTAGCTTAGAACAAAGGAAATGATATGAGCTAAATTGATTTCACACTCAATTACAACTACAACCGTAGCCCAATAGCAGTTTGAATGGGAGGGTAAAAGAGCCATTGTAGTGCCCCACAGACACATACTGTATTTGCTTGTCATAGTGACGGATTAATCTAAATGTCCTGTAGCAAGACCTCAGCCAAGAAACACACACCAGTCATAGCACACAGTAAAGAATGTTTTTGGGTCTCGAGTCTGTGATTCCGAAGCCTTTTAACAAAATACTTTGATTTAGAAAGTAGTTGGTACAGTGAATAGCATCCATATGGCACACGCTGAAACTCAGTCTGCGCTCTCTCTGTCCTTGGTGTCCACCTCCCCCTGTGAGGCACATAAAGCCTAACAGGGCTCCAACCCTCTAACTCCCTCCCTCTGCCATTTCTTTTTTTTTTTTCCTCTGAGGATTAAATCTAGGAAGACTTCCTCTGACACTGAAGCACAACCATGTGATCGTGATCTGATGTTCTGTTTTTGGCTCTTCTGTTTCAGCATACAAATTGCCAATGTGCATTTCTGTAACGCCTTTAACTCGATTAAAGGCTACAGATGGATTAAAGAAAAGCAATTTTTTTTTCCTCTGTCTGAGCATCACAATCCATCCTGATAGAGGAATTTGATTGGAAGCAGTGTAGAGCTTTAAGTTGATACTGCAGTAGAGTATTTTGTGCTTCTCACTCTCTAATCATTATGTGGGCATGGACTCAAAGAAATCCAAAGCTGGATGATTATCTAAGGAGTGTGTGCATGGTTTCACTTTGTTAGTGTATGGGGAAATTAAGCAGATGTACTGTCTTATTGTTTGCATTCAGCTGTGGTTACTTTAACAACTACAATATACTTTTCTGCAGATCCTTGCAAAAATTGAACAATCCATGGACATTTGCAGGTTGTTTTGTGGTTTATGATATGTCTTTCTAAACACCACAGCAGTTTATTTAGCACAGACCTATGTGGCTCACATTATTTTTATATTATTGTCTCAGGAGACTCTATATAAGTCATGATGAGCTGTGCAGGTGTGCCTCTCATGTGCATAAGTGTGTCAGACCTCGTCCCAGTGGCGGGTTTCTACATGCAGCTGCACCAGAGCCTGTAAGTCTCCCATCTTGGAAAAGGTCTCTGAGGCATAGCCATGGTGTTTCAGCTTTTTGAAGTAGAGCGCACACTTTGCCAGCGGTTCACGCTCTGCCTTGTCCAACTTGCGAGCTATGTCGATTAGCCTGGATGAAACGGGAGAAATGAGCACATTTGTATGAAGGGAGTATGTGAGGGTGAATGCAGATAAATCCTCAATGGGATTCTGCAGAGTCATTACCTGACCTATTATGTCACTGTGAACGTGTCAGACTCACTAGCACAATTTGATTCAGAGTAAAAAGCCCTATTCAGCTGCAGTGCCGGTTTTGTTGACCCACTGGCAGCACCACAAGAGGCTTATAGCATGCAGACAACGGGTCAGATGAATCAGCAGGGAGTTCTGACATGACCACCAGGCACCAGCTTATCAGTTTGCCTGGTTACAAAAAACCCACACTCAAACCAAACTTTTCCATTGTTCATTTCTTTGCAGTTATATATAGATATATATATATATAGATATATATATCTATATATATGAAAGAGCTCATGTAAAGGTATGTGCTCTGTACTTATTTTATCAGCTGTCATGGCTTTCACTCAGGATGTCAAAGGCATCTTTTAATATTGATCTTCTGTGCGAGAAACATATGTTCTGGATATAAGTAAAATTAGATTTAAATTTGTTAAATCTCAGCTGGCTAAAGTTTATATCAGTGACTTACCCAAGCTCTCACGCCTCCTCTAATTGAAATGAATGTAAAATATTGAGATTTTGATGATCATAGCATCGAGTCAATGTTTACAGAGAATAAAACTGTCAAACCTAGAAACAAAGAAAGGGCTGGGATTTCCATCAATGACAGACCATTTGCTGTATGTCTCCGACTCTCTTTCATCACATTTCCTGTTTCTCTTCTCTATCGCTATCAATAAAGGAAAAAATGTCTTAAAAAAAGAAAAGTGGCATTAAGTTGATACTAAACAATATTCTAGAAAAACTGACTGATGTGTATAGATTATTGATAATGAATAATGCTCATAAATCTAAACAGGCTCTTTTGATAAAGCTTCTATAAGGTCTACAATGTCTTAAGTGAGTATGTGTGTAACACCCACATGTCTGCCCAGCCGTGCTCGCCTATAATGTCTATGGCTTTGAGATGTTCTCCTGCTGACAGGTACATCTCTGCTGCTGCCCGGGGCTCTTTGCTGCTTTTGGCCCAGTCTGCCTGTTTGGTCATCAGGATCCGAGAACTCTTTGGGTCTGTCGCTCCTACAAATTCCTACAAAGGAGAAAGACACAAATGAGTTACAAACTTACTTAGAAGTAATAAATAACTTAATTTACAAACATGACAACTGAGGTATTACACATATGATTTGTAATGTGGAGGGAGAGTAAGAGGAAGTCTAGCTCAGACAGACACAGCCATGCGGGTCAAGGCCAAAAGAAGAGGAAGTCACATAAACCGCAAGCAGCTAGAAGGCCTTCCCCTGTGTGTCCATCCTACCTAAAACAAACAGCCTGTGGGACCAGATGGTTACACAGCCACATAAATATACAGCAGCCACATCAAACATACATACCGTCTGATACCCACTCGCACACAAATATACACAATCTAGTCATGACTGTGTCATCTGCTTCAGCAATGTGAATGTGAAACTGCTGATCAAAGTGTACGCCCACGGGTAAACACAATAAAGCATGAATTTGTCTCAACTCCAACTGACCTCCTCATCAAAGTATGCATGTAAGAGCAGACACTCGTCGTGTTGCTCTCCACTTGTGCTCCATTTCCAAATGTAACGGCATGTGCACATAGGCCTTATGTTGTACAGATATGTGTGCAAAAGTGTGTGATCAGATGATATACATGGGGCTTCTAGTGATATATGAGGAGATGAAAGACAGACGGTAAAGGGGGGCTTTTTGAACACAGTGCAGGGCCCCAACTTGGCATAACTGCACATGATGAAGAAAAACATATGTTCTACACCCTGAAAACATGCAATGTTCCCCAGGTCTTTTCTGCCTGTATTGATACAAAGGTATGCTATACTTGTGTGTTTTGTCTATTGATGATTTAATCACCTTTGCGTACTCGAACATACGCAGGTCAGTGTACATGCTCAGGGCTCTGGATTCCTGGCCAGTACGTTTGTAGAGCTTGGCTGCCTCATGGAATTTCCCCTGGTAGGCATAGACGTCTGCCAGGAACAACTCATTGTCGTTCTCACCCCTCTTCTTCCTCTCCTGCAAATCAGTCAACACAAACACAGGCATGTGTGCAGAGATAAACACTCGCATGCGTACATATACAACAGCTATGAATGTGCATTGACACACAAACACCAATGAGTCAACAACTCAGTACTGAAGCAACTTTTGGCACACTGGATAAAAACCTCCCTCAAACTCCTATAACACCGGACATGAGTTATAGAACAAACAGACTCAAATGAAAAAAGCATGCTCAATGATGGTCATTCCTTTTTCCAAAAGTTTTTTTCTGACCTTCTTCCATATAGTTCAGACATACGTGTCTTTTTGAGTGTGTAGTGTCGGATCGTTTACGTGTTTGGAAGAAATCTGAGAAAGTCATTCAGGATACAGGTTCCTCCCTTGTTCAAGAGTTTGAAGTGCAGCCCAGAGTAAAACCTAGCAATTACATGTATGATGACAATGATAATTGTGATTGGCTCAGTCTCCATCTCCCCCATGTCTGTCTAGTATTGATGATGTCAGCGTTTGATTTTGGCCAGAGAAGAAACTGTGTCTTGGCTTTATTGAAGTTGCAGGAGTTCTTTTTATGTTTCCCTTTTGAAGAACACTGTATGTTTTTTACCTCAATGCTATTGATGAGCTCCAGGTAGCGCAGGTCCCTTATTCTAATGAAGGCCTGAACATACAAAAGGAAAAAACACACTTATTACACACATTATTTCAGTCTACATATACATTATCCTTATTCAAAAGGCTTTTTTTAAAGGGAAGAGTTATAGACGTATAACATCTTATGGATTTCACTGTAATGCATCTCAACTTGTAAATATAAAGTTCTATGTAAATTGTACATTTCTATCCATTTTGTATTTACACTCTAGTCTTGAAACTTTGATGATCACACAATGTTTGACGGGTATCTTCATAAGCCATTTTTGACTTCCAACTTCTCCTAAACACATAACAGCTTAAAACAAACCTGGCATTAAAGTCCCAACTATAACTGTCTAAGCTGTTTTTCCATCTCCATATGTAGAGTTAAAGAATCCAATTTCTATTATATTAAAGTATAGAAAAATGTGTGATTTATACACATCAACTGACCTTCTTTGCAGTGTCAAAGTCAAGTCCCTCCAGGGCTTCTGTGGCTAAATCCCTCCAGTCACTGTCTGTCACACCCAGACAGGCGATCTGGTAGGCCTCCTTAAACATCTTCCTCTCCAGGTACTGGTACATGGGCGCTGACTGTGAAGGGCACAGTGAGAACAGCAGCAAAGTAATGATTCAATAAGAATAGAACCACCTAGAAAATGATCCTGAATACATACCACCCTTAACTGACCCTTAACAAAAATCAGCACTTTTTTATCTTTGCAGTAAAGAGGAGTGATTAATGATAACAATGATGTCTTACCATGCAAAACAGACTAACTAGTGCCATCTAGTGCCTACAGATTAGCTGACAATATACCCACCTGGGGCACTTCCACCGCAGACATGGAATAGACATGGAGACAAAAGATCTTAGAGCCATTGTAGCCGACCATAAATCCTTGCATCTTCTGCTGGTGCACAGGAAAGTTGCTAGCCTTGATATTGAGGTAACCATTGCCCGAGAAGCACAGCATGTCTTCACACTGGGTGTTCCAGGCCACACTGTTAGCATTAGGCTCCTGCAGGGAAAGGAAGAAAGAGGAGCAGGTAAAGGAGGAAAATTAGGTTTAAAGTATTAAACAGAAACCAGGCACAACGCATAATGATTTGCACCCAAGAACAGCACTTTAACATGCAGGCACATTTCTTTTTTCTGAATGAATTTAAACTCTTTTTTTGCTGGTTCTCTTTAGCTTTTCAAACATTGCTGACCTGAAAAAGCAGTTCTTTATTATTGATATCATAGACCAGCAGAGTGTTGTGTTCATCCACCACAGCCAGCTTATTGCGGGAGGCACTCATGTCCAGGCAGCGAACTGACGTTGACAACTTGAGCAGCGTGATGGGAAACGGGTTGTCAACAAATATCTTCAGGATCTACGATGGAAAAACAACGACCAGCATAACAAAATCAAAAGAGAGCTTTAGCAGTAGTGCTAGACGAATGTAGTCATAAACTGTCATAAAATGTGGATCTAAAACACTTTTAGGAGGGTATTCTTATAGTCACAGCCTCATTAAAAATAAATCTATTCTTTTTAAAGAAGAAAGCCTTTTTTCTGTTCCAATTTCCAAACACTCACAGCTCCGTTCTTTAACCCAACAAGAAGGCCCTCTCTCCCTGGTGGACCACCAATGACTTTGATGTACCGAATTAGCGACTCCATCACCCATTCTTTTTCTCTGACACTGGTAAAAGACAGACATTGGAGCCTCTTCTCCTGCAAAAGATCAGAGAGAGAAAGGTGAAACCATGGTTACATATAGCACAGGGAACCCTCACTTGTTCACGATCATCAAATTGTTTTGTTTTATCATTTAACGGTCTATTAATCTGACCATCTACTATATTTTGGCTTATTACTTATAAATGTCTAATAAATCTTCACACATTGTTCTCATATACTAACACTGCTAATTACATTAATGCCATAAAGATAAATAATGATTGGCTTTGACATAGACATATACAGCCCATAAATGCACACTTCATTAATATGGTCTAAAAGCTGTCTGAGGCATGAAACACAAGCATGCCTATTAGAGAGAGATCTGAAGCACCTCTGTCACACACAGACAGATTTAGAAAGAAATAACCTATGTGTTATGGCTGCTCCTCTTCCCTACCAGCCTCTGTCAAACACATACAGACAAGAAGCAGAGAAAAGCCCCGAGAGACACCCTCTGGTTCCACAGACTGTGGTCCTTCCCCTTCATTCAACTGTCTTACTTTATCTAGCTTGAAAGGGGTCGAGAGGGGAGGGAGAAAGAGCCTGCAGAGCACATGCACAGCTGGAGCCTTTTTCAAACTACAGTGTAGGCAGAAACATCTGGGAAACCAGCTATTTCACGATAATATCGTTTTTTTTTCTCTGGGCTGTTTGGAGTGTTATTGAATGTTTAAACACTGATTCACTCATGTTTATAGTGCCTAAGTGTCTCCAATCTGTCAAGTGCTCATTAGTGTAATATACACAGAACAATATTGGACAGTGCACTTTAGTCTTAAAAACAACTGAAGAAAATCTGTTTGTTTAATAATGTAAGAAAAGATGCACAAAATGAAAGTGTTTGAAAGCTGCAAGCAAAACACATTACTTAGCAAGTCTAAATAAGTGCTTTAGATTTTTTTATATTTATGAGATTTATACTGCATAGAATCCCATTTCTGTTTTGTCTGACCTGACACAGGATGATATGCTGAGAGCAGACTACCAACAAGTTGCATTCAAACTTCCTGCAAATTTTCTCCTTGATGCGGTAGTGCATGTCTGAGGAGTCATCTGAGTAGAGCTCATAGATGAGGATCTTCTCGGGCAGCTGGATGGCAAGACGGTTTCTGTAGATGGCGATCTTCTTCACCAGTTCACGACACTTGATCCTCACTGTGTAAAAAGGTAAATAAAGAGTTAATATTTCGGGTAATATATCCAGCAGAATGTGTCACACTGGGGCTAATTCATGAGTAAAAGAAAATTGAAGGTGCACTATATAGGGTTTAATAGCATCTAGCAGTGAGGCTGCAGACTGCAATCAACTAAATACCCCTCGCCTCACCCTCCCCTTCCAAACAAGTAGGAGAACCTATGACGGCAGCTAAAAACATGAGAAATCTAGATGTAAATGGCTCATCTGAGGTAATGAAAACAGAACTCTAATTTTGAGCTGATTATAGGCCAATGAAAACATAATTATCAATATTATATTCCATTTCTGCAATTAGATCACCCTATATCGTTGAGAGTGCACTTTTTAAATACCAAATACAGACATTTGACTGTTGAATATCAACATTTTCCTGCCTACCCCATTAGTATGATTAGATTAAAGTTGATATGGCTAATATACAGACATAATAAAGTGTGTGGTATAATTCTCATAATTATTTTCATTTATTAAATTATGAATTTATTTTTGAAGGTGTTAAATAAGGTGTTAAATAAATATCATGTCATTAACTGTGATTCTTTAAGCAACATACAACCTATTTTACAGAGTGACATCAGAAGAGGTCAAACTCAGCATCCTGTTGCAAAAGCAAAATCGCACCTTTTTGTTCAGTGATGAGATGCTGGACAATGACATCAGTCATGCTGTCTCTGTATGCATAGCGATCTTTGTAGAGGCCATGAACTGTACTGAAGATAAGTTGGTAGCAGGTGATGGTCCCATCCTGGCAGCCCAACACCTAGATAAGAGACAAAAATGTAGCAGTGCATGCTATTAACACTTCTAAGAAAAGACTGTGAGAGTGGGAAAATGTTCCTGTTGGTAAAGCATCGACACAGTAAAAAACTGAGAGGATCTGCCAGCAACCATTTGTCCAATGTTTGCCTCATGACTTTCAGTTAAATATAGTGAAAGGGAAAGCTCAGCGGTGTTACTGTAAAATAAAATGGCTTGTGCATCACTGTAGCTAAAGAGGTGTTGTTTTATCAGGTAAAGAAAATGCCTCAAATGCATGCTGTCGCTTGAATGTCAGGCTGGAGTTAGTAGAGTTCATTTTTTAGTGAACTGCATTACATTCTTCTGCTTCTTCTTTCACTCTGACACACACTATTGTTTAAGGTTCTCTGGGCACATGTTTTAAAAAGCTTTGGACCCACCACAAAGTTGGAGTCAGGCTTAACCCCGCATGTCCACACCCAGGAATTCTGCTCTCCAATGGTACCCAGCCACACACCATCTTTAGTATAAAGGGAGGCCTGTTTGTCAGAACCACCCATGACTATATACTCGCCCTTGGAGAAGTAGCTGACGCAACAGGGGTCATAGGTGAGAGTCCTGTCTTTTCCAATCTGAGCAAGACAAAGAAAGAAGAGACAATAAAACAAGATTAAAACAAGTACTCCTCATATTTATAACCCAGGGTCCTGAGCCAAAACTTTTCCCTGTCTGGGCTGACACACATCAAAGTCTGTAGTACACTCAACTATACCTTTGGGTGTTTGGTGAAAAGAAAACCGTTTCTGTTTTATAAAGCCTCTACTATATGAGGGTTCAAAGTCCATTTGCACAACATCAAATCAGGTCCCAAACTCTAAGCATCTGTTTCTTCTCACTCTAGAAAAAAAGTTGCCTGACAATCCACAGTTTTATTGGTTCACTGGTGTCGTAATCAAAACAGAATGTTCGATTAAATAGATAAATAGGCTGATGACAAAATATGAGCCTAAGGCATAATGCCGGAGTGAAGAACAGTGCATATTTGTCTGTAATTACCTTAATGCCCAAAGGGTATTAGCAAGGAAGGAGGGATAGTGAGGACACCATTAAAGGATCACTTCCAGTGTATTGTTATGGTTACACAGACCCTGACAGTCTGATTGCAACAAGACACGCAGGTCTTAAAGTTAATAAAGGGTGGACATTCCCATTTCTATATATTTTGTACAGAGTAGGACACATTTTCTTGTTTCTTACTACTATAGCTAGAAGAAGAAGATAGAAGGCTTTATCTGGTTGTCATTTACCATGTTAAGTAATGAGACTGCTATCCTTTAATCAACTACACACCTTCTGAAAACATGACAAACCTTCGGTGTGCTAATGAGACTTGACAGACCCATACAGAATATAACAATTCTCCACGTTTCCTTTACTTAGCCATTCATTTTAAGGTGTAAGTCTGCTGTTGCTCTGAGTTGTGATATCAACCTGCTTTCCACTGAGCTGATAAAAGGACAGTTTCTGACCCCAGTCTGCCACAGCCAAGATGTCATTGTGCTCATCCCTGGGAAAACACAACAGAAGGATGATGGTGTTAACAAATGCAGGTGTTTTTTTTGCTATTTCAATTATATGCCAGGACTGTGTAAGTGCAGATAATTATGCATTTATTTTATGTCCTTGTACCTATTCATCTAGCCATTTAAGTGTTCTGGTGCCACACATTGATGCTGTGGAAACTTAAAACACACTGTACTCTGACTGACCTCATTCACTGACCTATAGATGGGCAGGTAAATCATACCTTTTCCTATGTTGGCTGTCATATTACATTAGGCACCCAAATAAACATATCTGATAGATTGTTTTTATTTCTTTCCCCAATGAAATTTTCCACCTTTTTGTCTGCATTTCCCTCAGTACTTCTATGTTGTGGCTGAGTTCCTGACATTGGCTGCAGGGACAGCTCCTTCAAGGCCCATAATGCTCTCCCTTACAAAAACAGCTAAACCAATCCATGGTTAACCACTGCCACCTGCTGGCCCTACACAAAATATACTCTTACAGTAACAGTGCCTTCTCAAGTGACATGTATGGACAGTGGGAACAAAACTATTAGGTAAAGGAAGGAATTAGATGTAAGAAAGTTTGAAGCTGAGGTTGCATTCTGTTTATGCTACAGTAAGTAAACAAGACTAACTTAGAAGGGTTCCAGGCTATAGACCAGATAGGAGAAGAGGAGCCTCCCGGACGCTCTATCTTGACCTTTTCCTCTCCATTCTTGTTCCTAATGCTCACTACTCCATTCATCATGCCAAGGGCAAGGTACTGACCATCATTTGTCCACCTGAAAAAAAAACAAACAAATATAATATATAAAAATATAGGAATCAAATGAAGGAATGCTACTGAAAGTTACAGCCACAGATTTTACTTACCCACAACATGTTATTTTGCTGCTCACTTTATGTTTGTTTACAGATTTTTGCTCTGGTGACCACAGACCTAAAAACATATTAAGATCTTAGATATCCAGTTTTCTGTGGAGGCATTCACTAAATAGCTCTATAGGTTATTGGTATTTCATATAGAACACTTTGAAAACTGGATTCAATACAAACTCATACTGTACTCACCAAAGTCACCAGAAGAGCAGGAGGCAAGTTGGTGAGTGACGGGGTTGTAGGCAAGGCACTGGATAGAGTCATTATGACTACAGATACACACATGAATAAAAAAGTGTCATGAAAAACACACACTGCAGGGCTTGACATAAAATGTAACTAAGAAACACAACTTACGTATATTTTAAAATACCCTCAAGTTTAGATGTCCAAATGATGATGCTTTTATCTGCTGATCCCGAGGCAAACCTTTTACCTGCAAGAAAATGCAGCAGTTAGTAGTATGATAACGGTGATGATAATGTGTGGTGTAGAAACAGAAAGTTTAATACCATCTTTGGCATACGCCACACAATAGACTATGTCTTTGTGTCCCTTCAAAGGTTGCTGAATAGTTCCATCTACGGTGTCAAAAACCTGCAACAAAAATATTACACATTAAACACTTATATTTTAAGTATTGTGCCCTTGCCAAAATTAATAAATAAATAAGCAATTCTTACTAGGACACGAAGTCCTGCTGCAACAATGAGTTGGGTGCCATCTGGCTTGAAAGCAAGGTCATAAACACTGCAAAACAGAATAAAGATCTGTTGATTAATTAGTTGAAGGACAGAAAATAATCACAGTTTTGACTTAGGATTTCTTGTTTAAAGAGCAAATTACAGCCTTGCTGTTGTTATATTATTATTGTTGTTGTTGCTTTGTTTTGTTTTTTTGCTGGATTTATACATAAAGACATACAGCTGAACGTGTTAGAGTAGCCAACTCCCACAAATATGACTATAAGCATGTTTTGGTTTAATTGAATTTGATTATAAGACCAAGTTATTTGGAGATTTCACTTTACTACGAAATGCTGGATTTTGGTCTTGGATATGATAGATGACAAAAATGACGAAAACGATGTATAAGTTGCGATGTTTAGTAAGTCATGCATCATTTTGTTGCAGAAGCAGAATTAAAAAATACTTCAATACAATAAACGGTGGTAAACCGTATATACAACAGTATACAAACACATAAAATTATTACTTTTAAAGTGTTATCTTTGGTTAAGAGATAACTATCTTACTATCTTAAGAAAATGCTATCTTAAAATGTATTTTCACACATGCATGATAGAACATGTTAACGACAGCTAACGAGCTAACTAACGTTAACCTAATATTACATCGTGTTGCATCGTGTTACACAAGGCGCTGCTAGGAACATTCCTGTATGGCAACGTATACACGATAACTATAAACCAGTTTCAGTACTCATCAATTGTGAACAACAAACATAATTGCTTAGGAGCTAATGCTAGCTAGCCAGCTAGCTAGCTGGCTGGCTAACACTAGTTTACATAGCAACCACCGTTGCTAACCACCTAGCGTTACATCCCAGCATCGAGGCTATGCTGACAGCGTAAACATAAAACACGGAAGACTCTCACCATTGGTCACGGACAGTTTCTTTCCACGCTAAAACGGCTCTCATTTCCACCTTTTAGCAGTACATAGGGGCGATATTTTTTTTTTTTTTAGTCAACAGGTTGTTGCTGCTTGTGCGGTTGATTTTTCATACTAAGCTCCGTTTTCATGATTCGTCCTCACTGCGCAGACTCCGATCGTACAGCTACTTCCTGCTCCCTCCCTGTACATGCAGTGGCAGAGGCCGATGTTGACATCAAAACAACCGGGAAGACGGGGTAACCCACCACTCTCCATAATAATAAGACACCTTTCCTGACGTTAACACTCCAGGGTCGAAGAGTCATATATTCAGGTTTGGAGCAGTCTGATACATTAACGTTACTGAACTTTTCTAGTTACTTATGGATTCTGTTGAACTAGGCTACATCGTATGTTACTATGAGGTGAAAAGTGTCCAGAGTATTTGATACTGCACAGTTGAATGATGTCGTTTACATTTTGTCGTTGCAATGCGTAAACTTTCAGGTAAAAAATGACACAGAAAACAAATGCCTGCTGATGTCGGGGTAAAAAAAAAAAAAGAGTCAGCTAGGAGGGTTAAAAAAACCCAGCACACATCTCAAAATGCAGCCATCTAGCTGTCATATCCAGCTGGAGACCCACGGAGACATAAATAATCAAAAGGACACCGATGATTCGTGCCCTGCCTCTACAATACCTCCTGGTTGGATCAGAGAGGTGAGGCAGCGGAAAGCTGGAAAGACAGCAGGCAAACTGGACGTCTACATTACAAGGTGACTCATTGCTTTCATGTAATCATCTCTGTGTGTGATCATAAATTACAACATACTGTAGCTAGTTAGATCATTGTCTAATTGGGCTTTCTGTAATTTAAGTCCCCAAGGGCAGAAGTTTCGCTCGAGAGCATCCCTGCAGGCTTTCCTACTAAAAAACGAAGAAGGAAACTTTGACATAAGCTTGTTTAACTTCACCCCGTGCGAGGATGATGTCAACACCAATGCAAAAATCATCCCCTCCCAAACAAAACAAAGGAGAAGGAGGAAAAAAACTGTGGATGGACAACAGGAGACAAAAGAAGATGAAGCAGGAATACTAGAGCCACCTCCAACCAAATCTAAAAGAGCATCTTCTACCCTTGATATTCAGACCAAAGAGTCAAAGGTAAATAACGCATTAGATGATAACCTTATTAACACTGACGTCACAATCAATAGGAACACAGACGCACTAGAAGTATGTCCTGGACAAACTCATGAAGATGCAATATGCTGTATACAAACGGCATCTACATCTACAGTGGATGATGTTAAAGTGCAGAATAGCCCACAGAGGATGGGGTCACTGAGGGAGAAGCTGCTCAGACTAAATCCTTGCCTTGAAGAACAAGACACTTCGAGTGCTCATCGAGACACACAGGCAGACTCGCAGCCTTCAGTCCCAACTCTGAGCGTTGAACCTGCAACTGACAGTGAGAACGAAGGTGAGGACGAGAAAGGTGGGGATAAGATGCAGATTCACAGCAAAGGTGAGAAGAAACCTATTTCAGACCTGGAGACTGAAACTGACAGTTATCCAAATGTGGAAGAGGAGGTGTTATTACTCGACATCCCTGGTGGAGGCTGCACTCCACTGACAGATTCCCAGAATAGTAAGTATGCTTTACACTGTCTGCCATACTGTCACGCACAGACACACCTTCAGTGAGTTTTCTCTGCATCGACCTTTTTTTTTTTTTTTTTTTTATTTACATAAATGTGCCCTGGCTGTGTAGAGTCAAAGAAGCTGGAAGACAAACGGAAAACGAGCCCTTACTTCAGCGGGAAAAGCTTAAGAGACGGTAATGTTTAAATTTTTAATGAAATAAAAAAAAAAAAGAAGGATAACGCTAAGATTTAAATTTTTAAATGGATGCGTGGGGTTTAAGCAGATACACTGTTTGTATGCAGGCCTGAGCCCACCGAGGAGGAAGGCTTTCAAGAAGTGGACACCCCCTCGTTCTCCCTACAACCTGGTGCAGGAAACCCTTTTCCACGACCCCTGGAAGCTCCTAGTGGCCACAATATTTCTGAACAAGACCAGTGGTAAGATTAAACAAACACACGCACGCGTTGCTTTCATTATTTTTTTTGTTTTACTGAATTGCATTCTATCGTTTTTATCACCAGTGTTTCATCCAAACTCTGGTTAGTCTTTATCGTTTTCTGATTTACAGTACCTTTAATTGCTTTTATCATCCTTGTTTCTTGTTGTTTCTCAGCTATGTAGTAAGTTATTCCAAGAGTAAATTAAAGGTTAAATGAATGAACAAATGAATGAACTGTGACATGCTGAATATGGTATATTTTTATTTTTCAATGTTCCAGGCAAGATGGCCATTCCAGTACTCTGGCAGTTCTTCGAGCGTTACCCATCTGCAGAGGTGACGCGAGAGGCCGACTGGAAGCCCATGTCTGAGATTATGAAGCCACTAGGCCTGTATGAGCTCAGGGCGAAAACAATTATCCGCTTCTCAGGTGAACGTGCTTGTCCGCTGCATCTTGAAACCAATGTACGTTTCCGGTAAAAATCCAGGGAGCTCGAAGCCGTATTTCTTATAAAGGTTTTTATAAATTAATAAATAAACAAAATAGCTCTCGAAGGTTTACACATTAAATAAAACCAGTAAAACTTAAATTTGGTCTGAAATTCGAGTAGTCACAATTCGGCAGCACCAGATTGACATAGAGTGATGAAGTGATGACAAGAGACAGAGATCAGAGTCAAAGTAATCACAAAAAATGATACTGATAATCGTAAAAATGAAAAATCTGCCAGGCTGATAATCATCCTATGGATTTCAGTGTGTATTTATGTATGTCTGCACTATGTTTGTGTACAGTACTTGCATTAGCACTGCAGAGTCACTAGAATTTTAGGCATAGGCTTCAACTGATGAAAATCCTCTCATCAGCGTACTGTCCTCGCCTTTGTCTTTTGTAGATGAATATCTAACTAAACAGTGGCGTTACCCCATCGAGCTGCACGGCATCGGCAAGTATGGCAATGACTCGTACAGGATCTTCTGTGTGGGAGAGTGGAAGCAAGTAAGTCTGCTTCTAGCCATTTTCAGTGTTTAGTAGAGGGTAATGTACACTAATGACAACTCTTCTGTTTTATTTGTATCGAAGGTGACACCTGAAGATCACATGTTAAACAAATACCACGCCTGGCTGTGGGAGAACCACGAGACACTTGGAATCTAAAACGCTACAAAGCACGAAGAAGTGCAACGAAGATTTGTTTCGGCAGAGAACGAAAAAAGAGCAAATCAGTTACTTACAGTACAGTACAGTAAACACTGCTGCTAATAATTACAGTATTATAAACTTGCACTGTTAAACCTGAATCACTTTTAAATGATGGTCTGTTTTTAGTGTCGTGGTGTCGTTGTAATAAAATGTTTTAGTTCAAAAGATTTCTGAGTGATTTTTTTTTTTTGTAGTTGTCTTCTGACCAGTTTTCTCATCCCAGCTCTTTAAATGTAAATGAGATTCAGAGATGTCTTTAGGCAGTATCTCGTTCCTTTGTCACCGGCTAATAATCTCTCTTTTTGAGTGCACTGATGCATGACTTTACACTCCATGCACTGCCTTTCTCTTCATTGGGGGTAACTTGATCCCCAAGGCAACTGTTGCCACCGCAAAACACTCAGTGAATGCACAGGCATGTCATGGATTAATCTCTAACGAGCACCAGTACAGTAATCTGCTATATTTACATTTGGAGTTATGTCCTTACCTAACTTTAACAGAAGTGCAAAAAAAAGATAGTTAAGTTGCGAAGAAGTTGTCTTTTTTTTTTTTTTTGGACAGTTTTGTTGGAAGAAGACCGGACTCGGGTGAAGGACAGACCTGATCTACAAAATGAAACTCCGTAAGAAAACAGCCTCTGTTCCGTGTTTTTGCATTACTAATGAAGTGTGCTGTGATTTATTTTACTTGACTCTTCATTATCACAGCAGCCATCGCTATAGCTTCCACACCAGTGTTTATTCCTCACAACACACCTCCTGCCCGGCAGACCCGCTCCCTGGTGGTCACTCCCATGACATTTCCTATCATCTCAGACTCTGCCCAGCTGTGGACGGGCAATCAGGTGGGCAGAGACTTACTGACAGTTTGACTGACTGTACTCTTGTCTGACGGAAAGATAAGCGTTTGAAATGAGGTTAAGAGACTGAGCTTTATACATGTGATCCTTAGACTATTCCAAGGCTGAATCCTTTGCATCCGCCTTTGGTCCATAAACGCACCGTGAGCCTGGAAACACCAGCTGTTCACCACCACAATCACCAAAGGACAGTGATCATGCAGAGGAGAGAGCATTTCAGGTAGCAGCGACGGACTGCGTAACAGTGTCTGAGAATTTGCTTTGGAGAGCTGAGAGTTCAAAGTCAGTGACCTTTAGTCTCTTGATATGTTAGGTATCATCAAGCGTGGCGAAAACCCTTTTATGGAACCAACAGTGAAAGAGAAGAGTACAGGTAAAGAATAACAACCTAACTTTTACTTCCTATACGAGTGAATTTGTTTCTTTTATCTTAGAAATCTCTCCTGATTGGGGAGTACTGCATTGAAAGTTCATTCTTCCTACAGGAAGGAGGTGCGTGAGCAGCTGAAGAGGCAGATAGAGGAGAAATGTGGAGCGCTGAAGCTGCAGCTGGCCAGCAGAATAAAAGAAGCAGAGTATCTGTGTGAAGTGGACCGCTTGGACTTATCCAGTGAAAAAGAACAACGGATTCAGCACAGACAAACAATGACGGCATATAGGGATGAGAACAAGAGGGTACAGTCCTACACCTACAAATTTGCCCACTGAAAACGCTTCTATGTTCCTTACAATAGTGTCCTCGATGAATGTGCTTCAACATGCTGGCTGTTGTCGTGTTACAACATAAGGAGTGTTTTTTTTTTCCCGTCTTGTTTCTATCTGTACTGTGTGTGTGCAGCTAATGGAGCAGAGCTGGAGGGACAGAGCACTAACACGCTCCCAAGAGGCTTTGAAAGAGAGAGAGCTGCTGCGCCTCAACCCCATTAACTGGAGTGGAACGTTGAAATAGGCTGAACCTCAACATCCAGATCCAAGACATCACAGTCAGGCCTGGCCATTGTAAACTTGGACGTGCGTGAGTGAAAGATGAAAACCGAACACAAGATGTATAATAGATACACCAGTTAATCAAACGCAGACTGTATGTTTTACAGCTATCAGCATCGGCAGAACTCAGATAGTGGCCGATGGATAATATTCAAATTACTCCAGCCTACATTTTTTGTTGTTGCAATTTTTAATTTAATTTTCAGTGATCCAGATATATTTAAATATATATATCGATAGATATATATTTACATTTCATTTCCAGCATTGATTTTTTTAAAATTTTATCTACTACATTATATTAGCTTTTAAAAATCTACTGTCGATCGACTTCTAATGCGTATCATCTGTAACTAGGGCTCTCCTAAATCAGGAGCACTATCAGTTTTTTCTAGTGTTATTATTCACAGCTGTGGGATCCACTACACTCGGAACCAAATGTTTTTCTC
>JAPQRN010000025.1:10184559-10200962 GCA_037367275.1 Coranthus polyacanthus | reverse complement strand
ACATTTTGGGATCACGATTACTAGAAAACGTGCGACATAAGTGTGAGCGGTTGGTTGAATAAGTTTATCTGCAGTACCTCGATGAAACTGTCGGTGAGTTTTCGGCAGGTCTGGCACGGCGCCGTCTGGACTCTGACCACAGACAGCTCCGAGAGAAGCACCAGAGCAGGCAGGAAGGACCAACCCCACCACATGATCCTCCGCTGGACACGCACACAGAAACAGGAAGTTTGACCCCAAAACAGTATATTCAAAAGGTTCGAGTTTCTTAAAAGCCCCTAATATAACATGCATCTGCGTCACGCGATAACCATACAACTATAACGTTCCGTACGTAACGCCGTTCTGTTCATCCAAGTTTTTTTTTTTTTGTCTCTTAGAAAACTGAAAACGGGTGAAGTTTGAATTAAAGTTTCGACTATTAACCGACGTTAACAATGTATTATTGTACGTGTGTGTATTGTACTTGTATGTCCGTTCGGTGTTGTTTGAAAAGCTGTGAAATCCCCCAGCCTGAGCTAGCCGGGATGCTTCTGTTTCACCGTTAGCTTGCTCAGCATCAGCACCACCAAAAATTAGCCAACTAGCAGGCTAAGGTCAACAGCTAGCCGCTAGCCTGAGCTAATGTTGACAACCATAGTCTGCGTATCCGTCCTAGTTGCCTTTAAAAACCTGTTACATTCGGCGTTAAAGTCCCCCTGAATTCGAGCTAAAGTGGCGCTGAGCGGTCTTTCTTGCGGTTAGTGTTAAAACATCTAGCCGGTTTGCTGTAATTGGCTAGCCCCCGGTCCCAAAGTTACCTTATTGCAAAGCCAACGCGTCCGCTGCACCACTGATGATTGTCTCGATTCCCTGCTGGCTCACACACTATCCACAATGTGAGTTTCACATCTTACACATCCAGGTTCAACACTTCAAACGTACCATTTTACCTGACAATCTACAGCTAAGACCACTCTGAAAAACAAGCTAGCGGCTTGGCAGTATGTATGCAGTGCGCTGGGATGAATGAACAGCTGCCTTGCAGATGAGACGCACAGCACAGACACCGCCCAATCCCGCTGGGATTTCGTTCATCAACCAATCACTCAGCCTCACTTTTACCCAGGCTGACGTGAAAACGATGTCAAAGCCTTTAAAAAGCAAATAAAGTCGCAGCTCTCCTTTGATTTAAATAGCCTACATTTACTGATAATCGACGAAATTCTGAGACTGCCTTTAAAAAGTAAATTGTAATAAAATAAAGTAGAGACAGCTGTTCGATCTCAGACATTTTAGAGCAGGGGTGTAGCTTGATGTGCACAACCCCCATCCCCCCCTTTCTTCCACAGCATAATCGGTGTTATTTGAATAAGATTTTACTATACCTAAAGTATCAATTGCTGCCATGCATTGCGCAGATCCTCGCTCCACCTGCGTTTTCCTGCTAAAACAAGTCAATATGTTCCACCACAAAAAAGTATAGTCACAATATGCGGATTTATGTGACAAAATAAGTGGCACTTAGTGAGGAAAATAATTCAAATTCTTTATTTAAACCCACTTTAAACAGTAAGACAAAAACACAGTATAAAATGAACTCACCGTGCCTGCTGGATGAAGTAACGGTGAAAACAGAAGGACAAAATAAAACCATCTTGTCTCGTAATTTCTCTGTGAAACACTCATAATGGCTTAGTTAAAGGCCAAAGTAATGTGGTCAGTTAGGACAAACACAATAGACTGAGATTATGCATTTTACTGTTTACCACAGTTTTTTTTTAATATTGTTCACTTTGTAAAGACGTGTTTTCATGAGTTTTCATTTTGAAGGTGTTTGAGGTTTTATGTTGTGCTTTAGTATGGTGTACTTTTATTTCTTCATTCAGTTCAGCTGTTGTTGCTCCAGTTTTTCGGAGACTTGACCCTGATGTCTGACCAGCTGCAATCTGACACACTTATCTGATAATCTCCCAGAATATTACTTTCAGTTACTTCAGTTTGAGGACAGATCCCAAAGGTCCTCATCACACTGTCTGCCTTCCGCTGCTGCTCTCAGACCCAGTCCATTTCACTCTTGGAGGTCTTGGGGTCCGTGTCAGGGCTGGACGGGGGCGTAATAAGACATGGCTGGAGGGGCATTGTTTCCCCAGAGTCTTCCACTCCTGTTCCAACACAACTCTGCGACATCCCTGCAAGTCGTAATACAGTTGTCCCTGCTGTGAACCCTGACAGCCCTCGTGCCAGTGCTCGGGATGCCATCCTGAGGCCCCCTGCCCTCTTCCGTCTAGCTGACGCACTCGCCATTTGCCGAGACCCGGCCAATTCGGTTAGAAATCCCAGGCTCTGCGAAGGGAGGCTGTAGACATGGAGGCCACGGAAAAGTTCTGGCAATGGTCGACAACCACCTGGAGGCTCAGGTGGAAGTGATTCAAATTGTACCAACATGAACCGCTCACCGGCACGGCCCTGTAAATAATCTGCTAGAATACAGCTCAATGAAGCGCTAAAAACATCTACACAGGGAGGGGAGGCAGGGTAACTTCTTTCTGACCCTTTCTCCTCCATGTCTCCATCGCTCTGCTTGGGTGTATTTCGTTCCCAGCTCCGGGCTCCCCATTCTTCAGCCCTTATCCAGGCTGCTTGGGTTAGGACTAGCACCACTTTGCCGCCATGCCTTTGCAGCCGATCCAGTCTGGAGTGGAGCCAAGGCACAGGGCCCAGCACACTGAGTTCAGCATGGCTCCACAAGTCTAAAGACACACTGCAGCCCAGAGCTTGGAGCGATGTTCCTAAATGGCACATTAGTTCTGGCAAAGCCTGCTCATCATCAGGTGGGTACAACAACACCACGTGTCCACCTCCCACCGCACCTAAAAAAACAATCAAGATCAGAGGAAGAGGAGCATTAGATCTAGGGTTGGGGGATAATATTAAAAACAAAAAAACAAAAAAAAAAACAAATGCTGAATGGGTTGCATACAGGACATACAAATGACTGAGGTTTGCATCTCAAGCAGACTTTGTTTTTATTATAATTTTCAGTGGTCAGTCGTAGTTTGGTTATTTTTTATTATCTCACTCACCAGGCTCATAGTTTTTAAAAAGAACTGTCCCTAATGCGCTGTCAGGTACATTCAGCATGTAAAAATTCATAAATATCATTTTGAAATGTTTTAGTCCAGGCCTTTATTAGCAGAAATTTTAACTTGTCATAGTAGGAGAAGCACTAAACATTGACATTATTTTTATTATTTAAACCAGGTGCTTTTCCTCATGTGATATGTGAAAATATCTTCTAGGGAGAAAGAGAGAAAAATGTCCAGTTTGCTCAGTATGACTCAGAAGTCAGTCTTTTACATATATATGTAGTACCTTTAACATCATCTTCTTTCAAGCATCTCCACACATAACCTGCAAAAAAAAAAAGAGTACATAGTTACATATCTTCCTTATGTGTTGTATCAAAATGTGATGATTTATAAAAAGAAACAGACCTTTAAGGACGCCCTGTACAAAATAGGCTCCTAGTATGGACAAACATATTAGTGGTAAACCAATGAGGAGGGGAAGGCTCCATCTCCACCGAGACGCTGGAGAAATAAATTAAGTGCAAAATACTTTATACAGTGTGTTGAAGAACTCAATTCAATTAAACATGTTAAAAACAACGCCAAAAGCACAGTTAGTACACTGTAAACCCTGTGCCAGGTAAGTACGCTGGTGCATGGTTGAAAAAATGTGCTTGTTTAGGTGATAAGAGTTAAACATTAAACTGTTTAATCTAAGTTTGGGAAATAATTAATAGTCTTACTTGCAAATGGGCAATGAGGATCCAAGCGGGACTGTATCCCATGAATCTTTATCTAGAAAATTAACAAAGAATCATGGTTGGTAGAATGTGTCTTAATGATGAAAAATGCCTCCATATGAATAGTTCATATTCCATTTCATGTAGTATATTAGGAACTAAAACAACTACTACCTGAACACATAGCAGAGGATGTGACGACCCATTGAACAATCCTGATTTCTGAAATAATAAATGCAATAAATCAGTGGATATTTACAACTGCATAGAAAGAAAACAATTATCGTCATCATTATCTCTACCTGAATGATAACAGTTCATGTAATAATTATAACTGAACAACTGAACAGTTCACTTAACCTGTTGAATTCAATGAAAATGACAGGTTTCTGACGTTATTACCCAGTGTCCATTGCGTGTGGCTCTCCAGCCAGCATGTGAATGGTTGTGCAGAGTCTGTCTGGAGCCTTGCACCTCTTCACACTGTCCTCCTGCCATGTCTCTTTTACAGAGCCACACCTCTGCCTCCAGTCTGCAGGGGGCAGTCACATTCCAGCTCAGCATCGAGCCCCCCTCCCTCACTGGAGACTCCACCATAGACAGAGACACGCTCCGCTGCATTCTTTCCAGTGCAGCTGGAAAATGAACACATTGCTGTGCTGTGAAATCATTCAAATTGATCTTGAAGTGGCATTAACGCGAATGACCTCTCTTTACCTTGTTGGTTTTTGAAAGGGCAGTACTGTCTGCGCATTGTTTTTTCCTTCCACCATACCTGGAAACAAAGTGTGATAGATGTCGCAAAGATTTTTATTTACATTTTGGACATAACTAGTAGCAGAAGTAGCAATCTACTTTTTGTAATTTACAATTAACTTGAGCTACCTGGAAGCACAAGCATGGTGCAACTGAGTCTGATGAGATGACCACTTCTCTCTTGCCTTTGGGCTACAAAGGATAAAAAAATGTTAGACGTGTATAAACCATCAAGACTGATTTTGGACTTCTAGAGAATTCTGATATAATATATTGTTCATATGTCTTTAACTTATCGACTGACCCATCTAAGAACATCTCCGGGAATGCCGTTCCGAACCATCAGGCACATGAGCTCCCTGTGTTTCTCATCGGTGTTGTCCAATTGGAGGAGGACCACATCTTTCTTATGATCACTTACAGCTCGAAGTCTGGGAGCTAAGGCAGCGACAAATCATTCAGTTTTATTTGAGCTATATCAGGTATGCAACACTGTTTTTGTTGGCACTGGCTCTTATGTGCTCAGTAGCACAAACATAGGGAATACTAGACAAGATAAACAATGGTACACGCAGAGCATGTGTATGTTTTTCAGAACATCTTGATAGATTTCAAGATAAATAACTTTTAACAGTTGACAATAAAGAGAACACAGCAAGAGAAAAAACGCACGCAGACCGGTTTTCAAACTGGGGAACTTGTTTTTCTGATTTAGCGGTATCTCTTACCGTCATCACATTCCTTAACTGTGTTCTCTAGGTTCATAGAGCAAACTGAAAAAAAGAGACAGAAGTAGATGTTAAAGAAATAGACAGTCCCAAATCTGTTGTCTTTGCTTGCATCACGGTATTTAATCTCACCTTTTTCTAAAGATGGAATTGTGATATTTTCGATGTGCATTTTTTCTGAATTGTCAAGGACACTGACCACAACCGGGCTGCCGAACATCACTTCCTCTGTCACCAGCAACTGCACAGGAAGAACTTCAGTTCAGAACTTCACTCATATAGTACAGACATTCAGTAAACATCTTTTAAGCACTTTAGCTAATACAAATAATGCCTGTATTCATATAATCATAGGGGGTTATTCCGTAAAATCTGCTTTAGTCAGAAATGTTACCTCATGTATGGGGTTTTGAGTAGCTTGGTCAAAATTGGAGTAAGTAAACTGGAGTGTCCTGCAAATTTCACTGGAGGGGAAGCTGTGGCACACTTTCACCAAAGCTGAGTAAAGAGAGTAGAGTACATTTTAAAGAAAGATATGAAAAAAAAAATCTGCATCTTTAAGTGTTTTGATTTATATTTCTGTACCTCTTGGTTCAGGAAGAACATACGGACTGCTTCCCTCTGCCAGTTGTTTTGTGCCAAGGAACTCATCCTCATAACTATGGTCACCAGACTCCTCAGTCACATCCTTTACATCGTTGACTTCTGCATAGACACGTGACATGCACTCACAGTCGAGAAATGCAAAAGGCGCTGGGTGGAATGGAATGCTGGATACAGCTAACCAGCCACTCAAAAACATTTGGCAGCTGTAGCCGTGCCACAAAATTATTTAGTACAATGAAAAATACTAAATGCAGCTTAGAAAATGTGTGTCACTTAATATCAAAATACCACAGGCAAAGGAAAACAAAACTACCTTGGACTGTAATAATTATCCGAAGACAAGGTACACAGTCTTGTTTGTTTAAACAGCACAGAATGGCTTTTAGTTCCACATGCTCCACATGGACTGCACCCTCCAGGTCAGGCAGAGCAGCTGCGTAAGGAAAGGCTGTGGAAAGGAGTGTGATCCTGCGTTAAATAACCCGCATATTTCTGTGATATAAGATGATCATTATGCGCTGACAGCTTCACAGTACCTGAGCTCATGGAGCAGTTAGATAAACCCTGAAGAAACAAAGGAAATAAAGTGGTTGAGTATTAATTGCTCGACAATTGCAAACATCTGTGTGAAAACACACCTCGTGAAAACCGGGAATGGGTGTTAAAGGTGCGAAAGAAGGTGAAATAATTACAGAAACAAGCAGAAGGAACTTATTACAAGTGAGAGATCTGAATGTTTTGTTTTTTTTTAACATGGACATACCTTTTACCGGTTTGATTCTCCATGCCTTTCAGAGTGGAATATCTTTTTTAATCCACTACATATATTGATGCTCATAGTTACTAGTTATTTTGTACATTTTCACTACGAACCAAGGAAATATGGATCATTGTGGCAACTCACAAATCAGTCAAAAATGAATTTCCCCTCAACCAGCTACAGTGCAACAGTAAAATGCTACTTGCACATTAATGTTTGTCCAATATAGGCCTATATCCCGCTTCCCTATGTATCCTACACAGTACATCCTGTATTCAGTACATACTGTAGTAACCACACGCGGTTGTTTCTAATATTTTCTCTTCCCCGTTCAAATCAGTAATAATAAGACATCCTGCAGCCTCCAAAAATCATAAATTCAAAGCAGGAACTCTCCGGAATAATTGTAATAAAAGCTTTAAAACGTAAACACCACGGCTTACTGTACATCACAAATGTAGGTACTATGTGTGTTTACTGGTGCTCTACTTGTCTCTCGTTGGTTTCACAATTTAGAGAAAATTGCAGGTGCCTTCCTTGGAAATGGAGCAGTGGAGTAAGATGTCACGCTGAGTCACAACAGTAAATAAGTAATGGACATTAAACTCTGATCCCTCTGTCTTTCTCCGTGTGCGTGAGTGTTGCGTGCGTCTTGCACTTTCCTAATAAACGGTAAACAAAAGTGAAGAAAATGTTGTGACACGTTCGATTTACTAAAAGTGAAACCGTACGCGCGTATTCCACGGCAGCCCCTTCTCGTGGAACCAGAGGAGGAATGCTATAATAAGTCATTACCTGGCTACACGTGAGCTGAGGTGGTTTTTGGTCAATCACCTGGAGCGCCTTCGCCGACACAAACAGCCATAACAGAAGCAGTGACAGAATTATGAGAGAAACACGTGGCCCCTGACGCTGGAGGGCCTCGCGAGCCATGTCTTGAACGCCTGTGCGCTCGGCACGGGGGGTTTCTCTCCGGCGCACTCGTCCTGCTCCACGGTTCCACGGAGTCCTCTCATTCAAAAACAGCTGAGTAAAGACCGCTACTCTTAAAGACTGTTAGCCCAGGATCCGCCCCGCAGCGAGCCTACGGCGCGACACCGGTTCGGCTCCGGTAAACGCACCGTGTCCCACGCAGTGACGACGCTCCAACTGGAATTTTGTTCACGCGCCTTTCCCTATGATTGACAGCTCTGTGTATGGGCGTGTCTCGTCCAGGTGTCAAAACGTGACACATGCGCAGTAGCATCAGTCAGCTCGTCGAGCCATAAACCTTTGTTATTTGTTTTTTTTTTTTTTTTTTTTAATGATTAAGCCATAGAGTAGGTTCAGTGCGTTGCTTTTAAACCGATAAACACACGAGAACAATATACGATGGAAAAGGAAGTTTTGGCTTGAAGCAGTGGTTCTCACCGACCTACAAAGGGATACTTTAGTGTGTTTGTGAGAGTCAAAGTTCTGCTCTGTCTTCTATCAAGCTCCTTGTCCACTTGCTTTGCCTTTTGGGTTTACACTACTTACATGCCAGAAATACGAAGTCACCAAAAAGCATTAAACTTTTCAGCAGAAGGTGCATCTTCTGGTTTATCTGGCTAAAAAGTATTTATGATGGTGACAAAGGAGGTAGAGACAATTTATAATGGTGAAGGATTATTAGGGGGGTGGGCATCAACAAAAACACTGTCCAATACGTTTAAGTTTTTTGCATATTTCTTATCCTTTACACACATTCATGAACCACAAGTACACAGTTACTACAGGTGGCTCTGGGCTGTACAGCAGATAAGGAAATGATTCAAGTTATGACCTAACGAGGTGACTCGTTAGACCTCAACACTTGAACTGGGGTTAGTGAGTAACCTTTAGTCCTCTAGCTCTTTACTGTGAGCATTAAGTGACTCAGTACCTTAAATTTACATCATGACAATTGATGCCATTTGATAAAGTTCTATTGGTTTCAAAGACATCCATTAACATTATACTGAACACTGTGAGCTTGGGTTGTTTTACTGTAAGAGATGTGAAAAAAATGTGAGTTACTTCCTGATCTGTCTGTCATTGAAGTACTAGAGTTTCATCAGTGTTGTGGCCAAATCTGCATGCTGAATGGACAGACGGGTACAATCAAAACATCTTGTATCAGAAAATGAATGACGACAAAACTGCCATCAGAAGTATTTATTATAAAAATCTACATTCAGTCTCTAACACACATCAGTCGGTTTTTTAATGAAAAGCGTTCCATTATTTTCTCGTATTTTCTAATATTCCATAACACCAGACATTCCATAATGTCACAACACTGTTTAACATCACGCAAGAAAAACTGAAGGCAAAGATGTCTTGAGGATAAAAGCAGTTGTCCTTTCAATCTTGGCAACATTTGGATTTACAGTTTAAAGTCGTTTTGCATAGAGTTTTCCGTTGAACTGAGTGGCTAGAGTACTGTAATAAAATAACTGACTACAGGTTTCTTGCTATAATGCTCTGAGATTTTGTGGTAAGCCTTGTGCTTTATATGCAGCTGATAATATTTGAATAATACTGGCTTGTTTGCCTCTATTTGGAGAGCACACAGAAAACAACATAAAACCCTCTGAGCTATGTTTTTATCATGATCATTTGCCACCAGCTATCATTAAACTCAAGGAAAAACAAATAAAATGATGATTTATGCTTTGCTTTTGAATTAAGGAGGTAGCATGTTAGCACGTGTTTAGAAATGGAGCCAGCAGCCATTTCTGATTAAAGCCTGCTAGAAGTCTGGCGGATAAAAAAATAAACAGGATAAAAATAAATATGACCTGCAAATATTCGACGGGAACGCATTCATTGAATACTAAATAAAAAGCACATTACAGTACAAGTCATCTTTTCACTTGATGCATTCTAATACAGAAAACTTTAGGCTCAGTGTCTGTTTTAGAAAGTCCCATGCAAATACGCGACTCCCTGTAAAAAGCGGTCACACAATTTGTCTGTGTCCGTGCTGGCACAACACTTTCAAACATTAAATGAACTCATAAAGAAAGTGAGGTGCAATTTGCAACTGGATTTTCATAGTAGTTAGCATATTTACAGAGATAAAAAAGCTGTTTGATATGGCTTCAGCCACACACACACACACAAAAAAAACATAAACAGACTCTGTTTGAGATAGGATGTATTATGTCCTTCTTAATATGCAAAATAAGCGGTGGCCTTCTAGATACGATGGTGACAAGGGTATGGATTCATTGGCTCTGAGGTGTCCAGTGTAGAGCACCAGCTCACATGTCTCACATGTGTATCATGTTTCCAGAAGAACAAACGTTTGTGTCTGTCCAACCGGTGAAACCTGAGATGAAAGCGTCTCTGCTCTCCATGGTGACCCGTACAGAGGCTCCTGCTCTTCAACAGTTCCTGGCCTTGCCGTGTCGGCTGCCAGTGGCAACTTGAGCCTGCCCTTCATTTTCTCTGATGATGTGACATTCAGCCCTTTCATTTTCTTTCCTTGTGTCTGTGGCAGCAGTGCTTGTAATCGGTGGGTTAACTGCCTCGCCAGCCATAATGACAAAGCTTTAGACATGAGCCTCGGCCAACAGCGCCACCTAAATGTTGTGCTCTCTGTTGGTCTTGTCGTCCCTCCTAGCTCCTGTATAAAGCCCCTGAAATCATGTGGTAAGCAGTATCGAGGGACACCTCTGAATGCCCCAGGGATGTCCTTGCTGTGGCCATGGCCCTGTAAGTAGACAAAGGCAACTCCTTGACCTTTGTTTTCCTGAAGTGTTCCGACTAGACATGCAAGGGCAGCTTTAAACACAGGCGCTGTCAGTGTACAAGGCTCATTCTGGGGATATGAGTCTTCTTTATAATCTTTTTCTTCAGGTTTCTCTTCTTTGCATTTTCCTTGTCTCCGTCCATTTAGTTTTAAATTCTCCTCTACCTCTGCTTTTGATTTTTTAGGCCTCATCTCCACCTTGCTGTAGTCTTCCTTCATTCTTTCACTCTTATCCATTTTTTCCGTTTCATCCCACCACTTCTCATAGGTTTGCTTGGCTTCAGGACTCCAGATGATCAGCACATTTCCTTGTGCTTTGAGCACAGCTTCCCACTGTCCATACAGCCAGGGAATAGGACCCAGGTCTGCTACTCCAGTCCCAGGTTGCTTTTGTGAGCTTTGAGACCACAGAGCCAAATGCACTGTGGCACCGAGATCCACCTGCAGGATGGAGGCTAAAGCACACACAGCAGAGACGTGAGCGGAGTGCTCAGATGAGCACACCAGCAACACTGGCTTCTGGATATACAGCCAACCTAAATATACAGGAGGATGACAGGAAGAAAGAGATCAATGTCATTAGCTTCTATCAGAATTATTCCTAAAAGCTGTTCATTTAGAAAAGCTGGTAACGATTTACATTAAGGTCCTTGTAATAAGTGTTAGAGGTAATTAACATTACTATGAGTTAAATAGACACAGATGTGTATAAGTGTCATATTCTATCAATAAACACGTTTATGATCTTATAAATACATCTTAAAATGAAAACAATATTAACTAAACAACATTAACCTGACATTGCACCACCCTTCAAAAGGAACAAACTCTGAGGAACTAACCTGCAGCTCCTTTCTTGGGAAGACGGTGGATGAACATTCCCAGTAAGGTAACAATAACCACAAATGCCAAAGCTGCCACGGCATACATGCCATATCTGTTGTGTGTGTCTGAAACACAGAAGAGGCACTGAGGTTATTTACTTTGTAGGCGCTGTGTGTGCATGTGTTCATGCATTAATGCACTGATTCCTAAGTGTGCTGGTACACTCTGGCATCTGGGTGTGTGTCTTTAGTGAACTTACAGTCTGGGCACAGGATTCTTTTTCCATAAAGAGAACGATCTGACTGCCACACCTGCAAAAAAACATTTTGAAAGAGTAAGACAAAACACCAAGAAAAGCACCAAGTCTGTTATTTTTGCACAAGGCTGTTACATTAACCTTACCCGCACACACGGCCTCTCAGCAATGAAGAAGAGAGGCACATTTATACTGATCTCAGAACTATTGTCCTGTAAAATCTGTAAGAGAAAAATCACATGATTGTAATAAAATCAAATACATTTTGCGTTTTTTTTCTCTCTTTCACACAGACTTACCATTCTTTCTGAGTGAACCTGTCCCATGGGTTTACACCCTTCCTTATTCAAGATACAAAGTTGAGCTGAGAACTTCGCAGGGACAGAGGAGGTGATATAAACTAATATACTCTGCCTCCCCGGTTCGATATTCACCTCCCATGATGACATATCTTTCAAGGACAAAGAAATATGCAGTCAAAAGAGGGAAAGAGGAAGACAAAAATGGAAAACAAAATATTCTGAATGACTTTTTAAGCTTTTTTTTTTTTTCTTCCAACGTTTGACTCACCGGCTTGAAAAGGGCAAGAAAGATTATGGCTGCCTTGAAGGGAAAACTGCAAAGATGAAACACAAATACTGATGAATCTGCAACTATCATGTGCAATGCAACCACACACACACACACCAACATCTGTCTGGTTCTTACCTGGACACACATCTGAGGGTGTTTGTCCACTGCTGATGTGTTATATATCTGTCGGGGAGACAATTGAGAAACCATTATTTAATATTTCTGTTAGTTTAGTTAGGAAATCTATCACCGATGCTACAGACTGAACTGACAAACCTACCAGTTCATGTCCATGTTCTTTCTCCACCAGTGAGAGGTTGAATACAGCTGTGCAGAGGTGTTCGTGCTGCTTCCAGCAGAGGGAGGCAGAGATCTTAACGTTGCTGATAGGACACTTTGACCTCCAAACCAGAGTTTTCTCATGCAGTTTGACTTCAGAGGAGTACCAAACATCTCTGACATCTGTTATGGAAATGTAGATATTGATGTTTACAAAACTGGCACAATGACGACACCACGCCTGACCATGATTTGGCCGCGGATGTGTTTGTGAGTTAACCTGCTAAAAATGTAGTTTGTCAATAACCGATAATTAAATATTCATTTCTGAATTTCTTTAAAAGACCTAAATGTTGCACTTTAACTACAACTAAGTGCTACAACCACAGTGTCCACAGTTCAAAATGGGTCAAGAGGCTTCAAGAGGAAGTTACAATGCTGAACAAAATTGTTATTATTATATTTTTTATGTTTGTTTTTAAGATATTTATTTTAAATATTTGCTGCTACAGTGATGATAAAGTGGAGATAAACAGGAAACAGGAGGGAGGGTGGAAGACATACAGGCCAGATTCACAACCGTGCAGTATGTGGTATGAGGTCTACCAGGTCAAACCAAAGTCTTACAGTTAATAGGAATAGTCATAGTATTAGTCTTAGGGAAAAAGGAAAGCTACACAAAGAACTCTGTGTTTTATCTGGAATAACATGTTCCCTATCCATTTCAGCGTGTATAATATGAGGAGCTCATGGCTGACCACAGAACGATGTGAGATGTGATTATGGAGGTGTAGCATTCATTCACACTACGTATTCACTTGGTAGGCAATATTTTTAAATTCCTCTAAATCACACTTTGTAACTGTGGTAGAAACTGACATAAAAATGAATGACATACAGTGCATGTACACTATATGACCAAAAGTTAGAGGACAACCCTGATCGTGCACTTTTTTGTAGCATTGGTGTGCAGCTGTTTTTCAGGTTTAATTCTAGGGAAGTCTGAGTGATGCAGAATGTAATGACAACAGTGTGGCCCCAACATCTTGGTTAAACAAAAAAAAAAAAGAAGATCCTGCCTCTGTGCATGAAGCCCAATCAAAAAAGAACTGGTTTTCCCAGTGTGGTGGAAAAACTGAACTGGTCTGCACAGCTCCCTGACCTCAGCCCCATCCAACACCTTTGGGATGAACGCGAATGCAGACTGGAGGCCAGGACGTGTATGGGAGCACATCCTTGTAGCCAGGTTCCTTCTTAAAAATGAGAACCACAAATGATGGCACTTAAACAGCAGCGACAGCATTCCTGAGGTTTGGAATGACATGTTCTGCAATTACATATGGGATGTTTTTTTTCCCAACTGTCCTCAAACTTTTGGTCATATAGTCCGTATAGTAAATGATAGTTTGTGAAAAGATCCAACGGATTAGGGGATCACCTGATTTGTATTTATGGATCATGAGTCAGAGTATTACCAATTACAAAACAGTGACAAAATGACCGAAGTCCCTCTATAATGAACTATCCCTACAAGAACGTTTTTATGTTCTATCTGACTCTGGCAAGCTCACCTGTGATGGCTGCATTTCTAAGAGGGCACTTCTCTTGTCGTTTGGCATCTATATAGGTGTAATATACCTGTGAATGCGGACAAGACATGGACATATGAAAAACTAGCCAGCACAACAAAAGAATCTAACTTACTGCCAATATCACAAAGAAACATTTGAGAAAAGTACCTCCACACAGGTGCAGGGCAGGAGGTAAGGCACATTTAGAACAGCTGATGGAGACTTAGATGGATCAATCTGTAACAAATGAATGCGAGGGAGAAAATAAAACCGTCATGTTTACATTCTTGTTTGTGTTCATAATAGTGCAGGTAGAATTGCCAATGATGCTTACAGTAATGCGATTGCCACCACCGACGCAATGCCCTGATATTTTCCGGTAACACCATCTCACATGCACTTTGTTTCCAGGCTCCACCGTAACAGTAAAGGATTTTGACGACTGGTTCAAAGACAGCTGGAAATCTGGAGTGGGATCTGAGTGACACCAAATAATAGTTGGATGATGTGAGCGTCACCAGTGACAAAACCCGAAGAAATTGATTTAATAACACCAGCGCTCTGAAACTGTAGGAGCCTGGTTTGGGTACACGTTTCTTTAAAGGAAAAAAGTCACATGAAATCCGTATGTTATGTCGGAAAGCAACGCAACACAATCATCAAAACAGCTAACTGGGGCATATCGCTTTAAAGACACCCAGTGAATTTCAAAAGACATTTCAAGTCTTTGATGAAGCACAGTAAGGGTTTTCTGGCCCCAACTGATCATTAGGGGACTTTATGGTGGTTTTTCTTTTTACTGTATTTGTCACCCATGAGAGGCAGAACATATCGCACCAGACTGTAAGATGAATATGAAAAAAAAATACAGGAAAGAAAGATTACACGAAACAGGAAGGAAATGTAAAACAAAAGAGGCAAAGCACGAGGCCTAATGTCTGAAACTCTACCTGTACCTACATATTACACTACCTGGCACGGTGTAATTGGCACTGCAGCTTGTTGATTCAGTGCTGTAAGACACTGAGACAGTATGATCTGCTTCAGCCATGACACAGTCATGTACCAGCTCCCACTGAAAAAAATACAGCATCAGCATTATAGTAAAACATGTATTATGATCATCTTTATAAAAACATTATTATAAAAATGTTAAAACAGGAAATGTGTCTCACCAGGGTAAAACTGGCATTGCTATGAGCCAACTGCCTTTTGCCACATCTGATTTGGTTTTCATCTACATTTCTTTCATTCACACACTAACAAAGAGAAAATAAAAATACAGTTGACTCTTTTTGGATTCCATGCGGGTTGCGCTTTAGGGTGACCAGGTCCCAACAAAACAAAGGTGGGACATAGAGTACGTTTGTGTGGGACAATGTCTCCTCACATCTACTTCACACTACTTGGCATTGTCCCCTGCTGCTGAAAATAATAAGAAAGTTCAATAAGAATGGAGATTGAACTGACAAAATAAGCACTAAATCAACAAAATGAACAAAAGAAGCAAAAAATAAACAACAATCTCCTGATCTGAATCTTTTGGTAGATCTTACATTCATTTTTCAAGCAGAAATTCACTTTTTTTTTGGTGCAGATTTTCTAAACGTTACAACTTACATTTGGATGTAAACCTGACTTCAACTGCTTGAACTCATGTATTCTCTTAAAAGTCAAAATGTGGGACATTGTCTAAATATGTGGGACGTGGGGACAAGGGATAAAAATGTTGCACAGTCCCACACAAAGCAGGACACCTGGTCACCCTCTTGCACCTTAAAGTACAAGTTCTTATGTTTTGCTTCAAGAAAAAAGGCCAACCTGTTTATGTCTTAGCTTTTTAAAGGCAGGCTTGATTATCTCTTCATTATATTGTGAATGAATGTGAATTTTCGGGGCATTGGAGACATCTGAAAGAAAACACAATGGCACAGGCACTTGTTTAACATGACAATTCTATGTTGATGATGAAATGTATGAGGCAGAGTGTGTGCTTAAGATAACAAAATGCACTTTGCTGCTGTGATTTGATGTTTTTTTTTACCTATATCCTTCATCCAAACATGGACAGTGATGCATTCGGAGTAAAACCGCCCAAACTGAGGGACTGAGGTCAGGTTCACAAGACAGGGCCCCTCAATTAAATCTGTCCAGGGGGAAGAAACCGTGACCACACAAATGACACATGTGAAATGCTGTTACGTAAACAACTACTCTTTTCACTAAAACAACTTGCACAGCAATAAAACTTACCATTTCGCTGTTGCACCTAAATCAGAGACAGAAGAAAGGCATTCGATTAATACAAAGGAAACATTATTTGTCCAGATATTAGATAAAGAAACAACATAATATTTATTGATTTACCTAGTTGTTAATAAAGCAGCGGTGAGAATACTCCACTACGAGTCAAATAGTCCCGGTCAGTGTTTCACTGTTATGTTTTTGGATTCATTTTACTGTATTTGTATTAAGTGTGTTTTTCCTTTTACTGCAGTAGAT
>JAPQRN010000025.1:10145115-10184459 GCA_037367275.1 Coranthus polyacanthus | reverse complement strand
AGATCATCATATGTTCTGTCCTGCGAGAACCACATATTTGCATTTTCCAGCTTTTTTTGTTTTTGTTTTAAAGGCTTTATGTAGCTTATTACGAAGGAGGGTTTCGTCAACTCACGAAGCAACACTTAATCCTTCGGTTTATCACAAAAGTGAACTGGAGAACTGGTTTAAGGAGTTTTTGGACTTGGGTCTCAATGGAAGAGTCAGTGGGGAAAAAAAAGACCCCCTGGACGTTGATTAAATCGTGAATGAACTCATCACATCCTAACTAACCATGGCAGTACCCAGGATGCCCTCAGCTTTTGTTTGGTTGGTAAAATAAGATAATGGATTGCAAGTAATGGCAATTGGGTCTATTCTGCTCTATATCCCCCCCTATTGTTTGTGTTTTATTTTTGCTTTAGTTTATGTTATGGGCTTCAGATTTTTTTGTATTTTTTTTTTGTTATTTATTAATAAAGAAAACTGAAGTAAAAAAAAAAAAAGTTTATCAAAAAAGTTCAAAATCGACACATTTGGAAACACGTGGTTTTCACTGGACAGGGAGATTTGAAATACAAAGAAAACCTGAACTCAGGAAAGTCAGTATAATACGTATAATATCTGCCTCTGAGATGTAGCGGAACTACTCAAGAAAACTCAACTCAACTCAACTTAAACTTCGTCTTATGTTGCGTTCACTTACCCCGCGGGTTGTCCGAGCACATTCCAGCAGCAGCGGAAACATCGCGACAACGACAAATCCCAACGCGGCGCCAAAACGCATTTTGACGTCCACAAGACATCACACGCGAAATTAAAGTCGACAGCTTTGTCTTCTCATTCAGGTCAACTTGTTGCTTGGTTTCTGCCCGTTCGCGGAGTTACCCATGCGTTCAGCTGCCTATCCGAGACTGGTTTTATTCTAGGGAAAAAACGAAGACGCTACTTATTAAAATATGGGGCGGCAAGTTACCGAAACAGCTCGTTTTTTTTTGTTTGTTTTTTTTTTACGGGCCTTTGTTTAGTGACTCAAACGTGAAGGCGGCTTTTAAAAAGTCATCTGTGTGAATAATCGTTGCTGTACCTCAGCTCCGCCTCTCATCGATATGGTTGACAGATGAGCAGAAAAGGACGAGATCGACCCTGTGTGTTGAAGCCCACTGGGGTAAAAAAAAAAAACAAAACAAAAAAATTCCCACAGCACGGACGCGTATGCTCGTGAGACCCGTGGGCCATAATAAACAGGATCAGGTGCATTTAGCTCCACATCACCCGCCCCTGTTTGTCCTCTGTCTTCTGCCAGGAAGTGATGGTGGGAGGACCCGGGTCTTGAAAAGATCTCTTTGAGTCATTCACACACATACTGCACTGTAGGCAACAATCCTAAAAACATCAGTACAGTTCAATCATGAGCATTTGTAAAGGCAGAAACAAAACCAACAGAAGCAAACAAACACAAAGGTTAATTCACCAGTAAAGCATCCAAATGTACTGTACTTTGTCAAACCGTATTCAGTAACATACTGTGTCATATAGACCGTATACATGCTTCTGTTTGTCTTGAGTGTTTGGCAGCGGGTTCGGTCTAGGAGGGATGGATGCTTTAGTCCTCTAAAAATTCTTTTTATCAGCCACTCCAGCCACTAAATACACACTTTAAACCACAGTAAACGCAGATGACACCCGCTTTAACCGTGTGCATGGAGATAAGGCACAGCAGATCTAGTAATTACAGTCAGAATGGAAACCTATGACCAGGCTTTGGTTTAGAGATAGAGAGAGAGAGAGAGAGAGAGAAAAAAAAAGTTTCCCCAAGTCACCTCCTGTTAAAAACATGCTGTCGAAAGCACTGGCTGACGCTTTTTGTTTCCAGTCACGTTCTGAGCATCGTTCGTAGCAGGAAACAAGGCATCTTTACCCAGAAGGGCCTCATCTCGGTTGCATATCAGGAATCATAAACATACACAGACATAAATCTTGTGGTGAGTGGGTGTCATAGTTGGGTGGGGGATCTTTATCATGTGTGGAAAGATTTATTAAAAACCTTCATAACGGAGGAAGAAAATTAAGACTTGCTTTTCATTGTGGCCAAACGAGTTCCTATAACAACTGATAATATCACAAGCCAGCCAACTCCTAAGTTTACAAGTTTCAAAAGGTTCACTTGTAAAACACGCACAAAAGTGCAACGCATTTAAGTGACACCCACCGTCTATCCACTTCATTAGGACAGAGAGCCCGTGTTTTTACAAACCCTGATGAACCAGTAGAACCAGCTAATCGGTTTTTACAGTCTATAGTATGCACAGGGCCGGTGAAACAGTGTGATGGATTTAAATTACAGTTACGCTCACATCCCAACACCTATTGAAACACAAGTAAACTAATACCATTTGAAAAAGGAGACAGTATTTTTTTTTTTTTTGTTTTTTTACCAAGGTTCATACCTGAAGCCCAAGCCAAAGTGGTTCTTATGACTTCTGTAAAATGAAGAAATGCTAAGAATCTAAAAGATTAACTTTGAAACATAGATGCTCCAGCCAAACAAACATAAAACCCGTTTGGCTGTCAAAGAAAGTAAAAACCTTCCAGAGAAAGCGCTAATGATTCACCGTTTTTCTTTAAACAGAATTTTGTGTTTTTTCAAACAATGACCCCTGGCACGCAAATAAGGCAAACAGGAAGCCTGTTGGAGATCAACTCTCAGATGTAAACACACAATGACAACAGCCCAGAAGTTTAAAAAACTCAATTCTTTTTATTAAACGTCTATTTTTTATGCAATCTGTTTATATAAAAGTTCTACAGCCGACAGCCTGAGACTAAGACGGACAGTGACGCGATCGTGTGTTTCAGTTTAGTCCTCATTATTCATTAACCAGCGTCGTTTAACATTAACAAAACTGTAAAAACAAGAGACAGGATGAACACAGACTGACAGACAAAAAAAAAATAAAAATAACAAAAAAACAAAGATCCACACAATGATTTGTGCAGCCGGAGTGATTAAAAGTAGCCCGTGCTGAGAGAAGCTCGTGGACTGTGTTAAGAAGAGTAAGCAGAATAAATAACATGAAGTCTGTTTTCCCACAGTACTGGCTGCAGCAGTCCCTCTTTATGCTCCTCTGACAAATGACAGGACATTAGCACCAGGCCTGGTATTATTAGTTTTTCTTTTGGAGAGCTAGGTATTGCATGTGAAGAAGATGCACTGGGGCACTGGCAGCCGTACCCACAGTGTGTGCAGTAACTGTACACTACATGCATTTCCCTGCTCTAATGTAAAAATACATGAGAATGTGTTTAAGTCAGGGAGGCAGAATTGTGTTTGTCATAGTGTAACACTATGTTCATTTTTTGAGTGTGTAAACCATGATCTCATTTGTTACATATACCAACCACACACAAGGATTATCTGAATCATGATTTTAAACGGTTATTTTTTCATTAATACCTTTTTTCTTCTTCAATTCTCTTAAATACAATATTTTACACGTCTGATTAAATATGGCTTAGTGTGCATGACGTTTTGGGGCCAATGTAGTGGGTATATTTTCCACTTTTGCTTCTTTTGATCTGTGATGTAGGGCTGGGAAACATATACTCCACAAAACCTGTACGTAACATAAGGTTTGTGTGTGGGTTCAGTCACTGTCACTGGTCTCACTGCTGGGGTCTCCCTGCACCTTGCTCCGGTGCTGCATAGCGCGATGGTAAGCCACCTGTACGGACTTGCGGATGTTGGATTTTCTTCCCTCCAGCATCTTTTCCTTGTCCAGCTCCTGGTCCACTCCAAGTGGCACAAGCTTAGAGCGCGGCAGCCACTGCCTGCGTGACAACATACACACTCAATGTTAATACAACAGCAATGTAACTTGCATTTTTGTGAAGGATGTTTACAATGTTTATTTAATAAATACTCAATTCATTTATTTACAGGAAATATATTCTACAGGAAAAGCATTTAAATATTGCACCGTGAAGCATAATATTTTTTCGACACACAGTTGTTAAATCCAAATGACAGCTTGTTAATCTATCACGTTATGTCATTTCATTTGAATGAAATGGTCTCAAGTAATGTTAGTAATGATAAGACGGCATAGACAGGTGACGAAATGGAATGGGCCGTTGTCGCCGAATAAAATGACAGATTTCTCTAAATTTGAACATTTCATATGATTTAAGTACATATGTCAACAAAATATATAATATAGGTGTGGCCATTTTTAGATGTTTTAATACGGAAATGTTACATATTATAGCTTTAAAGTCAAATAATTCGATCATTTCACTGGAAGGATTAAATAAACTTTCCTGTTTCTTTATCTGTTTAGACACAGAAGACAGCTGACTTCAGAGTGAGCTCCAAGTATCATCAAAGCACTTAAAATCACACTTGTCATCATGTTTCTTACCGGTTTTTCAGTCATAGTGCTGCCCACAATGACCTAAAAGGCAACATGTTTTTTCCCTCCTCTTCTTTTGTGAAAAACCACATTTGCCCTATTTTTTCAAAACGTTCTGTCGCATTGTGTCTCCATGCTAGGGGTGCAGCTTCCTTTGAACTGCTGCTGCAAACTGCTTAAACATCCAAATTAAACATCAGTGTGTCACAACTTTGTCTGGTGTTTCACCATACTTAGGCAGAAAACAGAGAAAACAAACACGGATGAGACACTTCGCATTACAACAGTGAGATGAGCCAAAGCACTGACCAGGTTCTCTTGTTGTCAAAGAAAAGGACCAGGAATAGGTGCTCTCTGGCCTCCTGCGTCATCTGCTCTCCCAGTTTCAGCACATCCAAGGGGGGGACAGGAATTGGGACACCCCGGTGGAACACGCCCTCCCTGGGCATTTTTGGATCAATTATCTGCAGGCAAATAGTAGCAAGAATAGGTTACACATGCAGGTATTATGCATGCCAATATTAAAGGATAAAATAAACATTGATATGGACGGTTCTGTCTCACCAGAGCAGGATATGAAGGGTAGCCTCTGCACTTAGCCCACACCAAATCCAGAGCTTCCAGAGAAGAGTAGTCATCAGAGGTCATCCAGCATCCAGACCTGGCCCGACTACGCACCACTGAGGATAAAAAACAACAACAACAGGATGACAGTCTTTTGTAATCTAATTTCTAGCTCAAAGATGTGTACATAATCACACAGGATGTGTGTCGATATCAAGATATACCAGGTTTACTTCCATTTCCACTGAAATTTGCAAGAAAAGCAGAAGAAGAAGATCATTCTTCTACTTGCCTAATCTTGTTTATCCAAGTCAAAAAGTATCCATTTTTTTAAAAAAAACCTGAAGCAATACGATGGATGCAAAATTGTATTTCAGTTCACCTATGTTTCTGAGTTCAGCTTTTTTATTTGAGCTGTTTTACAGAAAACTAACTTCAGATGAGAGAACAATAGTGCATCCTGCTGTAACCTTTCACATTGTCATTTTAAGTGTCACATTATGCTCTCCTAACCCTTCACATGGTTTCTGTGTTCATGCTTTGAGCCCCAGCACCATCAATGACATCTAGTCAAACCAGACTATTAATTATTTCATTTCCATTAGTGTAAACTAGACATTAAAGGCTGCCCTGGTATCCAAAGTACCGAGTCTCATTAAATAAAGAATAGCTGTAAATATATCAGATTAGTCAAAAAATGAGAAGATGGTGTAGCCCGTCTGTAATTACCAACTATATTATAAATAATAAATAACAATCTACATCAACACACGTTTATCGGCATATGGCAAATTGCTTGTGTTTTCAGGCTTCACTGTGAGAAATAGAGGCTGATCATTTTTTGGGATTCCTGTGGGAAGGGAGTCAATTTTGCTACTAATCAAGTGATTGGGACAGGAAAAAAGTATAACAATGGGTCAGTTTTTATGTATAAATATGCAGTTTTAATATGAATAATGCATCATGAATATATGAAATGTAGCTGAAAATCACCTCTTTTCTGAAATTTAAGGTGACAAGAGGTGTCTTAAAAAACACTGCACTGCTTAAAGACTACTCCCCCCCCCCTCTTAAAAACTGAAGCACAACATGGGATGGAACAAGAGTCATTCTTTTGGGATTGGGACGGGACATGAATTTCTCTTTTATTCTGTCATGGGATTAGGATGGGACAGGAGTGAAAATCCACTCCCCTGTCACCCTCTAGTGAGAATGTGCTTACAATGTGAAACGCTGCGTGATCCTCCAACAGAGTAGGAATCGTTTTCTGTGCCTGATGTTTCCTCACTGCTGTCCTCCTGGAAGGCAGAGCGAGAGAACGAGGTCTTTCCTCTGCCCTGCTTCGAAGGGGTTGTACTATAAGAGAAGAGAGAGTGTGCTATGAAGATGCAAATATATACATTACATGTTTCAATTTAACTGGTTGATTATTTATTGACTATCTGTTAAATCCAATGAAATTCAGCTAACTGGTTGCTCAATTAACTACAGATTTTTCTTCTTTTTTTCTGGTTTTACATTACATTACATATTCGGTGCTATGCAGCGAATGTTGTCAACGGACTAAACTACTTTTGTGCGATGAAACAATGATTAAAGAGGCTTTATATACCAGGAAATGCAGCTCTGTTAACTCGGTGAATATACAGTACGTTTATGCAGTAATCACCTGGTCCTGTCAGATGCCGCGCTGCTGCTGCTGCTGGTTGTGGACTCTGAGTCTGAGCTGGATCGTGGAAGACGAGGCTCATTTCTGTACACGCGGAAGCTCTCTGTTACCGGCTGGTTTCCTCCATCAAAACCATTACTGGGCAGTCCTGAGGAGGAAGAGAAGGAAATGACTTTGTGTTTCAAAAACAGCACATTAATCTTTTCTAAGCATGTGACTAGTGTACCTGGCAGCATGTCGTCATTGTCGCTGTCACTGTCAGAGCTGGAGCTGCTGTGGGGACTGCGGGGTCTCTTCCTTTGCCTGGTTGGCGACAGCAGGGGCAGCTGAGGGGGGCCTATGGAGCTTGGGCTCACCCCTGTCCCAGCATAGGCAGCATCCCGGTTCTTCGGGGGGCGACCTGGCCTTTTGGGGGGGCCAGCCATTCTTGGGTTTTTCTTAGAGAAGAGGACAGAAGTCCGACGGCCCACCTCTGGAGCCAAGGCTGATGAGGACACACCCAGATCTTGATAAATAGGCATATTTGTATGTTAAAATATATGTAAATGTGGCTTCAGATAGTTATTAATACGTCAGTGTTTCCCATTGTTGATATGTGAGCTTCACACACTCCAACTGCAAACATTTGCAATTAAACACTACATTATTTACTATTATTAACACACCCTTTCCGCCAATCTCCTGGCTGCTGCTCTCTCCCCCCTCATCGTGGTGTCCTGAACCAGATGCATGGTGGGGTAAAGAGCCCCGCTCTCCTCCTCCCAGTGAATCCCTGGCTCCCATACCAGAGCCTCCTTCCCGCTGGTGTGCGAGCTTCCTCTTGATGACACTGATCTCTTTTCTCAGAGCTTTGGCTCTCCGTGACTGGCCGATGCTGTGCTTTCCCGAGTTGACCTCATCGAGACGTGCTTGCAGGTAATGTAGCTGCTCTTCGAGCGGCAGCCTCCGTCTGTTCTCTGGAAGAAGCAGGTCTGTGAAAGGCAGGGATGGACAAAGTTAGGTTTTATTCTTAACAAGTTGGTCTGATGGTCTCAAGACAATGCATGAATAAACAATGCCACCTACTGGTCAGGAGGCATTAATGTGTCAATGATTTTTTTTTGTATCTTTGCCCACATACTGGTCCATATTTTCTTATTAGAAATTCTGAATTTTCTATTTTACAAAACAGAATAGGAGCAATAGTCTGGAATCAAATGTTTTTACATATGTATTTGTAATGTTTTTCTTGTTTCCAAATTTATCCAGACCATAGTTTTCCCTATTTTTCCCGTTAGAACATTTTCACCAATTCTGAAATTCTGGGCCAATGTCAATACCAATGTTTAAAATACCAATTTGGCTGATAGCTAATGAAAATGGTATTTTCTGTTTGTTTATTTTGTTTTAGTTGTTATATCTTCCCCCTTTTGTGTCAGGCAAACAAATACATCTTCATTAAATAAAAATAACTGAATCATTTTAAAGTCTTTCAGGCGTTCATCACACTGTCTTTGAACAAGCACAAATTCAATCTTCAATCATACAAATGTATGAAACAACCTTTCATATAACACAACAGATACATTGCCACTGTCATCGGTGAAATGTTATTTTATTTGCTGATAGATGATAGTCAACAATGCTGATATTGGCAGATATATCTGTGCATTCCTACTTGGAACATATCTTCATAAAATGCACATCATTCAGCCACAAAAATGTTTCTGGATGATCTGAATGGTCATCAACATGGTGACATTTTGGTACAAGAAGAAGATTTTCTCATTCTTTTCTGCAAAAAAATTATGTGATGACTTACCATCTTCATTTGAAGACAACGGTCGGTCTCGGTCTCGATCTCTGTCTCTGTCCCTGTCTCGGTCTCTGTCTCTGTCCCTGTCCCGGTCTCTGTCCCTATCCCTATCCCTGTCCCGTTCCCGTTCCCGCTCCCGGTCCCTGTCCCGCTCCCTCTCTCGGTCCCTCTCTCGGTCTCTCTCCTGGTCATGCTGACTGTCTGGGCTCGGCTCACGGGGGAGGTGCATACCAGTCTCATAGTCAAAACCTATGCGTTCAGCTTGGCGCCTGGCAGATCTTATGACGGCCCCGCCCATTTCTCTGAGTCGCAGGGCAGCACGATAGAAAACTGTGTCCTTGGCGTTGTACTTGAGGCAGTTGTTCACAATGAGGCCAAAGTCCGCCTCAAAGGCCTCAAAAGTGAGGTAGCGATGGGACTCCAGCAGGTTCCACATGGTCTGGAAGTCCATTGGAGTGTCGATATGGTCCAGGTAGTCTGGCACCTGGGTAGTAGTAGGTAAAGAAACAATCATGTTGTAATAACCTTTAAGTATTTAAAAAATAAATGGGAAGAAATTCTGCAGTGTGTGTGTTTACCTCTGCCAGTGGTACAGGTTCAGTGAAAAAGTTGTTAGTGTCTCTTTCCTGTAACTGCTCCAATGTACTCCTCAAAAGTACCAGGAAGGGAGTCAGCTGCATCTCCAGCGCCATCTGCTGCACTTTAATCTGAACACAGACAGTTTTTCATCAATATAGAACTGGTAACTGAATAAATTAGCATAGAGTTAAATTGAAGAATTTTAAAGACCTTTTAAGACCATTATGAGGGCATTTCCCTTCATGAAAGACAACCATGAGGAATATGGGAAGGCAGTGAGGATGAACCAGGACAGGAAGACTGTCAATAAACTCATGAAAAAGGTCGTTGGCAGTTTCCATGGTGAAGTGATTGAACATCCATTAGATATTTTGACAGGAGTGTCTTCATACTTGATGGCATGCACTTCACCAGACATGGAACTTTGAGACTTCTTAAACAGCAACCACTGCACAATCAAGAACCCACTCAACACAATATGTCCTGGCAAAAACACAGCAGTGGTCAAGAGTTAGACCAAACAATTCTGCACCCACAATCTCCAACCCCAATGCAGCAACCAGGGCCAGATCCAAAGCCACCAACAAAGGCAACAGCACCAATGCCACCTGACATCTACAACTCCTTACTCCAACTCCTCCACACAGATTCATCTTCACAACCACTTCAACATTCCAGATCTACGCATGCTGCTGACCCATTGAACCCTCTACCCTGACCCCTCTCTCTACACCCTTGAATTTACGGAACAATTACTGTATTGTGATATATACTGTTACGATGATATTAAAGTACACGTGATGGAAGACTTTGGCCATATCACACAACAACTGAGCATAGTGTGTGGGCAAGTAGCCTGCAGATTTTGATTAGACATTTTCCTGACAGAGTTGTATCTTACCGTCTCCCGCTTGAGTTTCTCCCTCTTGCGAATGAGCTCCACCAGTAGCCTGGCTCTCTCCAGGTCATGTCTCAGTCTCTGCCATGCCTTCAGCTGCTCCTTCAAAGCACTCTGTTTCTCCTCACTGTCCCTCTGGAGCAACAATACATGCAAACAGGTTAGAAAACTGAGTATGGCACAGATTTACGTTAACATTCCCTTAAATTACTGTGTTGATACTTAGTTTTTATTGTGGCTTACCGAAGGAAGTTGTGAAGAAGGTTGCGGTGGAAGTGGTTCAATATGTCGCTGTGACTGCAGGTGGGTTTGGAGCCGGCGCAGCAGAGGTACACCATTACGACTTTGCCTCTTCAGGGTCCAGTAGCTGTGAAGCCGCTGCATAAACTGGCTCTTCCTTGGTACCGTCAAGTTACTGGTAATTTTGCTCAACCTAAATAAAAACAAGACAATTAGAGATTGCACCCCCTTAGATCATATCCACCATGCTAAATAATTCCATGATGTTGTGAAGATACTAAAGAAAAAACTATTCAAATATTCTAAATAAATTCCTTGACCCTTAAAACATACTCCCAGGAGTCTGATTCATGCTTCTATCATCAATTGCTGATACAGACAGACAGACGGACCTGATTACAAAACCCTCAGAGCTGGAGATAAAAGACACCTGTAAGCACTTCAGCAGCGTGCATACATTAGGGGTGTCTGTCAACCTGCTATCACATTAACACATTTATATTAAATGGTAAAGTAGCATTAGAAACTTCTTTAACCTAGGATGCACACACAGTAAAAGTATAATATCTACTGTGTTCTTACCTGTGGGGTGGTATACAGGGCACAGAAACAACCGGCGCAGCGGCTCTCCTCTCAGCTAAGATCTTCCTCGCTCTCTTCATCTTCAGCCTCGATTTGGCCTTTGCCCTCTTGGCTCTCTCAGAGCTCCAGCCCTTGGAATCATCATCGTGGCCAATGCTGGGCTCATCATCCTCTTCCAGCTCTCCTTCACTATGAGATGAACCCATACTAGCCCCGCCCACGCCTCCTAAAGGTCTCGCTGAGCCTGGGGGTGTGTGGATGTCACAGTACGCTGTCTTGCGGACACTGAAAGAGGTGCCATTAGCCCCTGTCTCTCTGACAGGCTCCATTTTCATATAGAGGCCCGCCTGCTGAGCACAGGTGACGTGGAAGGCGGTGTAACAGTTGGCTTTGTGACACTGGATACAGGCGCCTGAGCCACGCTGCTTGCAGATGTAGCAGGTAAGCTTCCAGCGCGCAGGAGGGATGTGCTCAATACTGTCGATTGGTTCCAAAAAGACGGTGTTTGCAAAGCAGACCTGTAGAAATGCAGAAAAATTGAGTTTATTACAATACAGTTACAAAGTGATATGACATCAGACTGAACGGGCCCTGACAAACGGTCAATAAATGCCAATAATATTTATCAGAGGTGCACCTTGATGTACCATCTTATAGGATCATCCCTCAGGCTCACTCAAAAAAAATCTCAAAACAAAGTGCTCCAGATTACCGCACAGCACTTTTTGTGTACAAATAAAATCCAAATGCAAAAGAACACACAACACATCCCACTTCATCTAACATATTACTTCTATGTCAATACTGAAGCAGTAGCATGTAATGTCTATTTATTTTGTTGTGTGTGTCTTCTTCACTCACAGGGAAGAGCTTCCACCTGGCTCTAACATCACTGTCTGTCTGTGTGTATATTATGTGAACGGCTGTGTGTGTAAATCTGACTGGCACAAAATCAGATATATCTGAGACTGATCCAGTGGTCGAAGCCAATGAAGATGAAAACAGGCTAATTCCAATCACCGGCTGATCGATAGGTGCATCATTATTATTGGTTGGCTATATTTTCACTTGTGATGTTTTATATTCTGCAATGTATCTTGGTGTTGTGCATAATGCCACTTATGTAAGCAGTGCTATTTATATAACAAACGTATTAACTAAATTAGATAAATAATACACTGTAACTATAAATTTGCCCTGCATGTATGTGATATTTTGCTTTGGATCAATATCAGACCTAAAACCTTCTGTGTCCAAGAACAGACAACAGCTCACAGTGACGGCTGCTTGCAGTATAGATAAACACAGCACAAAGTAGAGCCTATACTTATCTTTATTATCACTTTTATTGAAACATGCAATTGGTGGTGTATGGATTCACCTCTGGGATCCAGAGGGCGCACACGACATGTGCCCAGCGTGCATCATCCGTCTGTTTGAAAGCTCCTCCCTTGTTGGGACAGAGCGCGCAGTCCACAGCTCTGCTTGGCGACTGCAGGCAACGGCGACATAACCACTGTCCCTCTGGGATGTAGGGCACACCATAGCACTCTTGGTGCACAGCCAAGTTACACATGTCACAAAACAGGATCACATTGCTATTCTGACACTCTCCATCATTGCAGATGCAGCACACAGCATCCTCATCTATTAGAGTGCTGGGGTCAGCCTGAGAAAAGAAGAATAAGGAGATATGAGAGTTAGATATCATCTATACATGTCCAGAATTAAAATATCATTCAACAGTTAGTATCCAGGTACCTTGTTGTGGCTCTCAAAGTAAGACTCCTTCTCCAAGCGGTCCATGAGGTACTCAAAGACTTCTTGAGGGATGGGTGTCACACCGTCGCGCCTGCGCTTGTCGTTCATGATGTCGAGCCAGATGTAGTCCTCCTCATCAATGTCATACTCTACTTCCTCATCCAGCTCTTCCACAGACTTGTCAATGTACCTGAACACCAGAATGGAGGAAAATGTATATACGATACACAGGATATGAAGTGGGAAGAAATATTAATTAAGAGTATGTTGCACTGACTGTAACTTCCCCCAAGAAAGAGAAAGTAATGACAATAAAATACAGAAGCAGAGGTCAAAATATCACCAGCCAATATATGCTTACCACAGATATACTGGTATCGGCTTATAGTTTTGCTAATATTGGATGATATAAAAACGTGCAGAAAAAGATGCTTATTTTCTTAATTTAAGTTTCATACTTTGTTGTCTTTGCACTTTGAAATTTACTTTCAACTTGAAGCAATAGAGGGAGGAAGGAGACTAAATTATATGACAGTGCCACATTTAATTTTTAAGGAAAATGGTCATTGCATGTGCATAGTTAAGACGTCACAATATCGGGCAGGAATATATAAAATTTTCATATCTGCCAATAACGATAATGATCTTTTTAGGCAAAGATCTGCCAATACTGATATTGGGCCGATAATACAGAAGGCGCCTGGGGACAAACTCTAAGCCAGTACCTTGGTCAAGAGCACTGGCAGGAGAATTAACCGAGCATACATGTTTTGATCACAGGGAAAACGGAGTACCCGGATAGGAAAACTGCACAACACAGGGAGAACATGCAAACTCCACACAAAGAGCCACACAACACACGAAGCAGCAACTTCTAATTCATACTCCATACCTGTAGTAGGAAGAAGGTCGAGGAGGGGCATCTGGTCTCTCTTGGTCCAGTTCTCTGAATACTGCTTCAGGGAGCTTGACTGCAGGCCCAGACTGAGCACTGTGATGATGTTCAGTCTTCTTCTTTTCTTTACCTTTATACTTGGACTTTGGAGTGGCTTTGCCGCCATTAGCAGACGGGATATCTGTCCGGTCCTTGCCACTACCACTAACCTCGCTACCTCCAGCTCCACCGTCACTACCATTACACACCCCTCCACTACTACCACCAGTACCAGATGGTGGAGCATCTTCTGCATCACTGTCCTCCTCTGACACCACATCAATGTTCTCAAAGATGCTAATCCGGTGGATGCGTCCTTGAATTTCCAGTTCCACCATGCGTTGTGCCTGGGCATAAGTCATTGTCTCTCTGCCTGGGGAGTGAGAGCGCTCTGACCGGTTGGGACTACCAGGGGTGTTCCCCCCATGTCCTGGACCACCTCCGTTACCTCCGCTTTCATCTGCATCCCCTGAACCAAGCAGCGGTGCGCGAGGAGGCCGCCCCTTCCTCTTCTTCTGGGGCATAGTCTGTGCAGGAGTTGGGTTGTCATGGTCATAGTGGTAAAGGTGGTACTCGATACCGCTGTAGCTCTTGTAGACCTTCCGACAAGTCTCCACAGGACACTCATAAGGCGGCTTGGTGGCCCGTAGGTTGTGACAGAAGGTCTTTACGTCAAAGTCCAGCCCCATTGTGCCTACAGCCACTGCTGGGACAGATGCTGTTCAAGTTTACATCTGAAACATGGAAACACATATGGCAACCACTGGGAGATCAATTGAATTTCTTAAATGTTTGCAGAGCAGAATATGTTACTGTTATTTAACTGTAGCAAATGACAACAACAGTGACAGATGTGTCTGTATATTGTGCACCTGTTATGGTGCAGTCACGTGACCACTACCCCTCCACACACTCACTTCAGCAACAAAAAAAAACAAATTGTTGTGTTCAGTAACCTAATAACAGGTGCAATTTAGGTCAACAAGCTTCGCTAGTGTCCCTGACTGACTACGGTAGCTGATGTCTGGTTGTCATGCACTAAAACAAATGTCAAAACAGTGGCTTGATTTGCAGCGGTCTTGCAACTTGCAACATACCGTCAACTTAGGAAAAGAACAAGGAATGCAATAAAAAAAATAAAAATTAAAAAAAAGCTTGTACAGTATTAAGGCTACACCAAACGATTTGATGCTAATCCAGTTAACCTTAGCATCTTGCTGCTGTTTCCTCCTCAAACAATGAAGCAGAGCTGCCTAAAGCTTTAGCCAGCAAGCTAATTGCGGTTAGCAAACACCACCACCAAGTCACTTTTCAAACAGTAACGCAACGACATGGTAGCTGCAGAGAACACCATTAGCACAAGCAAGTTACGAAGTAGCCACAGTAAAGTTACCTTCCATTGATATTTTATCTACAGCGGCGTTCGGTTGGCGGTTATATTTCATTGAGCTCACCATCGTGAACGTTAGTTTAATTGGCGTGCTAAATTCAGCCTGTGTGCACGGGGCACACGGTAGCTAAGTTGCACAGAGATGTCACTGTAATGGTACATAGCAAATTTAGTGGGAATTGTTACTAACGACTAATAAACAACGGAGTGATTCAAGTTACTGTAGCGTACCCTGAGTGCAACTTAGATGACCACTGAGCCCTTTTCACCGTTTCCCTCCACAATGACCTCACCCTGTGTTTCCTAGACACAGAGCAGCAAAATGACAGTGAACGTCTGATTTGATTAGGTTAGCGCACAATAAAGCTTGTGTTCAGACACACTACTTTTACCCATACCGGAGGTCGAACGGCCAGTTTACAAGCCCTCCTTGTGGCAAAATAGCCCTGAAATGTAGTGCTGTGCGAAGAAAATAGCCAGGAATGCTTAATTTGCATTGTGGTGGCGTTACTGCTTCGTGTTTTCAGAGAAACAGTGGGTTAAGACGGGACGCTGAAATCCCCACAAAATACCACTAGAGTTATCATTCAATGCTGAAATGTGACCCAGTTCGCCACACAACGAGTCTCAACCGTTTAACGTTACAGATTTGCACTAGCGTTATAAACACTTACTACTCCACGTTCCTCAGGACTGCGTGCTTCGGAAACCTCATACCAGACCAGAAGGGCTGAAGATCGATTTTTAATTCATTAGATAATTCCACAGGAGGTCACAGGACGCGTAGGTATAGTGAAATGTTTTATGAAACAGCATAATATCCCGATCATTTCATTGTGATGGGAATAATTCAGGAACTCGGCTGAACAAAAGGGGCATCCATTGCTGTAACGTTACGCCGTAAACGAGGTTGACACATTCGCCACACAAAGCAGGATCTACTTCGCGGCTCGTGTATTAAAATAGAGCCCGAATGTACATATTAACCACGGTTTGCAGTAACTTAAAAATGTTGTTTACTTTTTAAAATCTGGTTGTTGTTTTTTTTTTGTTGTTGTTTTTTTTATTTCCACGCTTTTGATATTTTCCTCGCGTGTTTCGTGTTAATGTTGCGAATCTGTTGATTTGTTTTAGGGATGTAGCCAAGAAATGAACGTGAAACCTACAGTCTATGCCTGAAACATACTGTGATTGTGTTAAAAAAATAACACACACAAAAAAAAAAAACATCGTCCGGGTTAAGTGCACATTACTTTTAAATACGCGCAGAAACGTCCTTTATGTCAGGAAAAAAAAAAAAAAAAAAGTAGCTAAGTGTTTATTTATTCAAAAAAAATTTCCGCATAGGATGGTACCCAATATATTAAAGCAGAATTAAAAACTACAACACGACACCATCAAGCACAAAATAATATTTATTTCTCTCTCAACATACAGTCTGTGATTAGAGTGCAGCAAGGAAGGGTGGGGTTATGCAGTGGGACATAGAGCAGGCAAAAGCGATCCCACACATTTGAAATACAAGCCTTTGACAGTCAGAGCTTATTCACCAGGGGGCAATGTTGTCCAGAGAGAAGCGAGATGAACAGAGGAGGAAGTGTCAGATCTGGTCCTCCTCCTACTCCTCCTCTGTGCATTTCAGCTCTCCGTTTTATCACCGCATCCGAATGAATACGCCAGTAATACGCAGATATTCCCTCCTCTGCTCACCGTGAGTGAGCAGGAAGGAAGGTGGAACAAAAACATACCAGATACAAGTGTAACAGAGAACAGAAATCTCTTACTACTGGAAGTTTATCACCAAAGCAGAAGACTCTGCATAATATTCTATAAAAGTCCAATTCAAACCGAATTGATGGAATAATATACATCAAAGCAACCCCTCCACCACCATCTCAAAACAGTCAAACAAACAAAATGTACAAATATAAACTTACAAGAAAACTGTACAATTCACAGCTTGGCAGGATTGGGGTGCTGAAACTGTTCAAATGTGGAAATGTGACATTTATAACCATAGTTGTGTCATTTTATCTTTGCTTTATGAAACATGAAAAGTTGGCCATGCTTGTCAGTGATTTAAAAAAAAAAAAAAAAAATACAGGCGGTGAACCCCACTATATACATTGTAGGAAACTTTTAAACATAGGTTAAAATCAAGGGAGACTAAATGTTGTGCAAATCTCCCACATCAAGTATAATTTGAACTTCGTAATATATTACTGACAAGAAAAAAAAAAGGCTGTCATCAAAAAGAAGCAGGAAAAAAAAACAAACACCAAACCTCTAACAAGGCAATAACACTGTTTTGTGAGACTCTTATTTGTTACTTTAATTCAAAGGGGTTCTTTATTTTTTAAGTACCATCCAATGTGAGGAAAATGCTCAACTGTACAGTGGAATCACCTCAGACAATAGCAGCATCAAAAATCAAGCTTTAAACATAAAATCATTAAAAAAAAAAAACATCAGACTGAACTGGTGATTGCACAAAAATGTTTACAGTGTATGCTCCGTAAATAGGACAGCCAAGTTGAAAGAACATTTAGCAGTAGTGAATTCTGAGCTTGCTTGTTTTGTTTTTGTTGTTGTTGTTGTTGTATTCATACTTTGCTTGGTAACGTCTGTGTGTTGCTGGGTGATTTGTAACTTTGTTCAACTTTTCAGCTTGCTCCTGTTGCACACATCAGAGATAAGGCTTGTGGCAAGGCCACGATCAAAGCTTTGTGGAGGGGATAAATTGCACTTTTAAGCCTCACACCTTCACATATGAATTGCTACATTCTGATAAGAGCACTACCAGAGGCATATACTGTATAAAAGGACTATGTACAGTATTATTGGCTCTGGACACTGCCTTTCGTCTGAGCACAAGGCTACAACACTGCCAATTCTTGTGCTGTCCTACGCATCTGTTGTCCTATCAAATAGAGGCGGTGTCCAACTGAACCATTCGACCTGAAAAAGTGGATTTTGGCTGCTGGCGTATATATATATTTTTTTTAATTTCTTCCCATCCTCAGTCGTACATTAACCATTTGTTTCTGCAAGGCAACGGTACACCTCACCACTATGGCATTCCATCTGTCACAGGGGTGGAAAGTAAACAAGGATTAAAACATGATTTTATTTAAATAAAAGCATATATTGTGTTAATAGTGCAGTACTACAAGGGCATTTATATGTAAACCAAAAAACAAAAAGTGTCTGTAATGCATTAAAAAAATGAGACTGCACTCAAGCTAAATTAACTTGGATGCGAAAAGAAGAAAAGAAATATATTTATCAATGTCCAAGGCACTACATTCCTTTTCATCATAAATACTGCCCTGTTCTGTATCTCAAACCACTGGTATTTGGATTTCAATGTAGTGTTTAAGTATACATAAATGTAGAAAAAGGCAAAAAAAAAAAAAAAAAATCAATGTGAAAATTGTAGTATTAAAGAATAAAATGAAATGTTTTTATGATTGCTGACAAAATGTCTTGTATGGCTGAGTTTAGACAAAGACCAAAGCCAAAAAGCATTAGGTATTCAGGCATACATACTAACATTTACTGTATAATGTACACACATACCTCACTCACGCGCACACATACAAGTAACTACAGATATAGGTGTTGTATCAAGAATAGCAACACTTGCATCATGTTATTTACAAGATCAGATTATGTACACGTGTGGCTCTGTTGAACCAGATCAGAGAGGACTGTCCTACTCATACACACTAACAAATTTTAGTAAGTGGATTAAGTAGTCCTAGTGGTTTTCGGACAGGCGCCATTCTCAGCGTTGTGCATAACCAGAGGGTAGGCTTGGATTCCTGGGTTTGCCATTGTGGCATAGGGCATCATTCTTGCAGCACCAAGCAGGCCTACGGGACCCATAGACCCTACAGGACTAGGCATACCAGGCCACTGCGGGGGGTAAAGAGGGCTGGGTACCATCCCGCCATAGGAGCCTGATGGCAAAAGGTATCCAGGAGGGACCATTGCGGAGGAGTTCGGACCCAGGGTTTTGGGCATACCAGGCCCTAAAGTAGTAGTCAGGGAGCAGGAATGAGGATGGTGGAACTTGCTGGGTCCAGCATGGCATTTCATCTGGAAAGGAAGAGAGTTTACGAGTGGTACAAAACAGTCCATACACCGCCCCATAATTACAGAAAGACTGATCCTAAGTCATCACCCTCCGTTCCAAATACCTCGTGTGAAGCTGCTCCTCTGGGTGGAGCTCTGCCATCCAGTTCCTGCTGGAGTCTCTGCTGTTTGATCTGATTGAGGGAGGGGCGCGGCTGATGGGCTGCAGCCACCGTTTCCTTTGTCCAGTCATCTACTAGTTTGTGAAGGTCGTCGGTAAACGTGCCCCTCTTGTTGTTACTGTTGTTGGTCTGGACCTGAGCAAGACGTGTGATTGGCTGAGGAGATGGCGTCGCTGTGGTTAGAGATGGCTGCGTCTGATGGGAGGCGGTCTGAGCTGCAGGCGTGTTCAGAGAGGACCCTGAAAAGACATTATGTTCTTAATAATTTGCCACTGTTTAGAAAGCTGACAAATCAATTGGCTGCTGTACGGCCACAGTAATTTAAGGCACTTATACCACAATTAACCTATATCATTGTCAGTCATGAAGCCAACCTTTACTTTAGAAATAGCCTTAATGGTTTGGTTGAGGCCAAAGTACCTGTGTGTAGCTGCAACTTATTTTACTGCGACACATATTTTCCCAACAGAGCAGCCAAAAGATTACATAAAGGATAGCATAAATGACTGTCATGAGTATTACAGACAAATGAAATGTTTGATATGCAAGCAGTGACACAAATTAGCAAACAACACACGTAGGTACACAGCCATGCGACAATAACAGTAAAACAAAAAATAAACAAAACATAATCTGTATAGTACCCATGTTTTCAAGGACACTTTTTAAGTGTCCAAAAAAAAAAAGAAAAAAAAAAAAAAAGATAAATTAAGTGCACATACAAACATAAGGAAGACTGAAATAGTGAGGACAGAGTAAGAAAGACAGAGAATAAGAAAGTAAATGAGATAGTTACTACTACTGCGCTCTTTGCCTAGACATAGTCGTTTCAGAGTGGACCCTATAAAAAGGTAAAACAGCACAAGACAGAAACAGTTAGGCTAGGACACACTGCACACCACAGGTATGTGGACAAGCTGCTTCAAAAGCACATTCAGCTATCAAAACAATTAAGGAGAGAAAAGGGAGAGGAGGACAAGGGGTTTAAAAATCGGTGAGAAGGACTGGAGGAAAGTGCCTATGTGTTTTCTTCAAAACGGGCAATCATTTGAAAACTTCTGACAGGCTTAGAAAAAGAACAAAAAAAAAAGAAAAGTATAAGCACGCTTAGCCCTGGTTCGTTATCTTCCTGTAACCCCCGAGACCCTCAAATTGAAAAGTGTCTTGTAAATAAACTTAGTGAAAACAATGGAGAAAAATGGCATCATTGTTTGGTTCTACAATGCCATCTTGGACAAAACTTAAAACATGGCTACTGCCATTTTAAATCAGCCTTACACAGAACCTGAATAATAATAAGTGAATATGAATTACTGGCCAATTCATTGATAGAGACAGAATAATGGTGTTTTCTAAGAACGGAAGACTGGATCCTGGATTAAAGAGAGATCCCTTCTAGTTCAGCATTTGCCGATGTTAGAATGCCTGTGAAACAAAATGTGAAAACAAAACAAATCAAACTCAAAGAGCACACAGATAACTAGCTAGAACTCATCAGAGTCAGCAACTGTCAGAAACATGCAGGTAACTCAAGAGGCAGAAGGGGGGGAAAAAAAAAGAAGTAATATTGATGATACAGCCCTTCATATGGCGGAGCAAGTCTCCATCAGTGCCCTGCCTGGCGCCTGCATCATGCACGTCTTCTCCGTCCAAACATGAGGGACAGAGAGAGCCCTCCTCTATCACAGCAAAGGGCCTGGCCTATCAGGGAAGGGCTGGGGGGTTCTCTATTAGTGTACAGAGGACTGCTGACTTGGACAAAGTGCCTAAACTTGGGAGATGTTATACAATCAAAATTAACAGTGGATGGAAACACACAACAAATAAATAGGGTATTAAAAAAGGATTTGGCACTGTCTTTCACACAGTCTAACACACACTTATACGAACGGGTTTCCCGTCTCGTTTTAAATCTGACCTCAGGCCCATGTTTGGAGAGGACTTGCCATTCACAAGCCCCACTCTGCTTGTCGGTTTTTAAAGCCAGAAGCACTGCACAAAGCATTTGTATGAAGGGGTGGGGGATTTTAGCCGTTATACCCGCAAATGACTAGTCATGAATGTAACTGTGGTACTGAAATATTGCCAGAGGAAAGACTGTGTACAGTACATCAAGAACCTTAGATAAAATGTAGTGTCTAGTTATTGCAGGCCACTGAACTGTAGAGGACACATGTACAACCAGGAAATGTTTCCATTTACATCTTCATGCCAAGATCCTGATGACATACACCACGATTTAAAGTAATTTAGTTACTCTCTTCTGGTCTGCCTCATCCTTTCTGACTACCAGGCAGCACGTACCAACTTGGAAACTAATATAAAAACAAAAACCACCACAAGGGAGAAGTCTTCTATGAGGGTTTCAGTAATAAGAAGGGCACTGCCACAAGATTAAAGGAGGCCACCCACCCACACATACAGTACATGTACAAAGTACCTGACAATGGTCAGCAGCGGTGGTGGAAACACATCTGAAATTACAGTTGAAGTAATACAAAAACTACTCTACACACTCCACACTAAACTGCACCTGTACACATTACTAATTATTTTAACAATCCACGTGTTAAGGCACTGTAAATACAACAGATCTAAAATCATCCTGCAACTGTTTTGAAGAGTTGAAACTGATGAGCACTGACCCAAACTGAAAATGAACAGCTGACTATATTCGTTTTAATTCTGGTTGAATTATTCTTGAATTTGCAAGTCTGCAAGACATGCACGCTCACATTGTCATCTGTCAATGTCTTTCTTGATACAACCAGCGGAGGGCGTCAAAGTAAAAAAAACAGACAGCTAGAACTTACTGGAAATTATACCATGCTTTTTTAAATGGCTTAAAGATTAAAAGGAAACATTTCCCGATTGCAGAAGTCTTTTATCTTCAGTGGACTTTGTTTATTCAAACATCATGTGTGGATGTGAGGGATATCCTCTGGCTGGCATAAAAAAAAAAAATATGATACCAAACTCAAGCTTTGATATTTCTGAGGGAGGGGGCCAGTGGTAAGAATAGAAAATAGGGATGTAAGTGAGAAGGCCTGTGACGTGGGTGAAATAGAAAATCTACTGTATTACATAAAAAAAAATTGGCTGACAGAAGAGAAAGGCGGGTAAAAAAAGAACAAAAAGATGGAATGAGTGAGGGGAAATAGAAAAGAACAAATACAAACAGATGGACAGAGACACAGGTCCACTGAGGAATCTAGTGCGTGGTTTGCTACTAGATTTATAGGTGACTCTCTCTGACGTTTGGTGGTAAACCGTCCAGCCTGTAAAAATGAATATAAGAGGGAAGAAGAGAAGAAACAAGAGAGACACTTTGTAAAAGTGCATAGAGACCGGGATGAGACCCCCACCATTAAAAGCAGCAGCAGCAGCAAAGGATACTAAGAAGGAGTTCATGATAAGCTCAAGGCACTATATTGTCTCCAGATCTTTTTTTTTTTTTTTGGCATAATGATGGAATATCTTCCAATAATTATAATGGATAGACTTGTAAATATGCTGGAAAAAACACATCAGGTTAGGTTATTGTGGTTGTCTGCTTGTGTTTTGTGTCCTCTATATAATATATATTTTATTGACATGCTTATAATTAGCTTGTTCAGGACAAAAACAAATATATGTGTTGTATCATTGTTTCAAACAGATAAAATGATGATACAACATACAAGAGTTTTTAATCTTGTATCATATTAATCTGTAATGTAACAGATTCTGTCATGCAATTAAACCAGAAAATGAAAGTTAGTTCAAGTATCAACTAAAAATGTACGGTAAAAACAACATGTTAGATTTTGCTTCATGTGCCAGTAAAAATTTGAATATATAGAGAAGTAAAAAAATAAAGGAAATTAGCCTAACTTACCAAAAACTGCATTACATCAGATGAAGAAAATTACTGCATTCATACATTCAAATAACAAGTTGGTTATTATTATTATTTTTATTATAATAAGCTCATAGACTTCACAGAGGCACCTCATAATACATGTGACACAGAAGGTTTAAACTATTTAAGGACAATATATTTATTTAGTGCCTCTTCTACTTCCCTCAACCCAAAAATTCAAGTCACCTCTGTGTTTTTGTAAGTGGTTCTATAAATCCAAGTTTACAGTTCAGTTCAAGGTGAACCTGCTTTGATGCTACAATATGATTTGCAAGATGTTGTCAAAGTATGGATGACATTTTGCAGAACTTTTAAATGTTTTCCTGTGCCCGCACACACTCAAATGCACATTAACTTATATTGCATACCTTGGGCAACGCCAGCTTGGGTAGCCATTCTGTCACTGTGTAGGCCAGCATAGATGTTGTCTGAGGAGAATGACCCCTTCAAGGAACAAGGCTGCTGGGTATGGACCTGCTCCGGGGCGGTGCTGGGCTGATTGCCAGAGCTGGAGCTTCCACTGGAGTGGGCAGAGCCATCTGACAAAACTGAACTTTTAGCTGGAGAGCCAGATGAACTGGCAGCGCTCTCACCTTGGTGAAAAAAAAGAAGAAGAGGAAAAAAAGAGAGTGTGAGTCAGAGTGAATCACTTTGTGATTCACACACTCCTACATTTTTCTAAACCTCTCTGTGTTTTCCACTTTTACAAGATGTGTGCTTCTAACAGAAAATGCCCTTATATACACACACAAATCACCACATGGACCACTTATCACCCCACCATCCCTTCCCACACACCTTTTCTCTCAGCGCTGGTGGTGTTTAGATTGTTTCTGAGCTGCTGCACCATCGGATTGAGCAGTTTTCCAGCCTTCAGCTTGTGCTTGCTGGCCCTGCGTCTGCGGCCACTTGGAGGTGCAGCATGAAGAAGGCCTACATTCGGGGGGAGAGTTTTACCCAGTTCTTTGTACAGATGCTCAATCTCACTCCTTTGGAAGGCCTGCAGCTCTGAGATCTCCTTCATGTGTCTAACAAGAGAATGGACAGAAAGTAGATTAATCTTTGACAGTAACTACCAGAAATGAATGCTCATAGTTCAAGCTCAGTTTATAAGTGTGTATTGTTTGTTTTATATTATTGTAGGACACTTGCTATATTTAAAAGGTAATATGTAATAGCCAAAGCTGCGAGGACCAGTGTATTTGGTTACATTATGGTTTTCTAGCTTTGGTGACCAAAGCATTCAAAACTAGGGCAGTATTACATTTGTGATACTGTGCCAATTCTGAAATATAATGTTCCATTTTTAATTAATAGTTTAAATGCACAGGTTCCAGTGTGGTTCATCTTATTTTGTGTTTAAAACCCCAATCACTAGATAGCATTGCTGTAATTGATCTTCAGCCATCATCAGCCATTTGACTCTTCCACTCCAATGACACTGAGAAGGGAAGTAGCATTATACTATGACAGTTTTCCAGTCATAACCCCTGTATCATCATGTGTGGTGCAAGGTTCTTGACAATACATAGTCCTATTCAGAACTCAAATATACAGCATACATTTCTTTACATCTTCTCTGAAAGTTGTCCTAATTGAACAGAATAGGTTACGAATACAACAGTACTGACAGACTTTGCAGTTTTAGTTGTAGGCGTGTGCAAGTTACTTTACTTTTCTCTCAGTTTCTGCAGTTCTTTCCTCATGTCTGCATCCTCAAACTCAGAATCATTGTCACTGCTAATGTAGGATGACTGGGCATGTCCTGCAGAAGGCGAGGGAGCATGACCGTTCATTGCCACAGGCTGCCGGCTCGGTGAATCAGCGCTCTGCTCACTTTTGCTCCGGCCAGTACGCCGCAGGAAAGCCACTGCCCTCTTCATGAGGTCGCTTCCGCTGTGCTCAGAGAGGGCATGGGCAGGGGGAGCGTGGTGGGGCAGAGGGAGGGTTATGCTGCTGTTTTCCTCATCAGCTGAATCAGAGTACAGGTGAGAGGAGTGGTGGTAGTGGTGATGTGTGGCGGTGTCTATGGTCTGGGCACGGGGAATATGACGTGGGGTGCTATCGGGGCTGGAAGTAGGGGTGGCCTGGTAGAAGTTTGGTGGGGCAGAGTAACGGTTGCTGTGGGGTTTGGAGGTTTCTGCATTCTCATCATCTGGTGCAGCAGACTTGCCAACAAGCATACCATCTTTCTCAATCCTGCCTGGGCCCTTCGTCTGACTGTGAGACCCTCCAGAACCACTAGAGGGTGCCGCAGAACTACAGGTACTGTGGCTTGTCTTGCTTTTTTCTAAACGGCAAATGACATCCGGTGGGGTGGGGATGATCTGGAAGAAAAAGAAGCCCTGGTTGATAACAACATTAGAGTCCATAAACATCATCAACTAATGCAATGTTTGAACAACTAACGGGACACAGGACAAACAATAGCATAAGTCACAACCTGCAATTTTATTTGATTTGGTGAAATGACATTTAGATTGAGCAGATTCGCTCATTATGAGTATTGAAAGTGAATTCTTACTTGAAAACGGCTTTTAGAGCCATACGAACTGGAGCTGGAAGTTGCATCTCTTCTGCTTGAAACCCTGTTAGTGGCTGAAGGACCATGGAGAATAATGTTTTTTTTAATTATCTATTTTCAAACTGTCATGCAGTAATGATATGAGATAATCAAGGACTTTCAGCATCAACGTACCTGCCACGGCAGAGTCGCTTAGTGCACCCACACCATCTGTACGCTCAGGTATCTGAGGCTAACAGAGAAAGAGAGAAAGGTGTGTGTGTATGTGGGAGGTTGTAATAATTTGAAAAGTGGTAATTTGCTAGAAGCAGTTCATCAGTGGGCTAAGGCTAGCCATTATCCTCCTCTGACCTGAGTTTAGTCTGAATGAGTCAGACCCTCTGATTTGTTTTTAGAAGTACACTCAAAGAAACACACATACAATGAAGCCATCAGAGGAGGAGGATTATGATGAATTACCTGGCTGACAGCAGTAATTTTGTTATCCTCTCTTCTATCTAAACACAATATTAGTCTTGTTCTTTGCAGCCACTAGTCAAATCAATACAACAGTTAAAGGAAGCCATTGATGGATGCTGCCATTAACTTACTTACTAACCACTATCTGAACGGTCACATATCTCCCGCTCTCTTGCTCACACAGACAGATAAACTATGGATTTTACCAGTGGGTCCCCCTTCTTCTTTGTAAGTGCTCCCTCTGTGCTTTGGCTGTCTGAGACGGGTGTTGCGCTCACTCCCTCTGTGCTGGAGGCCTGGGGGTCAGAAGTAGAGCTGCATGACTGGGCTGGAGTATGCTCCTGGTAGAGAAGGTTTCTTAGTTTCTCATCCAGAGTCTTGATGGTGCGGTCAACAAACTCCACCCTTCTTGGTCCCTCGCCATCTGACTCCCCTGGGCCACCACTTGCTGCTGGCTGCTGTTGGGTTAACACCTGGGAGTTCTGGGAGGCCTGATGTGCTGGACTCTGGGGCTGGGAGGTCACTGTTCCAGGCTGCATTGATGCAGCATAAGGCTGCTGCAGAACCACAGATTGATGGGAAGCCACCTGAGGGGGCAGTTCTCCAGTAGGACTGGTCTTCAAATTGGGTTGATTAGCCTGAGAAGAGACCAAACCACCAGCTGCTCCTTTATCACTGGCATTTACTTCCAGAGAGACAGGTGGCACAATAGCACAGCACGGCATCTCTGTTACCATAGAGACGGCTGAGATGCAAGGCTCCTCAACAGGAAGGGAGTTGTTATGGCTGGCACATGCAGCAGCAAGTGTATGTTTAGTTACACAGGGCTGTGGCTGCTGGACCCTAGCTTTGCCCATGTTTTGGTCCTGAGCTTGTACTGATGTTTGAGCTGCAGGGGGCAGAGAGGAGGAGGAGGAGGACGGGCTCTGTGAGGATAAAGATGCAGCTGGGGTAGACACTGCAGCAATGTTGTTGTTGGGCCTGGCTGATGATAACATGGGCTTTTCAGATTCTAGAGAAATAAAAAGCATAAGAGTTAATTATGAGGAGAACAGATTAGGAGTTAAACAGCTAAGACCATGAGGAAGAGAGGCTGGGTCCTGTGGGTGCCAGAGTGTTACATCATTGCATGCCTTCCCCCATCAGGCTCTGTCAGCTGGAGTATAAATCCTGCCCTTCATTTTTGCCTAGAACCACTGCAGAAACACTCTTATATAACTGACCCCAACGGCTGAACCAGACACACAGTAGAGCATGCAAAATGTCTTCAGAATGAACAGCAAGACACCAAGATAATTCTGTTTATTCTCTAGAAAATGAAAGATTTTTGTTTATTCTGAGGACTCTGTGGAGATGTGAGAAGCATTAATCATACTACGTAATTATCCAAGTGTGATGCATACCATGGGCTGTAGAGCTCTGAGGTGTAGTCTTCTCTTTGTCTAGCATGGGTGTTTCATCCACTGGGCAGATGATAAACCAGCGTTTGCCAGTGTGGAGGACTGTCAAGGACACAGACAAGAGAAAAACTTAAATCCACGCCTATTTTAAAATCAGTTCAGGAGACCTGAGCAGCTGAACACAAAAGTGGAAATAAAGAGGAACCAATTGTTTTTTTATGTTAAAAGGTTCAGTGTACATTAGTGTATAATCGCCTGAAAATAAGAACTGTTGTGTTTTGTCATGTTTCTATAGTAACTCAGAACGGACTTCCTCTCTCTCTCCACCCCCCATTTAAATTGTGTGGCATCCAGTGTTAATTAGTGTCACCTAATGTATGTTTTAAGTGTGGACCAATGTTAGCCCATACCCTTGACTAAAACGCTCAGAATGGACAAAACAAATATTGGCTATGACGAGGGTCTTTCATGTTTTTGCCTTTTTTAGCAGCCACCAAAGGGGATGGTGAGGCAAGGGGTATCGAGTTTGTTGCAATCTACAACGATACTGCTCAATACCTCTAAATATTACACACTGAACCTTTAAGTAAAAACATAAATGTGGTGTGAAAAAAACTAACCATTTTGCTGATACACCAGCTGTGGGGAGCTGGGTGCTGTGGCCTTCAAACCCTAAAGAACAGGATAAGGATTACTACACAGAGTTGATGCATGTCCTGCACCTTAAAAACCATTTAAAAAGTTTCTTAAAGCAGCCAAAAGAGCTAAACCTTAGAAGGGAAATTCAGTTAGATCAAAATGTCACATCAGCAAGAGTGGTATTTTTGGCAGCCCCTGTTGGCAGCATTACATGCAAAGTCATCTTGAGAGTGCTGTCAGGATGATGTATCCAAAGCACAGCCACTCCTAGACTGATTGCGCCATCGCAGCTATTAGCTGTCAACGGTTCCTTTCTCACCTCTGCTCCGAGCATGCCAACTCCATCACTTTGTTTGGGACTTCCTCCCTGATCAGAGCTCCTCTCACCCTCAGTGTCTTCACTCAACATGTCTTCAGCCTTTTCAACAATGTCCTTCAGTTGCTCAATGAACACCTCTTTTTCCAGGGGCAGAATGAAATCATTTTCCACCTGAGAGGAAGGAAAAAGGCCACAAAACATTAAGGGTTTTATCTTACCAACCAGTGCTTAAAATAACTTGGCTCAATGGCTGAGCAAGCATGATTAGGAAGAAAAAATATTCAAGAGAGTAAAGAAAATTATTTCAGTAGCAGTTAGACCATGAAATATTGATCCACCTATCTAAATATAAATTTAGCATAATTTCATGAGACTGGAGGAGAGATGGAGAGAGCGATGCACAGAAAAAGATTTTTGCTGCATTGCAGCTGAGAACAGCAACAGGGGGAGTTTCAGACTTAGGCACAAAAAGGGATCTGTGGCAGTGCACTGCTTTCAGCACATTTATGAAAAATGTTTGTACTGATTGAAGTGGGGACAGCCCACTCTTACACAAACCATGTAAGTAGCTATTTCTTCTGGTGCATCTCCATCCAGGTCAAACTTGAAAGTGACCATCTTATGGTTGTGTGTTTCCAACTGACACTCTACCATCTTATCCCCAGTGTTACACACCTGTAACAAGAAGGGATACAAAATACATTATCTACTGTAACATTATTCCAGCACGGAACACATTTCATTTATGTTCAAAAGTATAGTTTGGCTACCCACATTGAGCATGCTGAGCTTTGGCCTGCTAATCTTCTCCTGTCGAGAGCGAGTACGCGTGGACCTGCGGTGGTGCTTGCGGACTTTTGCCTCGCCTTTACCTCCATGCGTCCCCTCATAACCATCACTCATCTCTTTTCCTGATGTAGCATCTGAGTTGACACTGGTGTTTGGAAAGCAATTATATACATTAGTGCACATATTGGTTCATCCATAAATACCTAAAAATCAAACAAAAAAATCTGATGATCAATGAAAATCTAACTGTAATAGGGAGATAGGAAACATGACAAATATGCAGATAAATCCGTCAGATACATCTTGACATCCCTACTAACAGTATACACCATGGTATTCCTTTGTACCCCCACCATTCTGATACAGAAGTTTCATATGATACCAACCATCTGACAATGAACCAGTATACAATAAAAGAACCTTCTCAAAATAGAGCTTAGTAAAAAGGTTTTGTAAGTTTAGCACTGCTGTGGAATGCCCGCAGGATTTGGTAAAAACTGATATTATCAGATATTGCTAACAATAAGCTCCAAATCAGCTTAGAAAGGATGTAGATTTGTGGGGGATTATACTGTATATGCACAATCCATTAAGAAACAACTGCAATTTCTAAAAACTAAAAGAAAACTCAGCTACCATCGTTTGTAATTATAACTAAGACAAACAGGTGCCATTTCATCAGTGTTACAGACATATTTTCTTCAAGTTGTACAGCTACCTTTTGGTCACAACTGTACCAGGAAGTTTACTGCTGAGCAGAGAGAAGCATTATGCAATATCAGCCTGTGCAATTATATAAATGCAAAAGTGGAAATAAATGAAAGTTGCTGCATTTTTTAAAAAGTGTTTGTATTACAGTAGTTTAAGTGTGAATGTTTGTATTGTGCATTTTCCTTGATGACCAGGCAAATAATCACATTATGAAACTATGCAACCCCAGGACTTTAGGATAGATAGCAAATGCAGTAGTTGTGGATGGATGCCTATGGTCTGACATATCCCTAAAATAAAAACCATTGCCTTCACATTTTGTTTTACACAAACATCATTAACAAACAAATGTAAGTTCCTGGTAAGAATTCTTTCAACTGGCACTTCTCACAGTGTTGGTGTCCCTACTATATTGTATATTGTGCAAACAATAATTGGTCTAATTGTTTTCCATTTATTTGACAACACTGACAGCTGGCTTGGATTTGATTAATCTAATAGGCATTTCTTTGAAACTAGCTAGTGAAAGTAGTCACCTGCAATGATGGCTAAGGGAAAATAAGCTTGTACCTGTCATAGCTCTGTCCTGCAGTGTGTTTCTCTGCAGCTTGATCCTATAGACAGAACAAAATGCAGAAATAAGGCAGAGAGAACAGATTTTGTGTTAGAGTGTTACTATTTCACTTCAGCTTGTATTCCAGTGACAGGAGAGGAAGTACATGGATTTTTGTGTATGCCCTAGGCACATGTGAAAAACAAGGTGGGCAAAAGGGGCTATACATTAAAAAAGGTGTGTGCTATACCTCCACAGTGGTCTCTGCTGGACTCTGACCAACAGCTCCTGTCACAGCACTATGTGGTTTTTGCTGAGTCAAACTGGCAGACCCCGGTGAAGCTTTCTGAGAGTCAGAAGGCTGCAGTGCAGGAATCTGGCTCTGAATATGACTCTGGGCCTGTGGGGGCAGCTGGCATGGGTTCTTGTTGTGCAGCTGGCCAGCAGTAGTTACAGTTCCTGGATCGGAGCCACTTTGCACAGGTGTAGAGGACACTGCTGGTTGTGTAAGCTGAGCAGGCTGGACTGGGTGGACAGGGGGGACAAGCCCGGGAGGCCCGACATGGCTCTGCTGGGGAACCTGCTATACAAGACAAAGAAGATAATAATTATAAGAAATACAGATATCTGAACATGTAGACTATTTGGCTGTTTTGTCATAATTTATCTAAAATATTATACCAGATGTATCTATTAAGGATATGTAAAGCACAGAATATGTAGCAACTTGTATAAGCAAGGTCACCATCCAACTCACGTCTGAATTCCACAACATATACTGTATCAGTGTTTACAGTATTATCATTTAGGATAACACCACAGTTTGTCCAAAAATTAAAGTTTTGTTATGATGCAGAAAAGATGCAGAAACAATATGACAAAAGTTATGAGAATCACAGGTTCACAGCAGCCACCCTTAAAACACACTAACACTTGAATTCTAAAGCACACCTTCTTGGTAAACATCTGCACTCCACTACAGTCATCATAATTACCTGTATCAGGGACTGAGTGCTTCCGTTTTTGGGAGGGTGTGTGTTCTGGACCAAGGCAGTGTGTGGGTGTACTGGGTGTGTGAATGTTAATGCTGAAATAAATGCAGGTTGTGGAATGGAAACATCAGGTCTAACACTCTGCTGCAGGGCAGCAGTGGGGTGGTGCTGAGGGGAAGTGGGTCCCACCTTACCCAGCACAGGTGTAGGAGAAGGTATGAGTGAAACAGGTATGGATGGAGCAAAGAGGTTTTCATTTAGCAGGGGAGAAAGGGGAGAGACGGAAGGGGTTAGAGGAAGGGTTTGGCCAGGAGAAAGGAACATGGGATTGAGAGAAGAGGAGGTTGAAGGGTGTGGGGCAGAGCAGGAGAGAGGGTAGGAAGATTCACAGTCAGTCACAGCTGGCAACACCTGGACTGTGGGATACTGTGAAGGGAACTGAGGAAAAGACAAAATGGAAGAAAAAGAGAAAAATCAAAAAATCTAAAGAACAAGGTTGCTACACAGGAGGACTATTATTTGCATCACGATAACTTGCTTCAACACAAAATGTTCCGTAAACATCTTTCAAAAGCAGTGAAAACAGCTTAGCCTTTTGTGCCAAGATGTACAAACACAGTGAAAACAGACTGATGATACCTGGGGTGGGTGTGTTGTTTGTAGAGAAGTTGAAATCTGCAGAGGTTGGAGCTGCTGGTGGACAGAAGCCTGAGCCATTAACTGTTGAGGAGGTAGAGCCTGGTTGGGCACACTGGAAGCTGCCTGGCTGAGATTCAACCCATAGCTCTGTCCATCTTGTCCTAGTTGTGAAATGTTTTGACCAGCAGCAATATTCTACAGACAGAACAGCACACGAAGAGGAAAAGAAGGAGAGAGGAAGTTAACCAATGGCAGGGATTCTAGTTACATCTATGAAAATCTACATTTCCTGCTATTGACCCAGATCAGAATAGCTCACATTATGCATCCTGTCCCTAAGCCTGCCCATCTTTTGCTGCTGCTGCACAGACAGTAGCACAGAGGAGACACAGAACAAGCCTGGTATTGCTCCATTACCTCACTGTCCATGTAAACTGTGTTCATTTTATCATTTAGCCACTTTTCTCCAACATGCCTGCTTCCAATTCAGCAGCACTAAATCAAAACCATATGAGTAGTACAAAAAATACTGGAAGCTGGAGTAATTTCATCAGTTTCTGATCCTCCCAAATTGAGTCCCACAGTGACAAAATGTGTTGAGACAAAGTCATTCTACCTGGTTCAGGAAAGCAGCGAAGCAAAGATTGGGTTGAAACTGATGAAAAATGAAAACAGGGAAGGGTCAGAGAAGGGAATACAACCAAAATCCAAGACTGGGGCACTATGTGTGCAACCTAGCTAAATGTACTGTGCAGATCATTGACACTATACACTCACCTGTTGTGTTATGTGTGCAGCCTGGCTATGCTGGGAAGCAGCTTGAATGCCTTGAGGAGTCACTAACTGGTTAGCTCCTCCGTAGGCCTGTGGAGGAGCAGTAGACTGTGCACTCAGGTACTGGCTCTGAGCTGGTGCAGTCTGTTGCTGCAGCCCGTTGAAGGAGGAATGTGCATAGCTCTGAGATGCAGCATCAGGCAGGCCTGCAGCAGGGTAACTCTGATGTGCAGCTGCAACATTTATAGCTGAGGCTGCTGTTGGATGGGGCTGAGGAACAGGAGTCTGAACTGGTTGAACTGTAGCCTGGGATAGATCCTGGCTCTGCTGTGGAACTGGAGGCTGCACGGCTGTCTGACTGCGTTGTTGCAGAGTTGTTGCATGTTCTTGTTGCTGAGTAGAAGACTGCAGATTTTGTAGGACAGGTTGTTGTGTCTTTTGTTGGTGTATAGTTTGCACCATTTCTTGGCTATGCTGGAGATTAGGCTGAATAGATGTTAGGCCTTGCCCAGCATGTTGTGTTTGCTGAATACTGGACTGAGCATTTTGTGGTAGAGACTGTTGGTGCTCTTGCTGAACGGGTATCTGTTGGCTGTAAAGTGCTGGTGTGGATGAGCTCTGACCAGGCTGCTGACTCGGCAGTTGGACTGTGGCTTGGACGTGCTGCAGTGAGCTGGGAGCCTGTGCAGGATGACACTGAGCTGAGGCTGCCAATGTTGGTGCTGCAGATGCAACAGGGTAGCTTTGTGCCGGCTGCTGTACTGGCAGACTGGTTGCTGCTGCTGCAGTCTGTTGCTGCACTGGAGTAGGATATCCTGATGCAGACTGAACCTGTTGTTGTGTTGGAGCCACATAGTTCTGACATGTCTGCTGTACTGGTACAGGAAACGACGAAGAGCTTTGTCCCGCTGCCTGCTGCTGACCTGGTGCTTGGTAGCTCTGTGCAATATGTTGCGGCACCACTGGGCACTGTTGCACATTTGGAGGCGTGTAGCTAGCAGCATTGTTTGTTTGCTGGATGTTGACTGAACAAATACTGGTTGGAGCTGGTGCTGCAGCACTTGAATGGCCAGCATAAGGAGCAGCAGGGTAACTGTGTCCAGGCTGGTGGTACTGCAGAGGTGTGTGCACTGCTGTGTTGGATGAAGGCAGGCCCTGTACAGATGGCTGATTCTGTTGACCGGCAGAACTAGCCTAGGGACATAAAAGAGACAAAGAAATGTGACTGGGAATAATTTTTGTCATAGTTTAAATCCTGCAAATATAAGTGGTGTGCCAATTACATTGAGTCATACAGGATGTTAAGTATAATGAGAGGATAAGGCATAAAAATAAGTTCATGAAACACAATGAGCAGGCAGGTGTGTGCTAAAACAAGGAGGTAAGAGAGAAAGAGAGAACAAAGAGAGGGAGATGAGACTACTGCTACACCTTCTTTAATCAGCCACCATCTATTCAAGATACAAGCCAAGCTACAAAGAAAGACAGCTAAGTACGTAAGCAGAAAGTGAAAATGTTATGGTCTGGGTCAGTTCTAGAAGCATCAGTTAAGGTTAATCAGCAGGAAGAACGTGATCTGTTAGAGATTGTGCCACTGTCTTCCAACAGGAGCAAGCTCATGATTTTTAAGAAGATGGTCAGCTTTGGAGGCCTACGTAGGCAGCAAGACGCAGACAGCAGACAGAAGATCAGGTTAATGCTGGACTTCCTACCGGCTGGGAGAAATTGGGTAAGCAGGTGAAGGCCCCATTTAGGAAACTAAAGGGACTCGTCAGCTATTGACCTAGTGACCTACCGCTCCAAAAGCCCTGGTAACTTGCTGCTCTCGAGCACCATATCTATGTATGCAGTCCTGGAAGGTTTCTTGGTCCCCAACTGAAATGCCACTCAGAAGATGTCGCTTCAGGCACCCGTCTCCATCACTGCGGGCTGACCTCTGGCCAGCTGAAGGGTGCAACAGCGAAGTCTGGGTGTGTGTGATGTGACAAGGGGTTGCTTTGCGGCTAATTATATTGTACAATGACTTCTGCAGTAGTGAGAAATCTGAACAGTCACTTGAGCCTTTTTGCCCAAACCCTAACCGCCCAGGGTTGGGCGCTGTTCCACCTGTGGAGGGGGGGTGTCTAACATCACATGGACAAAGGTGTGTTGGCATTACAGAGGTGTGGCGGTTACTTGCTTCAAGTGACTTCAGATGAAGCAAAGCAAGGCAGGCCTGGCACATGTGGCCTCTTTGCATGGCAAATAGATGGTTATGATGAGAGGCAAGATGTATAAGACTGCTTAAGTCAGAGTGTCTGCGTCCACCTGGCACACGTCCTGCCAAATTTTCACTGGTAAATTCAGCTAAAGGATTGATGCAGGTGTCACTGAGGCGACGTAGTTCAGAGGGCGAAGAGACAGGGGTGACCTGTAACACTGGTAGAGAACTCTGGGAAGGGAACCCGTCCTCGGCCTCTGAGTAAACCTCTTTGGGGCTGAGCTCAGACTGCCTCTCTGGTACTCTGGGGGTGGGACTGATTGATCTCTGAGAGTTAATGAGGGCATGGAGTTGAGCAATGTGGTTTGCACTCTGAGTGTCAATAACAGGGGCACTTCCTCTTCGTGCTGCAGTTCCCAAATGAGTCCTGAGCTCTGGGCTCACTGCTGGCTTCCATACTTCACCCTTCTCACAGGAGTGAGGTCGAGCTGTTGCCAGAAAAGGGCTCTGGCACTGATCAAGCTGATACCCAAAAGGCAAAACACATGTTACTCAAAATCGTAAACAAAAAGAACTATAAGATGAGATGATGATTGTGAAAAAGCTAGTTCGCAAAAGCATTTTGTACATATATACTCTAAGTACTGCAATGTGGATGGTCTAGGTCAACTTAGATTCATCTTCAAATGTCAAAGATGTGTATGGGTGTATTTACATGGACTTGAGTATCCCAGCTATAATCAAGTTAATAAAAGTATCCTGTTTTTAGAAAAACAGAAAAATGCCTGTTTATGGCGCACCAGACATAGGAGCAAGGACTGCTTTCAAAAAGTGTATATTTTAATAAATCTGAATGTTCATAGTCTGTTTGGGTGTGTATGCCCCTGATACAGACCTGCTGTGTTGCCATAGTGATAGGCTCCAACAGGGACTGGTAGAGGACACTCTGCTGGCTGCTATGTGAATCTGAGTACACAGTAGAGCCCGTGCCACTGTCAAGTGTTCCGTCGGCTGCAGAGACACATGCACAAATCATGAACTTATAAAAAGCCAAAGAATAAAGATATGCATCTTTTAGTGGGGGGGGGGGGCAGAATGTCTTACACGTCACTGATGTGGCACTGGCTGGTAGGTTACGCAGCCTGTTGTGCTGGTCTGCCTCTGGATCCTCAGGATCAGGCAAAGGGGGCTGTCCTACATGTGCAACCCCAGCAGAGATGCCCTGAGATGGGGTCATCTGAACCCTGTGGCCCCCTTCACTCTGATCCAGTGGGAGTGCAGCAGACACAGTTCTCTCTCTTCTCCATTTGATCAGTGCCACACGATCCCTGATCGACTTCCCCACAGTCTTAGCATCACTCTCGTGGAAGAAGCCAGACTCCACCTGACAAAGAAAAGGGAAGAGCATGACTTCCAGGATATTTTTAGCATTAAGCATGTGAGAGAAGGGAGGGTGCAAGAGTGAGGGAGAGAGAAAGAGCAAGAAAAGGAAGGAAAGGGAATCTATTTTAAGGGGATCAGAGCAGTGGGGAACTATTCCCTTTGTCAGCAGCTGGGTTCATTGTTCAACAGGGCAGTCTGGACTCGTACATCTGCAAATTAAGATGGAGACACATCTTATACACACTCCCCAAAAATAGTTTTGGGTCTCTTCTGGGTATAATATAAAAGCTGTTTAAAATGAGAGAGATCCAGATCCATTAATGAAATAAACCCTGATCTTTCATTGCCTGTCTGCAGAGAAATTACTCAGGTGGATAAGGGATCACTTGACAAGAAGCATGTTTGCCATAGAGTCTCATTGTGCTGTTGGACTACATTGCTGTTAAATTGCATCTACTGTTGAAATGAGGCCAAAACAGCCAAAGACAAATGAAAGAAAGAGAGCAAATGAGAAAGTTAGGAAGAATGTGCAGGGCAGAAAAACAGAAATGGCAGAAATAGGATAAAACAGGCAAAAACTAGAGGACAGAGAAGCAGGTTATCAAACTGTAATTGGATCACTTGGTTGAGCGAGTAAAACTTGTATTTAATCATTTTGGAACAATGAATTCTGGGTACCACTGTTTGTACAAATTTCCATTGTAATTCATGTAATAGTTGAGAAATTTCAGTGAGAACCAGGCAACGTGGATCACCACTCCATGCAAGTTTGTGTGGTCGGTGTACTTTCATCATTCCACTTAAGGCCGTTAAATGATTTCTCTACTGAAAACAGTTAGAATCCTTCAAAATTGTATGTCTCCAAGCTCATCAGTTCCCTTTATCAATGTCAACATCTTTTTATGACAGTTGCACATTGCAAAACGATGACATCAATCTCAACTTGCAACAAGATCCAAGAGGAAGGACCGGTTCAAGGTGTGGCTTTATTTTACAAAGAAAGAGGATAACAGTGCTAGTTGTAATGTAAAAGTATAATTTAAAAAGTGACAATAAAACAAACAAAAACGTTACTGACATTGCAAACATGTGTAGGACAAAGAAAACTGAACAGGAAGGAAAACAAAAATGTAAATAATAAGCAGAATCAATAATGACACTGGTATCAATAAAATATTATCAATTTCCCATCCCTAGCGGGGGTTAAGGATACAAGATGTCGTGGAGTGTACAAAGCCAGCCTTGAGTGGTTCAGTAAGTAGACACGTACGGTCATTTTCATTTTAATTAAATGTGGGTTGTGTTGCCTTTTTTTTTTTTTTTTTTTTTCCATACGGCAGAATGCTAGATCAGTGATATTAAGGCTGAAGGGCTATATTATACTGTAGCTCCCACATGGAGAAAAACCTTTGAGCTTTCAGGCTGGGCCAGGCTGTTCATGTGCCGTGGATGCCTTATCTGATCATGATGTTCACCGAAAAAAAAAAAAAGTAAACAAAAGGGGAAAAAAAGAAAAACACCAATCACGGTATTCCTGGAAGTTGAGTTATCACCAGCGATCTACATTTGTTTACATTCCCCATTGCTGAGATACGAGTACTGCCAGATGCGGAAACACACTACACACTGGCAGCCAGAGTCTGCAAAGCTTTAGCAGACTGTATTATTAACTGTATTATTCACCATAATATTATGGTTTCAACTAATGTACTACTAAAATGGAAATGATGAGATGGATTTTAATATATTTTAACTATATCTAGATGTCATATTTTCATAAAAACTGTGGAGAGTGGACTCACAATGTACAAAAAGAGGAGGCTGGATTATAAATTGATATACATTTTATCTGAATAAAATTGTATACATGTATGAATAAGTTCTTCTCACTGTAACTCAAATTATTCACTCACCATCTCTTGTGCCACAACTTCAGGGACCTCCTTTTCCAGATCAAAAGTGAACTCGATGGCTCCGCTCTCCTTGTATTTCCCTTTTAACTTCTTGTGGTCTTCTACCCACAGCTTCAGAGCAATGGAGACCTTTTTCCCATCATCCTCCTCAGCTAGCTCTACCCTAACACCTGTGTCCTCGGCGAAGAAGGCATGGTTCAACAGGTCTTTGATGGTGTACCTGATAAAAGAAACGGAGAAGTTCAAAACAAGTGTCGTGTGTTATGCATCTTGTCTTAATTTCATGTAAAATCATTACGATTATAAAGCTACACAGCCGAGTGTAACCTGCACTAAGCCTGGAGGACAAAGCCACTCTGTTAGCATTCATGCTTCAACAAAAAGTGCTTCGACCATAAAAAAGCCACAGAGACCTTATTAAGGGTTATTTTCCCCCCTGTACACAAACCTCATTATGTAACTGAACTGAAAGACGCCCTGCAGATATAGAGGAAAGCTGCAATGCTGCTGAGAGCCGAACTGTCAGCGCCAGAGCAATGAAGCGGGGGAGGCGAGACAGGGCATGAAGGATGACAGGGCACCTTGCAGACCTTACTGGCTGGACACTGGGCAATATAAAGCTCAGTCACTCACCGCTCCTCTTTCTTTTGGCAGATACACTCCCCAATAATCTCCTTGATTTCAGGATCCATGACCTTGTTGTAGCTGGCCGGTTTTACTCCCTGAGGAAAAGGAAATACAAACAAAATGCCGGTGACATGCCAGGGAAAGCTGTGTTGATAAGGACACAATGATTCTGAAAATAAAGGAAAGAGGTGGTGGTGATTCAGAGTTTTTTTGTTTTTTTTTAAAATAATAGTCAAAGTGACACTCCACCCTGAATCTTGACACACTGTCACCCACTGAAGGCTTGTTGACTTTGACAGACAACGGCAGCTGTTGCCAGTCTGACTGTAATGAATTCTGCTATTGACTTTTTTTGTGGGGCAAAACCATAAAACACATGCAAAAAACATGTTTACAAAATGATATCAACATCTCCTGTAAAAACAGCATCTCTCCGTTCGCATTCTTAGTAAAACTGAG
>JAPQRN010000025.1:10111897-10126809 GCA_037367275.1 Coranthus polyacanthus | reverse complement strand
GGTAAAAAAAAAAAAAAATAAAACAAAAAAAAAAAAACAAAAAAAAAGAACTGTTAAAGAACATCTAACTGTAGTGCCACGGTGTTTAAACAGGCTATATGCTTGCAGGTCCCGTCCTCACTTCCCCACCAGCAGGGCCAGCTCAGTTTCTCAGCGCTACAGCCTGCAGCTAAGGTGCAGCAGCCTACGCATAAAAAAGATGAGCAGCAGCAATAGAGGAAATGGGGCTGAGGTAAGATATTTGAGACCATTATCTATTTTACAATATGTATGGATAAGGAAAACAGGTAAGCCATTCATTGGGGTGACTGGGGGGGGCAAGATAGAAACGAGCTGGTGCTGTATAAGAAGTGTGGGATGCACAAAGCCATGTGAGTGTGTACTGTGTACTATGGTATATGTGGAAGTAGAGAAAAAAGAAGTAATTCACGGAGGATGCAACAGTCAAACACGTGGAGGGATAACCCCTGGAAAATATCATTTAATACAGCAGTTGTGTAATTAGACATTGTTCATACATCTTTACGGTACTTCATGAAAGAAATAGTGTGTGACACTGCAATTGTAATGCTTTTCATTCTATCACAGTGTTTATCTTTTCCACCCGTTTGCATGTTTATGTTCCTTTTTGGCCTCTTCTGACATTACATATCGCGCATACGAGATTAAAATACGTTTAAACTTTACAAATCGCAAAGTTTTGCCAGATAATAATAGACTGGCGTTCCACTTGGAAACCGGCTGATAAAAGAAAATGCCCAAACAGAGATCTTCATGTCTGTTGCAGGCGTGCTGGGTCGGATGACAGTCTGGTTCAGCTGAAGAGTGAAGTATTGTCGGCACCACCTGAGTGACCTTATAAATAATAAATATCCTCCTTTGTTTCCACTTCACTGGCCAAAATTCACACACACACACACACACACACACACACACATTTGTCTTAATTTTACATAATGTCAGCTCCTTCATGCCGCAACACAATTGTTGCAGGACAATTGACTGTTTATTGTGTTTTATGTGGCGATCGAAGCTGCCATTTGACAAGTAATTACAATATACTGTACCACATCCGGTGTGCATCATCCAGTTTTACGGGGCAAGGCCTCACTGTCTCATCTCTATAGCTACTGTGTTAATCGAGCCGTTTAATTTCAGAGAGATACTGCATGTGTATGTGTGTATTTTCGGAAGAAGGGAGGAGGAAGATGAGGAAGAAGAGAGGAGGAAGAGAGAAAGAGTGCCTGGCAGCCGGAAGATACTTCCTTGTGATTGTCAAAGCTCAGCCAACAGACGCACAATTTAATATCCTTACGCTCGATAAAATGAACAATTGGTCTCGTTTACTATTCAGTAGGATTAGAATCAACCCATGGCTGTTTTGTAGAGTGAAGATCCTATATGCAGTCTTTCCACGGGCTTCTGATATCTGTGTTCCACTGAAATCTAAGAACAATCAGATTTTGTGTCAGATTTCAGCACAGCGCTAGCACATTCTTTGGCCCCCAGCTTGTCTTTTTGTCTTTCTTAAAAATCAGTACAATGCAACTTTTTCTGGAAAGAGAAAAAGTACCATTGTGTGGGGTAGGACGCGCTTTGAAATAGCCATGTTTGCTTTGCAGTGTGTAAGGCTGTAAAACTAAAAGCCCTACAGAGAATCATGGAAATTAGATTTACAGTTGGGTCGATCCTCATCTGGAAGAGGGCCAGAATTTGAGGTGAGTGAGAGAGAGAGAGGCTGCTGAGGGGACATGATGGATGGAAAGCAAAGAAGTGCTGATCTATTAGAGGGGGGGGGCAAAAGGAAGAGAAATACACACCCCTGCAGCTGTAGATGTGAGTTAATTTGCTCTTTCATCATTGTTGCTGAACTGCAGAATGTCCAGTTAACCAAATAATAAATGATGAGTGATGAGACCCAAATGGAGGGTCTTATCATGCCTTAAGTAGTGTCGAATCTTGTCACTGCAAAGACCTTCTTAAATGTCAGATTTCGAACTTATACGGGTAAAAAAAAAAATCACGCTGTGAAACTTTCAAAATAGTTAACATGCACATATTTAAGCACTTAACTGTAAGCACTTAATGTGATGATGTGGGAAAAGGTTAGGATTAGGTGAAGAAGTTGAATGAGTTCATTTCTTTTGCTTGGATGTACGCCAAAACTTTGGTTGACCTTAAAATCTAAGAAAAGCAGCTTTTATGGTTCAGTTACGTTTAAGATTTGACTTAATTCACACATGAGTAAAAATAGCTCTGAAAGGACGGAGTCCTTTGTCTGTTTCCAAAAGCGCTGCATGAGTGAATCCAGTTTAAATCTCATCTACCTGATCGTTCCCCATTCCACCTTCAGCTCCTCAGCTAAATTAGTCCTCCTGTTCCCACAATCCAGGTAAAATGTAGGGATCACTTGTTGCAGCTGACTTAGGACTTAGATTTTCTTCCTCAGTATATGTTTGTTTCTAGGTTTTGTTTTAGACGATGCAACTTCAATCTGTGTAAATATTATTCTGACTATTAAAGTCCATGCATTGTCATCATATCGCGTCTTATTTTGTGCTACTGTAGACTAAAAGATGAGACTAGAATAGTAGGTTACACTAAATTGCTCATTTATACAAAGGCCTATATAAAAAGAAATCCTTTGTTTTAGAAAGTTATAATAAAAGTCATAATTAGCAAGGCGGCCTGTTCTGTGTTGCATGTGCATATGTATTGAGTGTTATTATTTACATTTTTACTTAATCCACAACCTGTCTTGTAGAACTTATTTCAATGCATCCTATCTCCATGTAGCGTTTTGGTCAACATCTTGACCAGGGGATTTTCGATCTTTCTCACATCCAATTGCGATTTTACTCTATTTACAGAGATGACACTGAAAATAATCTGTGCATGTTTGTATGCATTTCCCCACAGTGACACAAAAAATGAGAAGTAATACAGATTCAAACAACTTCTCTGCCTCTCGCTATAATCTCCCCACACATCCTCCTTCTGTCTCTCTCCTTGGTGCATCCCATGAGTCTGTTTCAGACAAGGAACACAGTGTGAATAATGCATCACAAAAATAAGCAATGAAACCAGAAAGAGAGAGCGATTGACTTAATGAGAAACTTTCGTTTTAAATTCTGCAAAATAACAATCAGTTCTGTGACGGCTGGGCGACTGACAAGCTTTGTTGTTCAAATGGGAAACAAAAGTCTGTGAAAATATGCAAATTTAGGCTGTGTACCTTTTTTTTTTTCAGATTAAAATTTTAAAATGTAAAATAAAATGTATCCTGTAATTTGGCCTTTTTACACTTGGAGCATTATTTTTTCTGTGACAGCACAGTGTGACGTAGCATGGCCTATATCTACTATCTCTTTGTTCAACATGCCTTCTCTGTTTTGATTAGCTGTTATCCTATGTTCTCAACCATTTGATATGGGCAGACAGCAGGATATATGTAGACAAAAGCTTTAACTGACTGCACACTGAGTGGGTGTGTGCAGTTTTGGCCTAATATATACAATGGCGAAGAATATATTATCATATATTCGAGATCAAATTGAGTTTCTTCTGATTTCACTGATTTTCTATGTTTTCAACTCACGAGTTTTCAACATGTGATCCCACAACAACATTATCTCATTATGGTCTGTTGACTCAGGGATAAAGGGCTGTCGTTTGAAAACGCCTGTGTCAGTTTGAGCTGAAAGGCTGACCCTGACACGTCATGACAGTGTGCCATTTGTGGTGTCAAATCACAGTCACATGGGGCTCTACACCCCACCGCTCGTTTAATGTAAGAAAACATTTTGATATGCTGATATTTGAAACTTAATTCCTTGTTATGAGATGCACCATTTTAGCTCTGACTGAAAAAGATTTGGATAAAGCCGATATTTCGAAACGCTTGCCGGGTTGTCTCTTCGGCACTGAAATGAAGCCAAATTATAAAATCTAGATACACTGCCAGATGAAGAACGTGTTCAGTGACATGTGTAATCTATGTCCTCAAAGGCAATGGCTTATTAACGGAATTAAAATGCCCTGTCCAGTGGTTATCACAGGATTGCAAAAAACTCATCAAAATAATGAATATAACTCTCCATCCCCCTCAACCACACGTACAGCACAGTTTGTACTTCCCCCTCATACCTCCACTGTACCATACCAATCTCCAAAGACATTATAATTCAGCTTTATCTTACTCCATAGCAAATTAGAGGGTGCAGCTCATTTCTGTTCCTCCTCCTTTGCTTCTGTCTCAGAGGAAAGACGCTCTGAGGTTTGGTAAATCTCTGACAAACTATGTTTTCTGCAGATGCGCAAAAACAGAAGTCGCGATAAGGAAACTAATGGGACAACTGCTGATTATTTTGTGTTAGCAGAGAGTTTCGGTGTGCAAGTTCTGGCCTTGAAAAGTCCAATTTTTTTAGTGAAGGTGCTCACCTGTAAGGCAGGGGATGTTCATTCTGCAGGGATGTGCAAACAAACAACAACTTTCATTCTTCATACTGGCCATACTTTATTTATTTTGACAGACACATTTTCATGTATGAACAATTTGATTCATTCATTCCTGTTAGTCCATACATGGTAGAGAGGAAACCCACACAAAACTAATTATATTAAATAATTATCACCTACATCATCAGGTTCTATATCACAAGATATAGAATCCGATGTAAAAGTAGGATTTATTGCCATCTTAAATCACCTGTCACCAAAAAGATGCAGTAATTCTTCTCTTATCTATGTCCTTTGAATGTACTATATGTAATGCAATATGTCTAAAGTGTAAATTGTCAGAGATGACTGTGTGAGAATGAACTGTCAGAATGAATGTGTGATAAAGCAGAATTAATGAAATAAGATGGATAATTATGCTGACTGTAATCTGATCTGAAAGATGAAGTAGCATATAACTGAGGAACCACAATACTGTGTGACACAAGATGCACTATTGTGATTGGAAAAGTCAACAAACAATCAGTTGCAGTGTTGAGAATGTACTTCAGATTGATGTTAACATAGAACTACGTGCATACCGAATGTGATCATTTGAAAGTATACATGCTGATACCACTGCACATGCTGACTTGTCCACGTTAATGTGTGTTAATGGTATGTTGCTTGTGTGTCTGTACTAATGGTCCTGTGCTCAGAGGTCAGCCTTCTATAATGGTTGCTTGTTGTGCTAATTAGGTCAGAATGATAACCAGATCCTCACCATCAATGCACAGGAAGCACAAAATGACTTCTTTCCTCATTAGCATGCTGCTTGTTGGTCTACTGGGAGTACAAAAACACAGCACAGCACAGCATATGTGTCTCTGTTTATTTCCAAGCATTTTAGGCTTTATCTCAAATTGATAAACATTATCTCTGCACCAATTACTTTCTCTCTTCTCATGTCTGGTCTATTCCCAGGCCATCCATCCAGATGCCTGGCCTGACAGCCCAGCCCATCTGAATATGAACCACTACGCCAATAAGAAGAGCGCAGCTGAGAGCATGCTGGATGTGGCTCTGCTGATGGCCAATGCTTCCCAGCTGAAGGCGGTGCTAGAGCAAGGCCCAAATTTCACCTTTTACACTCCCATCGTCATCCTAATCAGCACTTCCCTCTGTCTTCAGGTCACCGTCGGAGTCCTGCTTATCTTCATAGGTGAGAAAATAAACACAGTTAATGGCCTTTTGGTGTCTTTGTTGTCTCACAAGCTTCCAATCTCTCCACCCTTATTTGCCCTTTGTGCTTCATCCTCCCTGCTCTGCTCCTCAGCGAGACTGACGCACACTATATGCCACCTTTTGCCCTTCAATGCATCCGCCTCACCAATGTCAAGTCCATTGACTCCTGACAAACAGCCATTACCAGCTGGACTTGAACTGTAACCATAGCAACCACGCCTGACACCAGGTCAGAGTTCATTAGGCTTTAGTGCTGCTGTCAGCACGTGTGGGAGATGAGGCAGTGTGGTTTGTATCTTCGCTGTGTTTGTGTGTAAATGCGTCAATAAGTGTGTGTGTGTGTGTGTGTGTACGCATTTCTTTCTTTGTAAATATAAAAAACGACAAAGAGGGGAATAAACAAAACACAAAATGGCATCTATTTATACATACAGTGAATTGAGGATGTCACTGTATTCAGAAATACACATTTGTTAATACAGAAATATTTGTTTGAATGAGATGTACCAGTAAAGGGTAAAATAACAGACTGAACAGCAGGTCAGTGAACTTTAGCTCAGTCACAATGACTCATCTTAGCTCTAGCAGTAAATAGAGCTCATTTGTCCACATCCTATTAAAAGAAAAAAAGATCTTTCCGCTATTTCTTAATAACAACCTAAGACGGTTATAATCTAATTTCTTCACAATTGTAAAAAGAAAAGGGCTTAATACTACTCATACTTGAACCCCTTTTTCTTTATATTTTTTTTCAGTTTGACACATCAGTTAAGTACCAGTATCACTAAATCATATAATTCTGGGCAATCACAATTAACTATAAGATAAAAATGTTTATGTTGAGCTATTTTAAAGCGTCACGTGCCAGAAACGGGCCGGCCAACATGTGAGAGGCGTCATACATTCATGAACGCCTGGCCCCTTTGACCCCTCCTTCCACACACAAATCCCCCCCCTCCGATAGTCCCCTCGTCTCCGGCCGAATATCAAACACACCTCATTCATATCGCTCTTTTCATTCTCTCTCTTTCACTTTCTTTGACTGCTCTCAGCCAAACTGACCCCCTCTCCCGTCCTCCCTTCCCCATGCATCCAGCTCTGTCTAATGGAGCCAGTGGTGCATGATGTGAGTGGCCTACATACCTCCCCCTCAACCCCACCCCAGGCAGATCAGACACACACGCACACACAGTCGGGAGGGGTCCTTACACCATTTAACCTTTGGTAATCTCCCACAAATACATGGATACACACCCGTACACAAAGCAGAGTCACAGCCACTGTAATCCCCCCTGCACTCACACACCTATACATCTCCTGATCACATCCTATTTTTATATTCATACATTCATAGGCTTGTGATAATTATTATCATGGATGAGTTGTTATCATCGTGACATAGATTAGCTGTTTCCTTGTTTTGTACAGATCAATGTTAAAAGAAGAACACCTGCAACAAAACGATCAAACAGGAAATACAAGCTGCCTTTGACTTTCCTCTCTTTCCTCTATTCATTTTGTGTGCTTAGAATATAAAGTGTTATTTTTCCAAGCCTTATTAAAATGCACAATAATTTGATGTTAAAAACATAGTGAATGGCACCGCAGTTACACAAAACAATAATCAATATAATTAACAGTTGGATGATTTTGTTCCGAGTGCATTTCTAAAAAGAAGCAAAATTAACATAAATTGCTGTGAAAACAATACGTAAAAAGGTTTTTGTATGTCTGTCATTCATCAGAAAACTTTATGCAACAAAATGACTTTTTTTTTTGTCCTGCTTCAAAGTAGTTGTACAGCAGTAGTTCTGTAAAAGCATGGATCCCATTTCTCCTTTATCCTCACATGCCCTTGTCAAAATTAAATACACATACTCCTGCATTTGTATCGCCACTCACTATTTGTATATGAATGTATGATTTACTGTAAATCCATGTCATCGGTTGGCTTTAGTCCCAGAATAAAGTAGATTGCTTATGCTTGATTAGATGTGTGTGTGTGTGTGTGTGTTTGTCTACAGTCCGATGGAATTTAAATGATGAGCAAAAGCACTGGAGCCTAAACATTATGGAAAACTTGGCCACAGGCCTGGTTTTTATCATTGTGGTGGTCAACGTCTTCATCACTGCCTTTGGAGTTCACAAGCCATAACAGCAGCAACTGACCAGGGACTCCAACATATACAGGTACTCTTTCACACATATTCTTTCACGCGTGTTCTCTGTTCCCCTCCCTCTATACAAACAGGTATTTTGACTCCTGCCTTACTATGCAGTTTGACCTGATTGACATCCATGTAGTCAGCATATTTTTGGTGCTCCTCTCTCCTGGCCTGACCTTCACAATCCCCAACCTGACCTACAAACACACTGACCTCTCCAGGCGCTCAGAGAAATTTCCTCTGGAAAACAACTCACTCAAAATACAGCTGTTGTTCATTTACTAGAAATTAATTGTCCTGCGATGCTGTAGCCATTGAGAGAGAAAACAGCAAACAAGAGATAAACAGCAGGAGTGACAAAGGGGTCTGGTACGTAAACAACGCAACATTTGTTCCCACTCGACAAACAGGAAAGTGGAGACAACAGCAGTCAGGCACATGTGACCTCATGCTGTCTGTCTCCGTTGCCGTACGAAAGTTACCCTTAGCACCGGCCAGACAGAAATGCACAACCACAGTCACAGACACATGCTGACAGCTGAACAGGTTTCAATTTTTAATTACACTGATGACGCGAGAGCAAGATGTCATGGTTTATTTTCCAGACAGCTCGGACCAGGAGGTTCGATGCATGCTGAGCAGGGTGTGCCTCATCTGACTCAAAACTCTGCCTCACCCCTGCACCTTTAACCTTACCACCACATCTGTCCCCAACCACAGGCGTCAGGCCTAACATTCAATTATAACAATGTTTGGTTATGCCATGACTCCCTTTGCTGCGAGCAAAGCCGGAGTACGTCTGTGGTTCTCTGGACCAGCAGCTGGTGATTCAGAGTCAACACACCAGCAGAACTGCTTGTTAAAATAGAAGCCTTAATTAGACTGTGTTTCAGCAGTGTCACTGAAACCCCAATTAGAGCCAAGCAAATGTTCATTTTATACACTTGGATGGTTTAACACAAGAGTACAGCAGCAGTTTGAGTATCTGTTTTGCATAATTATTTGCTCAGCACCTGAGAAATATACAGCTAAAAGTATAATTTCCACAATGTTATTGTGACGAAGCACCTTTCAAATGACAAACAGACGTCACAATTTCAGCCTTTTCCTCCTCCACAGCTATCATTGGTAACCGTGGAAACAGACAGACGAGCAGAGGACCAGATTGATGATACGCTCAGCTCCACTGAGGGCAGATCTGTAGATTGGTACAGTATATACACATTATGTGTGTCTGTGGTCCATCTCAGCCAACAAGTTCAACAAGCTGACTCTGTGGGGGTCTAACATCAGAGGATGCTGATGATCAACAGGGAGTTTTGGGTCTTTTGAAGCAGCACTATATTTAGCTTTCTCGTGAGCATGTGGATGCCAGTATTCCAACTGAACAATCACCCTGGCGACACTTTCAACCTTCTTTTGCACCTCCCCATGCCTTCTGCCTCCATCTCTGATCTGTTGCTCTCTCAGAGAAGACAGAGGCGGAAAAGTGTGGCAAATCTCCTGAGATCAGACACCTGATCTCTCCTCCAGAGCTATACTGTATTACACGTTTGTTGTGGTCTATTTACACAGGCTTTGAATGTGATAAAGCGGGTTCCGTTTCAATGTGCGTTCACCCAGTACACCGTTGAAACCTGCTACTTCTTGAGCAGGCAGGTAAACAGTGACAGTTGATCAAACTGACTTTACACATTCACTTAAATTGACTGTCATTATTAATTAATGGGAGCTTTCTGTTGCTGCAGATAGTCAGTGTTATAGAGCACCAGACCATTTTCCATCATCCTTCTTTACCTCTTTGCACCGAATGAGGAAGCAGTGCCCTCTAGTGTAAGTTACTGGATAGTGTTCAAGCATTGAAATACATGTTTTATCCTCATCTCCATTTCATGTTCACTGTGATTCTACTAACCAACTTACAATACACTGTGGTGTGTGAATTTCCATTCTCGGTAATATATCACACAGTATTTTTTTTATTAATTAATTCTATACGTATTTGTTTGTATATTGTCACGATTACGTCTTCAAACTGTATTAAAAAATATGATTTAATTCCAGGTGAAGTCAACATTTTGCATGCTTTATTTGGACACATTTGGACATATTTATAGTCAGTCTCTCTCACAGTTTTAGAAGGCACCTGAGGTGGATTAGATGGTTACAAAAATACATATTGTGTATTAGGAGACTGACATTATCACAATGTAGTGTAAGATACATTGTTAAGTTCAAGTTATGTTGTTAAACTTCATTCAAAAGTGACTCAGTCATGTACACAGTAAATCCGGGCAAGACTCTTACACACAAGCTCTATTGTTGTTTCTTTCATATTAAGAGAGAGTTTGGGACACTCCTAGAATAAGATTTAATATTCCCAGGGATTAAAAAAAAACATGTCAGTTAGTACTTGCAAATATGGCTCACAAGTACATATGAGTTTGGCACAGCAAAATGGCAAATTTCATGGTTTGTTCTTCTCTTGGGACCATCTCAATGGTCTCATTTTTTCTGCTTTCCAGCCTCAGCATAGGCAATTAAAACATCTTTAGCACCTTTACTAAGTCTTGCTGCAGAGCAGTGAAGAAAGGGACGAGTAGATCTCAATGTCTTACCCTCTGTGGGAAGAAAGAAGAAATAAAGAATAAAGAAATGAAGGCGTCTTAAGCGATACAAAAAGAGTGATTTAGAAATTGGAAAAAAAAAAAAATCAAATACATTTTAAATATGAAAATAATGAGACTTTGGATGCCTTTGACCCATGGACCTGATATTCAAAAGTAATTTCAAAGTATAAGTATGAACACATATGTCATTATGTATGACTTACCTCCATAATAGTAGAGCATTGCAATGACAACAGCAAAACTGAAACAACTTAGAAAGAACATGGGACCTGCAGAACAGAGAAGATCGAGGTCTCATCAGCAACTATCGGGTCAATAAAAATAATAAGTATACTGTATGATTATCAGATCAGTAAAATGTTTGGCCTGTGTCTTTTTAAATATAGAATAAATCCATTGATTCACTAATACATGTCAAATGTATAGTTTAAAGTCAATCTATGGAGGCACAGATTGGTTTTTCACAGTGAAAAACAGGTATTTTTTTTTTTCCTTTGTATGGATCAGAATCAGAAGTTTTACTCCACATCACTGATGACCTATTTCCCCGCTGACATACCTTTGACCCAGTGGATGCACCCATGACTGTTCAAAGGAATGCAGGACAGAGGAAGCTGTTTTGGATGGCGGTGTGCACGTGAGCACAGCTGACCCACAAAGCCAGAGCCCTGAATGTAATGGGATGATGAATGGTGGAGCAGCGTAGGGCAGTGGGGCCCACATTCTGATGTTAGAGGTTAAAAGGTTCAGCAGACAACTAGGTTTGCTGAAGAACAAAGCCTAAACTGGGATTAAGGGGTTTATCTGAGGATCAGTGAGGGGTCCGGAGGCACCCTGGCTGCACTCACAAACTGTAAGACCACCACATTTAAAAACCCATTTTAAAAACCCACCCCGGTAGTCATGCAGCCATATGCGATCATTATATCTCTCTATCTAAAAAAACATTATTCTGCCCATTTTTCAAAGCATGCCATTATTCTTAGTTTGATGCTCTGCTTTCCAAACAGCTGCTGGTTTTCATTCTTTCAAGTACAAAGTAAAGTTGCAGACTAGCCATCTGCTTGAAGCACGTAACCCATCACAATGCCCATTTATTGTCTTTTATCATCATACTATGACAGCAGGTGCGGTGATGGAACCTCTTTAATCATGTATTCGACAAACCAAATATTCTCAAGATCCGAGAAACTTCAACTTAATGGAAATATAATACAAATTAAATATAAAAGGAAGGACAGGATCACGTAAACAAGGTAGTTCCTTCGATTTACAAGGCAGCTGTGTGTATGATTATTAAGTTTTGAAAATATCTTGTGTGCCCCTGCAACTTTGAACAGCATGCAGAAAAAGCTTAAGCTGCTTCATTTTTTTTATCCCAAAGGCTATTTAAATTTTTAATTTCACTGTATTTTACTTCTAGCGGTTCTTGTTTTAGCTGATTCATTTGCCTTATGTTTTAAATGCTTCAATTATTCGTAATGGTTTTATTGTATTACTGAATTGCATTCTATTGTTTTTAAACACATTTCTTATTTAAGATTCTTTTTCTAATCCCTTCGGTTATTCCTTAGGTTTTACTGTTTACTGAATTTACTTCAACATTATTATCACCAAATGTTTGAAGTATTTCTTGGATAAATGAAGCGTCATTCCCATACATACCAAGTTGAAATAAAGGTTCAAAGAAAAGCGTTTTCAAGTCTCTGCATGTCAATGTCATAAGCTGCTACTTAAAACACATCAATAATGTGCTTTGTGAAGTTGTTTACAGTATTATAGAGTAAGCCCTGTATTGTAGTAACTAGAATAAAACTTGCAAACAACTAGCATTTATGTTAAATGAAAAGCCTGTTGGTTTTTCTCCGGCTATTTAACTTTAAAATCACAATAGCACATCACATCTAATGCCCTGTTGTTAGTCACAGGAGTGCGAGATGTCCTTTATGTTTACCTCTGTCATTAAGCGTGAATCGCTCGGGGCTGATTTCCACACTCTTGATCCATTTTGCGTCTGACATCTCTAGAAGGGAGAAGGAAGAAGACAGGTAACATCCACTCCTTTCTGCACTGTATCAGATTCACTTGTTGAACTGCAGTTTAAGCAGCACTTTGGCTTCTCTCTGTATCTTAAATAAGATAAGGACAGACAGGGCAATTACACAGCAGGGAATCCACTATTATTGGACACCAGGGATGTTTTCTAGTGTAGACGCCTTAGTTTAAACACCTTAACTTTGAAAACACGACAGACATGAGAAGGGTTTTACTATGGGATATAATGCATGTACACATATATTGCATACAGATATATGGGCAAAAAAAATCTGTGCAGATGTATTGATTATTATCTCCTCGCCAAACAACTGTAACTACAGTAAACGATCCAAGTCTGTATGTAAATTAGGGCTGGATAATCTGACGGTTTGAATTCGGCACTAATAGTGATTCTTTAGAGTCTGTCGCGCCAAAAGTGTTTGATTAGACCAGATTAACCTGCAGGAGATTATGTGACAGGTTTTTCTGCCACTGATGAAATAAAATCACGATGACAATAGTGAGTGCGGTAATCCTGATTTTACATTAATGTTGAAGCAACTGAGCAAAACACAACATCAGAGATCATTTATGTTATTATGATAAGTGTTGGTGAGATAGATTATCCAATGAACTCATCATTATTTCTCATTATATACAAATTGTTATTTTAATAACAAACTAATTATCTATAGTGGAAAAATAGGTGGTGCTTCTAGTCTGTCTTTACTCTAATGTTCAAAATTAAGAAGATTGCAATTGAACTAGTGGATTGTAATTGTGATTAAAAAATCGTGATCTTTTGACCAGATTGCCCAAATGTAAAGTAAATAATATCTAAAAAAAAAAAAAAACATACAAATGTGAGTCTGTAAAGGAAGAAGCATGCTTTGGTTGAGTGGGTTCTCATCTGACAGCCTTTCGACTGAGCGGTCTTTATTAAAATGTCTGACACGCTCGTTGTTTTACCTCTGTGTTTAACTCTAGAGGGAAGGCTGGAGTACACGTCCTCTGCATGGATGTGAAGTCCTCTGTAGAATTCATGACATGCCTCCTCGCCTTTCCTATGCAGGTCCTTCAGCAACTCAGCTAATCGCACCTTGGTGGGCACTCTCAGGTTCCTGAACTGCAGAGAGACACATGCTGCTTTCAATCACTGCACAGACTGTCTCTGTAAACTCTGCTCCTGTTCCACCTCACTTTATTAACTACAAGTGTAAAGACATGACTGTCAAAACAGGATGTCTTCTTGTCTAAACTGTGCCAAATTTTATCTGTAGTGACCCTGTGGGCCTCCTTGTCACAGAGTATCTGCGGGTATGTCCTGTTAAGTTGCAGCACCAGTCTGTCAACCAGCTCAGTGTCCATCCTCTGGTCTGCGCACAGGAAGTGGGCGTCCCTCTGGAGCTGCTCATGGTAACCATCAGTGTCTAGCCAAGAAAAGACAGACATTACAGGACTGCGGGACACACAGGCAGAACATGGTGTTTAATATGATGCATTCTACACTACACACAGACAGTAGTGATCCGGTACAATTACAGCACGCTGTAAGGCTCTAACTGGAGGCCCAGAGATTTGATGTCTAGTCTTAAGTAGTGTCTTAGTAAGCTGGTACTGGCATCAGCTCTGTTCTGCAAGTAAATTACTTACAGGTTTATTCTCACTTTTAGATAGGTGAATACAGTCACCATAGAACTGTCCATATATGTTGTATTTTAAGCCCATACCACCCTTTCTATCATGTGGCTATGATGTATAACTATCACAGAGACACAAAGACAAGACATGCAGTAAAATACCAGTCTGACAGAGCTCATCTTCTTTTGGAGACTGTCTGGAGGGTCTTGGTGTTAGTGAATGTATTTTGTAGAATATATTTGCACAAAGTTTCTGTTATGGCTGTGCCAACCTCCAATTTCATATCACCCCATGCGAGATACACAAACAGATATACTTTAAATTGTCCTTCAGTTTTGAGATAACTCGTGTCCTTATCCTTGTCTGTGCAGTTTTGTCTTGACCTCGGGCCTATATGGTTTCTGAATAGTTCTATTTAGCCCCGTGCTACATTACACAGGAGCCTGTAGAAATGCAGCAAACAGCCAAGTACGTCTTTTATTAGCCTACCTGAATTAGTTAATCACTAACTATCAAAATCAAGCTCTAACAGTAACTGTAAACAGTCAGTTTAATATAAAGTCGGCAGTATTTTTTTCAAGATCACTCTGTTCTTCTGGCAACATGTTCTAACAATAAATGATGCAGGTTAAGCAAAGTCTTCCCGTTGTAGAATTGATTCCAATGCTTTATAAATGTTAATTGCGTGTAATTTGAATGTTCTGAAAGAATAACAAAATGTAAACAGACAGCTCTTTGTATTTTATTGCACAGGCAT
>JAPQRN010000025.1:10097117-10111797 GCA_037367275.1 Coranthus polyacanthus | reverse complement strand
ACCAATTTATTACCGCAACGAGTGAACTTAAAGCGCAAAAGCAACAAGTGGCGCACACGTATAGCGCAGTCGGCGATCGGTGCAGGGACTACGGCGCACGACCTAAAACGCGTCAACACACCGTAACACTTGATTCACAAACCTGTCATGCTGACAAACGATCTGAGGTTCTTCTCGTTCCTTCCGACGGGCCGCGGGCGAAACTTCCTGCTCTCCGCGGTGTGACGGTCTCTGCTGCCCCGTTACATCAGCGCGCTCCGCCGCTGAGACCACATGGTGCGGCGTGCCACATGACCGCGTCCACGATCAGGTCGTGGACGGGCGACGGCAGACTGAGCCGAGAGGCAGATTATCAGGAGCTGCAGCTAGGCTTACAGTTTCAGACACTGGACCACAGCAGAGTCATTTATCACTTTATTTCATTTGCGTCCATCCACTTGACTGGCCTGTAGCAATAAGCGTATAAATAAAAAATAAGAATGAGAATATTTATCGTTTTAAGTAGGCGTAATACATTCTTTTTTCTTTTCTTTTTTTTGTTGTTGTTGTTGAGAAATTTGACATTCCCACGTGTAGCTACATTAGCCTACATCACACATACACAGTACAGCACAAGCCTTAAAGTGTTTGGCTGGCTTGAAAACAACTGCATTCATCCCACGGAGGGAAATGTACACCAGGGACCTCACCCCATTGCAATACAGTAGCTCTCCCTTTATCATTAAAAAAAGTATTTATTTACATTCCTTAAAAATGTATATTTACATAGTCCCCATGCATACCAGAGAGCCTGCTTTCCTCTTGTCGTGGACTTTTCTTAATTACGTTTCCAGGCAACTTTCTCAACTGCCAACAACATTGTGAACCATTATCTAATAAACACCTTCATTGTTAATTTAAACCTCAACACAACAATTTAATTGGTGCCTAAAAGGCTCAATTACGAAAGAAAGTCCCTTGACCTTCTAACTGCAGGGATCCAACAAGGTTGATGTCATTATAGTGCACTGGCGCACCGTTCTCGCCAGAGGGCAGTGTGCCATCACATTTCGCAAAAGGCACGTAAGTCTGTCAGATCAGCATGTCTTTAGGTTGCTCATAACGTCTACTGCAGACAAAATTTCAACAAGATCAGGAATGTGTAGCTTCGTACTTCATGATGTCCTTGCTGATTGTTGCACAGAGAGAACACGCTCTTGACTGATGGTGTTCCCATCCTGTGCAGTGTGTCCTCAGACTGATATAATCCTTATGGAAAATTCTTTAGCAGAGTTTATATTCCTCAGGTTAGACTCATCTGTAATTCCAGGCAAACTGCTCTGCTGTGCGCCTCCATACTGCCACACCACACTAGGCCCTGCAGCAGAGATGTGGACCAGGCCTGGGCTCGGAGTTTGACAAGCTGCCTGTGGAGGCTTGAGGCACTGAGACTGACTGGAGATCGGTGCAGATTCTGGGTTTGGAGGTAAAAGAGGCTGGTTGTATTCATGTCCCGGGAGAGGGGGGAGTGAAGGAGCAGGGCCATAGGCGCAGGGTGGAGGGGGGGCAATCCAGTCATAAGAATATGGCTGAGGATATCTGTGGATGACAAGATAGGAAGAACTCCCCTCAACGGTCTGCACACATTTGCTGTTTTTACTCATTCATTTTTTGGAGCATTTAGGGAAAAGCGAGGTCAGTTTTTACCTGCAGGCTTGTGAGTTATCACGCAGCGCTGGGTCGTGCGCATCCCACAGTGACAGCACCTTTTCCTGGGTGTTGTTATTGTTGTTGTTTCTGCCTTTGTGATTGTAGCGGGACCTGTTGTGCTCCTGCTGTTGGGCCTGCTCCTCCCACTGCCACACATCTGACTCCCTGCAGACACGCGGGTTAAAATTCACAGTATATCATTATAGAACCGATCAAAGCAAACTGACGAAGAACTCTCACCTGTGGACATGCATGTGTGTGGTTTTTTTTTTCCACATCGTTTACTTTCACTGACCTCTCCAGCTGTTTCCTTTTGTCCTCCTCAATGCAGTCTAGCAAACAGCAGGTGAGGAAAGCCATGGACATGAGAAAGATGATGGCCGAGCTCACAATAGATGCCAGCACAGCCACGCGGAAACCGTAGTCCTCGTTGAATGAAAGAGCTGGAGTTAAAGAGAGGAAACTGATTTACTGAACTCGATTTCCATGTCAGGCACTCAACAAGCAAGCGTCCGTAGTGCTTACAAGACAACCACGTACATCATGTAAAATCATAACGATGTTAAATCGGACTCATGTACCACACAAAACATTACACCACTTTTGTCTTTAAAGATATTGTCCACCACACAGACAGTTCAAATACATCAAAGCTCAGAGAGATTGAAATAAAGCCATTTTGCAACAAAGCGCACTTGCCAGCTCATCATTAAAAGGACAATAAAATGTAAATTTAATTTTCAATTTCTTTCGGTTTCACATCACACAGCTTCTTCGCTCCCATGGTGATTGATCCTGAAATATAATTAAGATTGTGCTCCCACTTTTTCCACTCACTAACCATAAGAAAGACTAAATGTGCACCTGGTCTGCCTGCATTAGCATTAATATTCTCCTTTAATGAGCTTTATCCTCAAGCAACAATTATTTTTTTCTCTAATGTATTCTCACATAATTTAAAGCATTAATTATTGCAGGCCAAATTTAACTTAACTTCATACAATAACTTCATTCAATAGACTGCCAATCACATAATGTTTAATATATATTCCATCGCTTCTGAATAATGAGCAAACAGACAGTTCAGAGGAAGTTTTGTAGTCTCTGCAATTCTGCAATTCTTCCAGTGAAAGCTTTTGGAACATTTAATCTGCAGGCAAACACACACATCTTTTTGATTTCAAGTGTATGAGAAATAGATTCATAAGGTTAACATCCACGTTATTATGTGCGCAGCAACTCCCACTCTTTCTATATTAACATGCATTCCAGGGACACATTTCTTTTTCTGTTTCTACTTACGTTTACAGTAGGTCTCCCCAACCCACTGGGTGCTGTTGGTGACAATGACGCACATTAGATTACCTCCAACCAGTTTATGTTTGGCTGGGCACTGCAGGGAAATAACGGTGCCCACATTGGTACCATTGCCCTGGATGATCCTCTGGGAGCCCAGGGCTGGCAGGGGCATGGGTGTGCACTGAGCCTGGGAATGACCTAAAAGAAAAAGAGTTGATGGTCCATTGATGATGGCATGAAAAAGACAGAGTGTATGCAACAAAAATGCAGTTTGACTTATATGTTAATATGTTTGATGTGCATTTGTAAAGGAGTTTCCACAGAGATGATCAGAAGTCAAAGTAGCACAGTACTGCTGAAGACTATGAACAACAAAGAAGAAGGGAGCACTGCAGATGAGATTTGTTGTGGAATGGGGCAGTAATTCCACAGCTATCAGCTCTGAACCCCTGTAGGGGCTGCACAGCACCGTGTGACAAAACACCACCCCCCATAACAGCCTGGTGCTTTGCTGCACTGAATTCTAACAGTATCGAAGCAGGAAATGTGATAAATCATTAAACAAAAGGCCTGCAAGGCTGGTGGAAACATTCAGCCCATCTGGAGCCATGCTAAACAACCAGTTATCAAACAGCACAGCGCAGTGTTCAGCACATTACAGGAGGGAGGTCTCACACTGTGTCAGCTAAGTACGCCAGCAGTCTGGCATGATCAGCCATAACATAAGAGTATCATTTCATCATGACACAAGCTGTTGGAATGCAAATAAACACTGACATCAGTTCGGTGATTTCCAACAGAACGATAATGCGATCAGGTCCAGGAAAACTCTCAACCATCTTGTTTACAGAGGGAAATCTGCTTCTGGTTTCCACTTGAAAACAATGGCGTTTTGACTCAGGAGACATTTTTTGATCTCCTTTACCATTATTAGATGATATATATCTAAAAGTTGCCATTCCAAGTGGCACACATGAGGTGGTTTTATCATGGTGTGATGCATATAAAAAGTTTAAGTTCTTGGTATATTAGCCCAAAGACAGACAGAAAGAAAGGCGATGAATGCAAAGTGAAATTCATTTCTTTCTGAAGATATAAACAGGGTTCACTTCAGATCACGTTTCAGAGACACTGGGCCTGGCAACTGGGATGAATACACTGATGGCGAGCAGTCCACCATATTTACGTTTATGTAACACAAGGTCGCACTTCGATGCTGATGAATAGAGAGAATCACTTTTATGTAACGTGCGTGCCCGCGTGCATGTGCTGTGTGCATAGGCTGAAGAGTTTCTGGTGAAACTATAAAGGTGCCGTTGCTCTCTTCCTTTCCACTTCCTCTTTTTTAAATTTCTATTAGGCTATTTATTGCTCTTTAAAAATCAACAACTTAATTGGATTTGAATCAAAACCGGGTTATCTCATTTCGACGCCCTGAAATATATGTGTAAGATATTATTTACAGCATAATGAACGCAATTCGGATTTCACCCAGTTATAATGCCACACACACACACACACACCACACACAATGAAACACTACACGTGTGTAGGTATTGTAGGGGGTAATATTTGAATAAGGACTAATTTGTATATTGTATGGTTCTAAAAATGTGTCGCCGTACAGTCTTTATCTATATGTTCTACATTTTATGAATAGAACTCTGCAAGGTGCCAAAAACAAACGTCCATCGCCCACACGCTCGACTCGAGTATGAATGACAGACCTTTGGTTGCTATTTAGATGTGTCTTATGTGCGTCTTACCTGAGTTATTCCGCTCACTGCTCTCATTTTTGTTTGTAAAATCAGTTCTGGACACATCTCCTATGGACGCTGTTGCCGCTGACATGGTGATGACAGACAGACACCCTCAGTCCGCTCTTGTGGTTGTGCGTAAAGACTGCGCAACGGTGCTCCTCTGTGCTTGGTACAGGGTAAACAATACGGAATTCCGTTGCTAGAGTTGTGCGTGAGCTTCTCCGTCCTATTCTATTTCCCTCCCAGTGAACGGATTGTGATTTAAAGAGTCCTCCCACAATGTTCTCTCCTCGCAACACAGGCTACACTTATTCTAATGCCCGCTTTGGACAGCGCGCTGTAGCCTCTGTCGCGCAAGCGGATGAGCGCTTGGTAGGACCAAGTAAGATAAAGTAATCGGTCGAGACCTTGTCGACCAAAGCAAAAATGACTGTCCAACTTGACATGACAGGCCAGGTCGTTTTGGATATCAGAGCGGCGCTTTGTAAGCAGGGCAGTGATGAGTAACTCCTCCCGCAATAAACCGCTTTATGTGGGCAGGAAGTCGCAGCTGCTCGTTTTCACCAGGATGTGTTTGATACCAGGTTAAAATGTACAACATACATATACTCAGTGATGCATAGATCATGCACTAGGAGTGCCCGGGGGTTCTACTGCATAGCTTGTACTTCTGAATTCATCTTTCTACATTTTCATCTTTAAAGACTAAAACGTGGTTCCAGCCCAAGGCGAGGACTTGAGAGGTTGCATCGCTTGATCAGGAGGTCTGTCCCATGGAGCCTTCATGCTGCAAATTACTCAATGAAAACGTTTCTCTTTACTTACGAATTTACAATTCAGTGATGGATAGTCACTGAACTGATGCTTAACATCTAGTTGCAAGCAACGGATGGTTATTTAAATAATACTGGTAGCTGAAAAAAGTAGTTGTGCCAAATATATTTTCCAGAATTGGAAGAAAAGGCTGTTCGTGTGACAAGACTTGAAAAGATCCCTAAACAATAAAACACGTCAAAGGAATTTACTGTGCATTTGATGGTGTGATGCCAACAATCCTCGTTTGACTGGACAAGACCACAGTCACTGTAGATGAATAGTACACGTTACTAACCATCTGACTGATAAACAGAGAAGTTTTCACTTCTGTTTCTGTATCTTGCTGTGTCACAGTTCAATGGGCTTGTGGTGAGAAGTGCTAACATGTAACTGGAAGATATGAATCATGTGTTAACTGTTAGCAAAATAGTTTAAGGCTAAAGAATGACCAAACTGCTTTAAGTGGTCCCTTAATAAACATGAGGGATCCTAGTAATGTGTAAGATTAAGACTGATAAACAGGCAGCCTATACCTAAACATGGGAGCGAGGTCGAAAGGACTTTCAAGTCTCATTAAACAAGGACAAAATAGGTTAAAATCAGAATAACAACAACATACTCTTAACGTACACTTACGTACAAACACAGCCGACTAAGCAGAAACTGCAACTATATAGAGATGAACTGAATTGAAACGTATTAGTAATATTGTTTGCATATATGCTAAAGCAGCCCGGTTTTTGTGGGTACATAAACCCCTATGTTGCCAGGCTACACAGTGCTTGTTGTTAAAACAATTAAAGTCAGACTAAGCTTTCTGTTTTATTGGATGCTTCAAAGTTTTCAGAGATAATCTAAGTGGGTTTGTGAAAAACAGCAACACCTGAAGGCCCTCCTGGTGCATTTTAGCATTTTGTCATATGCACCTGTTAGTTACATGTGTTATAGTGGGTGTTTGTTTTGGGCTACGTAGCCGGAGGGCACATTAAATCAGTGACCATTAGACCTTTTTTAAACCAATAGTAATATACGTATATCGAGGTAATGCTGCATAGTCCCAGCTTTACACCATCCTTAATTGTGCTGCTGTGTTTTTCTGTTCTGCTCACAAACTGCTGGGCCGGTGCACTGGGTCAGTGAATGTAAACATTTAGATACAGGCCTATTGACTGAGCCGAGAGGAAGCCTCCCTCCGGCAGATCCAGACTGCTGTTTCTCTGCTGCCGATTTATTTGACTCCTTCCATTTGTTTTCACATGGCTTCTTTTTTTTTTTTTTACTTTCACTGACTTTTGGTTTTACTCTAACAAACGTTGATGCAAAGTGAAGCAGTTGTAAAACGTACTGTGAAGGTACTGTTTTGTCCCTCCCGAAAGTACTTGTCTCCACATGAGCAAGCCAACTCTCGTTACTTCCACCTCTGCATTTAATGCATACACAGATATACGGACACGGTTCCTGTTTTTCGGTTTGCATTCACATCAGAAAGCTAAGCCACACTTTTTTTTTTGTTCAAATTCGCACACCACTCTGATCTCATTGAGTATTCATGGCACACATGAGACTGTTTCTGCTGTCGGTGATAAGTGTCTCCACAAGCACAGACCTGTTCACCTGAGCAAACCTCCACACTCCACCTCAGACTCACCAGGGGCTCCTGCTCAGGAAGCATTTTGCTTCATCAGTCAAGATTATCGTAGTTGATTGTTGTTCATACAGTGTGTGAAAGCTCGAGATGCTTTTTTCTAAGCTGCACAAAAAATAATGCTATTTACTGTAGCAATAAAGCCCATTGAGAAGGCATGAGGCACAGATATGAGTTTAATGGCTTTTTAAAATTTCTGGTGTACTTTCATCATTTGTAGAAAAATCTTCTCCAAAAAATGTCAAGTACAACAATGGAGGGAAGACGGAGTTCATATCACAGTTTCACTGATGGTTAACAGCATCAGACTGATAAAAACAGTGTAGCTGTGGGTTTAACTTCATTTCGTGACCGATGTACTGGATTGAAAATATAACAACATATAATGGTTGGAAATAAGCACAACTTCAAAGAACTGTGTTGACTATTGAAGTATCCTTTGACTGCACCAAGTATTAGCCTCAGATGCAGACATGGAAAAGTAAGCCACAGTGGAGGAGGACATTTTGAGAAATTAGTCAGCTTAAAATGTTCAACTTTTCTCCTGATGTGTAGAGGGTTGCTACAGTAACAGTTAATGTGTTCTGGTAGATTCTCAGTGGGTACAGTTTGGACTCAGTGCTTTCCATTTTACTCTGCACCCAGGACTGTGTGCTCTGTACTTTGTTCAATCCAATAGACAATCTGGAAGCTTTCTAATGAAGCCCTCGACAGTCAATAGTGCCTCTTTTTCTGTAATAAAGAAGGAACAGAGTAAGTATCGAGCGCCTTACTTAACGAGTGACATCCTCACCAAATGAATGCTTCAAGTCATTGACCATACAAAGCCGGGAAGCTTGAATGAAAGAGTAAGAAATATGAGAGACTAACCTGAACAAAAGGAAAACACACTCTGCGGAGATTGCATTATTAATCTGATCTGACAGGAGAGACAGTGAGAGGTGACGCAGGTGAGACTGGTCAGCTTTGTGCGTCCGCCCTGCCCCTGACACAGTGTGAAACAGTGACGCCGCTGGTAGGGAACCACTCCATCACAGAAGTAATTAAGTAGAGCAGGAGGGGCACCATCTCGTACTGCCAACGGCTCCATCAACACTCCAGCTCGAACTAGGCCACATATGGCAGGAGGTTTGGGTGGAGGACACTGAAGGTGACCTCTCCTAAATGTCCTTGTCTAGTTCTTAAAGTGGTAAAACAAACAGTCAGATGATCAGTGAGATGATATGGTGTACTTTGCCAGCGTCAGCCATGAAAAAACAATGTTTTATTCAAAGCCATCTACATAGGGTAGGAGTTTCTTTGTTGAGGAATTATTGATATGGAAATGCTGCACACTATGGGGGTCACCATTACAGGTATGAGTTGACATAAACCTGCTAAATGAGCTCCGTTTTGGTCCGCCATAGCCCCATTAAGGCTGAATTATGACTCATCCAAAGCTGTAAGAGTATAACAGCATTTGGTTGAGTTTCCTAGTTAAAAATAGTCCCGACTACTCCTAAATAGACGCATTCACTCATTTTTCCCACACATGTAATATAATAATTATTGCTCCAACCATTGTCTTCTTTATAATAAATGAATCATTTTTTTCAGGCTGGATTGTGGCCACCAGCGACTGGATGGCTTCATAAATCTGTTCCTCCATAAGCTTGCTGAGAAGAGCGAGAAATAAAAGGGTGAGGATATGGGAAATGGATGGCAGGTAATAAGAATGAGAGTTGAAGAGGAAATTGAGATGATTGAGTGTTTCTTTGCCACGGTGCCAGCTGAGACATGCCCGGCGTGCAAGGCATGGGTAACAGCTGAACAGTGTTTCTTAGATACTACAGAGGATGAGGGGCAGTATACCTACAAGGAGGAGAAATCGAGTCAGTGGATATATTTTTTTGTCGAGGATTTGTTCATAAAGCCACGTTGAATAGCACCTTACTTTAATATACATACTCCTAAAAAGTACAGTTTTTCATATCCCGCTAAATGTCTTTTGCCAGCTACTTTAATAAATGGATATGTGGAGTGGCTTTTGTAATGGAGTTGTCAAGGGCGCCAGTCATGAAGCCCAGCGTCTCCTCTGTGTTATTTCCAGTGTGGATGACCCTTGCTTCATGTCATTTCCTCTCTCTCTGCCCTTATTTCCTGTCTCATCTCTACTCTGTGCTGTCAAATAAAGGCTGAAAATGACCAGAATGAACAGATAGACTCTTGAGATTAAGCGAGCGCAGACGGTTCAGTGGTTCGACTGAATTTGGCTTTTGGTACTGATGCACAGAGGAAAATGATAAATATTGTAAAACCAATGAGTTTACTGATCAAAATGATTTTGCCTTTTCTCATAGGCAGGTGCCAGTGACCAGTCCGCCGTTGCATCACGTCGCTGCAGTCCTTCCAGACAGATTCATCCTCCCATAGACCTCCACCCAGATGCTTTCAACACACCTGCCACTGGGGGGGACAGAGAAATGGATGAGAAAAAAAAAGAGACATTAGCAAAAAGAGAGAAAGAGTCGGAAAGCGTGAAACATGGACAGGGACTTGCATCATTTTTATTGTGCCACAGTTACTCCTCAACTTCCTCAAATGCCTACATGACTGGCGCTACCGGGGACATTTTCCACCGAGGATGTGAAGTGCTTACAGCAGGGTGGCCCTCTCCTGCTAAAGACAACAAATACCACATTAATGTCTGTGGAGAGTAGAAGCCCGTGTGCTTAAAGGGGTGAGAGAAGTGGCAAAACAGAAATGGCAGCTAGATGATGAGTTTGATAACATAAAAGAGAAATCAGCTTTTCAAACCAGGGCTGTCACTGCCTGGTTCACAAGCCTCGTATCCGGTCTTATTTTTTTATCTTCAACCGTTTACAGGACACGCTGTAAATGAAAACTACAGTACATGTTCAAATACATTTCCGAATTACTCAATTGTTCCGTCAGCGGGTCACATACTTAGCACTGTCAATAAATAACTGCTCTAACAGTGACTGGGTGTATTTCTATAATTAAGATTTTGTGCATAACACCCCTCTATGTGCGGGTCATTTAGCTCAGCTTGATTTGTCTGTGCTATTTGCCAAATGAGTCGTTCTGAGATTTTTATTCCAAATGACCTCTGGTTTCTTCCAGCGAGCTTTTGATGCTGTGCGTGTTGCTGCATATCATGTTGCAATGTTTTATTCAAGCTGATGAGATGTTAGATGTTCTCAGTGATAAGATATTCAGGTCTGGTGTTTTATACATCATTTGTGCAATGGACCAGAGCAGACAGTGTTCAGTTATGGATGGTGTTTTCTTCATTAGGTGTGCTCATTTAGACTGCAGCATAATTGAATTAAATGCAGGCTCACACGCATTACTTGCCTGTCAGAACTAAAACTTGTGTCGGCTGAGGGAAATAAATGATAAACAAGGTTTACTTGAGTATAATTTTAGATCTATATTATTTTCCCCAGAAAAAGAACTGTTTTGTTTTGTGGGAGGGTGTTTGTAGGAGGATGTGGAAGAGAGGGAAAGTCATGGGCGCTCTAGATAATGGAGCCATAGATAATAAAGCTCTTTTGAGGCTATTTTGGTCATTTACTTAAATAGACCTCAAATCATCAGCGTCAAATCCAGCTTAACAACCTCTAATTAGCATTTAATGATAGGATGACCAACCTTCTCCAGTGGATGTAAATCTTTTTTTTTTCACTTCCACTAAATTAAAATGAAAAAGTGAATGACGGTGATGTATTATTTTATTACAGGAATTGATCATCATCTCTGATCAACCGTGGTACCACAGATTCTTTGATTAACTGTGGGACATTTCTCCTGAGTATATGAGATGTTTGGGGTTTTTTTTTGTTTGTTTCACCGAAGAGGTCAGGCTGTGACGTGTTTAAAACAACAGTTATACTAAGATTTAATAAGTTCTACGTTTATATAAAACGTACAGAGAATACCTTGTTCAGTGAGTTGTGGAACAAACATTCTACGTGACAGATTCAACCTGAGAGTTTTGCCATAGCACAGCTGGCATAGCTGTGTAAAACAAAAGAGACTGGCATTTGCAATGAAACCAATGTACCAAGAAAAAAAAAACAAAAAAAAAAACACAAGATGAAAACGGCAGGAAACAGTCGAAACCATTTCCTTTAGAGGAATGGAGAACTGTCTGGCTTGCTTCACCACAGTATGCAGAGGAAAGTTTCAGCACTTGCGTGAGTCTGTTTGTGTGTGTGTGGGTGTTGCTGCAAATAGGAGAGCTAAAAGGCAGCATGATGCAACCCTTCACATCTATATTGCATGCATGACCTCTGGTTAGGTGGTGCATCATCATGTTTTTATCCAACAGTGTGTGGTCTCAGCTGAACATGAATCCCAAGAAAAAAAAACCTAATTGTATAAGATAAGCTTGGTTAGAAACATCTGTTGTTTGACCCTGAAAATTTGCTTTGTCAGAGTCAGAATGTTTGCTGCATTATAAACTGTAATCAGTATAGGCTGCGTTGGGTTTTGATGCTTGTTGGTCGTGTGTTTAACACTGTGAGCAGGTCAAGTGGTCTTCCTTTCTTGGATTGTTTTATGATCATGTTTTATGAATTTACTGGCAACGTATTCGCGGTTATTGTGATAACTCCAGACCAAAGTGTTGGAGAGAAAATCATCCGACTTGCTAAATGTTGTGGTTCTGTACGTATGACTAAAAACACAAGTAAGGGAAACTACAGGGACAATTTGCTTCCACTTTCTGCAAATAGGTAGGCCAGTAGGGGTGTGTATTTTTTTTACGGTTGGAAATGCAAAATGCAAATGTTTCTAGGCCACACACACACACATACACAGACACATGTGCAAACATCTGGTAAGAGGCTTATGCTTCATTGCCACATGACAGCTTTCCCATTAAAACCATTCTCCTCAGCTGTTGCGCGAGAGGAAAAGGCATCACAGAATTATGGCCACAGCTGGAAACCCTGAAAAATCTTCATTAGAATTTTGCTTTTACCTTCGACCGTTCTCTATCATGTTCCTGACAAGAATAACGCCTACGTTCGACCAACCTTTCGTGTTCATCAATTCTGTGCCCTTGATGAACAGAGTCATTAAGACAAGCCTTGAGGCCTCTGATATGTTCCAGTCCCGCTGCAACCTATGTCAGCGGTCAGTTTCAGTCGCACAGACTCAAATAAAACTGAAAACAGAAGAGAGTTCTCAGACAGGAGGTGTTTAAACCTCTACTGACGCAGAAAACTTCTTCTCACAAACAATTAGACGGTACAACTTCCTGCCCACAAAGCCGGAATGTCAACTACCTATATCCACATTATTCTACAGTTGACAAAAAAAAATCTGCTCGGATATATTTTCAAAAGAAGAAAAAAAAAAAAGGAGGGACTTGTGTTTTCTAGGAGAGGACTCTGGAGGGATGATGAGGGCTTATCTCAGCATGGTCTCTGTCCTGCAGTACCTACGCTGCTCCACTCTGTTCTAGATGTACAGCATGTAAAACTATGACAGAAGGAGGCAGTCAGCAGTTTGCTCTCTATCTCTGCACCAAAGCTCACAGCTCTACAGAGACGCAAGCCTTCCAATTCATCATTTTGACACTTAGTGTTGACTTGCTAAATAAAGAAGTTATGGTTCATACCTCCTATCAATAGCTGTCCGCTATCCTTTTTTTTTTTTTTTTTTGCAAATGTACATTAATAAATTTATGCCCTCGAGAACTGCAAAAGCAAGTGTGATGACTGCAAAGTTGAGGCAAAAAAAAAAAAACGAGAGAGAGGGAGGGTGAATTGAATCAAGATGTAGAAAATTGGATCTAAGGCAACCACAACAGTTTTATACACCCATTCCATTCCACACCTTCTTTTATATACACATGCATTTCTGAGAGTTGAAATCAGCCATAATTCAATCCTTTCAGTAAGTCACGTTTTCCTATTCAATGGATTTTTCCTACAGCAGCTGGGTTTTCTTCACGATGAAACTGATCACACCCCCATGCAATTTTGAGCGTTAAACACATGCAATCTGGTGAATTTTATTAAGAAATTTATGCCATCAGTTTATGGTGGAAATGTCTTTATTTATATAAAGGAAAACACAAATTCAGACACCGGGTAATGGAATATACAGTACTTTCAGATATTCTGTATTGGATTCAAATATTTGTTCTCCTGTTCCCCAACAAGCAGCATGTTTAAAGAGGTCTAACCTGCAGCCCCTTACATAGTGGAGAGTGATTTGGAAAAATTCCACAGCTGTAGCTGTAACTCACTAACTTTTCTTAATAACCTAAAAATGTTTTTTTTTTTTTATTTCACATTGCACCAGGAAGCTTCATGTTCACAGTGACATAAAGTATTTTATATTTGATTTAAATCAATTTATATACGTGGCCTAAATAAATTCCAGTTGATTAAATTCAAATTCCAACGTGTCACTTTGTCACTAAATCACTGCTGCTGCAGGTAATACTGGAAGTTTATCTGCTCTTCTTATCAGTTAGCAAGACGTTATGGACAGGAAATTACTTTAGCTACAAACAAGCAAACAACACAAATAACATCTGTACAAGTTTAATTTAATACATTCAACAATATAATCCAGCTATTTTCAGCACTTTGTTGTTCTAGGTCATCTTAAGTGTTATTTCAGTCACTGCAGGAGTGTGTCTTACTTTTTCAGCGAAACTGTAATTTGTAGAAACTTACAAGCGCCACAAGAAGATAACAGTAACACAATAAAAGCTCTGTTAATCAAAGCAAACGGAACTGGGTCAGAACGAGGTTTCATACTAAATAGGACCATTTCTTACTTATTAAACAGAGGAAATTAGAAATTAAGGCCTGACTCTAATACAAGGCCATACTTCTGACATTATAGTATTTTTTTCAAAATAAAAGTTCTCAGCCTGTTTCATCTTTTTAATGGGCAGAACAAATGCGGGTGGTCTAAATATTGAGGAGGGCGTGTCTGGGATTATCTTTCGACACCAGATTTAGACAGCAGTACTGAGATGACCATTAAATAATCTGCCTGCACTGCTAAGACCTTGCATTAAGTCAGCAGAGTACAGGGAGTTTCAGAGCTGTTCGCATGGTGACAGATGGATATTTTGCTGCAAACAGCCAACCTGTTCCTTTAAAGAGGCACAGTGTGCTTGGCTTCATGTCGATAAAGGTTTTTCTTCCCACAGTTGCAATAGATCTATCTCGTCCAGTGCTTTGAATCCATATCAGACACTCTTAAAATGCATACCCACAAGCCAAGATAAAAATGCACTCAGGAAACCGTATCAAAGCCGACAAAGGCTAAAAAGTGAAACTACCATTTTTCATTTTTAAAATCCAAATTATTTTTTCAATATTTTCACACTGCCAAAAAAAGTGTAAAGTCAGTCAAAATACTGTAGATATCGTGAACTGAAACAAAAACAGAAAGTGAACATGAATTGAATAACCAGACAGGTCTAGCAATGCTAACA
>JAPQRN010000025.1:10077206-10092126 GCA_037367275.1 Coranthus polyacanthus | reverse complement strand
GTGTGTGTGTGTGTGTGTGTGTGTGTTCTTGTTTTTGTTTGTCTCTAAGTGTGAGCCTCACCTCAGGCGCAGCTTTCCGTTTCTGTTCACTAATTCCTAGATTCTCCAGGCTAAGGCTGGCTTCAAAGCACTCCGGGCACACTCGACTCGTTTTGTTGTCCAAGGTCTTTGAACACTTTGCACAGATGGCCTGCAGAAGGACAGAGAGAGAAGGAGAGACAGCGTTAAAATACCTCTCAGCTCACAGTTAACTGTCCGAAAGATTTTCCCACTTGTTCTCCGACTTCTCTCTCCTTCACCTCTCAAATTTCTCTCCTAACATCTGCACTCACCGCTCCACAGGCCTTGCAGTGGTGTTTGCGTTTGGTGAAATTGAAGCTTTCATTGCAACCTTTGCACGTCTGCTTTTCTTTCTCCTTTTTCTTGGAACTCTTCTGAATAAAACAGAGGAAAAAAAAATCAAGTAGTCAAACGTCAAGGTCCTCAGCCTGTTCAGTTTCTGCACAAATTAACCAAGCGGGATGTGTGAAGGCTTTGTTTATCTTGCCTGTTATCTTGCCTCTCCCTAATACTGTATTAGACCCTTTATATAGAGACGCAGGCAAATGGACATCCACACAGACAAACTGAAGTAGAAATCAAATTCACGTGTCATACAGATAACACGTGAGCTTTCTATCCTTTTAGCACAGCATTCTTCCAATCCAGCCTCATTGTCAAATCTTTTAAAAAGAAAATACAAGGATCTCTTTAAACCCTTTGTTCACACAGATTTTACACACAAGCTCAATATTTGTTTTTTTTCTGCGACATGAAGACAATAGTGACTGTAAGTTAAAGTTAATGGAAACAGCCCAAAAAAACGGGCTGAAGAATCCCTTAAGTGAGAAAGTTAAAAGGACAAACCGGTGTTTAAATTATTTGTAGTATTTTTAAAATCTGATTGTCACATCGTTTTATGTTATACTCAAATAAACACCATTGCACAGATTTTTTTCATCAGTGTCATCAAAGAGGCTCAAGAATTCAGTGATTTATATTCTTATGGTAACATACTGTCACTATAAACCACTCCTTCAAGTACCACAAGCATGCCACACTGAACAGAATATTTTCCTGTATAAAAATATCTTACCCTTTCATGCAGTCTTTCGCCATCTGAGTCAATGGATGTGTTGCACCAGGGACCCTGGGGAGAGGAATAAACACACTGAGCACCAGCAGCCTTCTCCTGCACTCACATATCTCCACCACTAGGTGGCAGTCTGAACCAGCTGAATCTGCTCCTCTGGCTTGTGTCAAGTTACTTTTGGCCAGAATCCAGCTCCAGCCAGCCCAAAGTGGGTCAGAGCAGATCTATAAGAGTTTTGTATACACTTTGACTTAGGCTTTCCCTATTAGGTCATGAAAGAGTTCTGGGAGAAGAGACTCGCAGACGCTACGTGTACGACTGTCAGAGATGGAAAGAAAGAGCTTCTTTATACGTATGATTGTACCACATCCATAGATGGGGAGTTGTTTGGGCAGACAAAGGCCGTACTATGATGGACTCCACTAGCTTCTGATGATTAATTGCACAGGGTTGCCCACTAATTGACTGATCAATGAAGTGACTGATAGAGGGGGTGAGTGACAAACCGGTGAGTCAGGTAGGTGGTCATCTTCTCGGGAGAATGAGCTGTTGAAAGCTTTATTGAACGTTTCACTGTTTTGCTTGTGCCGCTCGATGGTGGCCAGGATCACCTGAAAGTCAGAAGAGATTTACAGAACAAAATGAGCAGGGATGAAGAGAGCAAAGAAGGAAAGGAGAAGAAACATTGCCTGTGTCTGATTATTATCAGGCACACTGAATTTCCATGCATTTGTCATGTTGTACCATCGTGAGGCTAAAAGTATGTTACAGTCTGGATCTGATAACTGTCCTGTGAAGTGAAAGCTTAAAGTTGACTTTTTGTTGCACTTAAAGAATCTGTTAGTAAATTCAAAAGGATTAAAGTGTCTCAAATGAAAAGGAAAAGATAAAGGGAGCCTCTCCTTTCTCTCTTTGAATGTGAACAAGGAGATCATCGGTGGCGTTCCGTCTACCCTGACAATGCTCCAAACGAACCACAGCAGTGGTGACATCAAAGCTCCTCTTGCTACAGCTTCAAGGACAGTGTCCAGAGACCTGCCTCTCCAGTGACGCATAAATAAACCTTTTCTTCCCCAAATCTTTTGATTTCACTTCCTGTCAGCTTATTAAATGCTCCCTCTATTCATTTATGCCCCTCTCTCATGCTTAAAAACGCCCACCAGCCCTTCCAAGCTGCGAAATATTTTAATCAGCTTTACCCTGCTGTAATGAGCTAAATGTGCAATAATGAGGGGCTTGATTAGAGAATATAATTCCCAAACACACTGAAGGAGTGTGGGGAGGAAATCTCTAAATTCATTTTTTTAATAAGCAGTACTACGAAAAGGCACAAGACCAAACGCTGTGTGAGCATGCGTGACAGACAGGAGACTTGTGTGTACATATGTGTGTGGGTGGACAAAATGTTCGGGAGCATGCGTGTGATCCTTGCCTGAATCCAATCTTCCTTCTCTTCAGCTGTCCTACAAAGCAAATAAAAGATGATGGGGTTATTTAATCTACACGTAATTGCAAATTAAATACTTGAACTACTCAAATAATCACTAAAGCTGTGAAATTAGATTATCAACCAACACTGGAATTGCAATGAAGTTATTTGCATTTTAACACAGCGGCGGTAGATTTTAAAGTCCAGGGTTGGTTCAGATGTCTGTACCTGGCTTGCAGCTCCAGTGAACGCTGCTTGCCAATGATGGCAAACGTGTGAGGAAGATTCTGCTTCACATTTTCCTGCACCTGGAATCAGCAAACGGAGGAAAAATCATTTGCAGCTAAGAGGAGAAAATAAAAAGGAGGGCAAAAGAAATGGAGAACGAAGAAAAGCAAAACTTTACCTCCATGCCAGCGATGTCAATCCTTTCCCTGACACTGAACTTCTGTCCCATCAGTCTGAGTTTAGGCACACAGTATAGCACCATATTGTTGAACTAGATCAGAAACAAAAAGATCGCAGATTATGAACAGAGCAGACAGTAACGTAGTACTACTGAAGGAGGAGAAGGAGGAGGAGGCTGCACTTCAACAAACAGATCCTCATTAGAGTGCTAGATCTAAAGTCCAGTATTCCACAAAACATGTTTTAAAAGGAGGATGTTCTATTGTAATACGATTTAAAAAAAAAAACTAGTGAAATTTGAGTATTTTGTCCTCCTTGACTTGACTTTTTAGTATACCGTCATCCTCCACGAGTCTGATATTTCTTTTACACTTCAGACATCTCACCAAGTAGAGGTATCGATCTTGTGCTGTTCCATTTTTGGCTGACATCTTCTTGATATGTCCTTCTTTGATGAGCTCATTGGCTGGGTTAACTATGTCTTCCTCTCCCCCAAGTCGCTCATACACCTCCAGCAGTTTGTGCATCTTCTCCTGTAAAAGGTTCAGCAAGAGAAGGATGAACAAAAGCAGAAAAGACAAGAAGGCAATATGAAGAAACCAGACAGACAGCTCCACTCGAGGGGCTTATCAGCTATCAGCTAAGACTCATCCGTGGATCTAGAGGAAGGACGTAGAAGGATCAGTAAGGCAGTGAGCAGGTATTATATTCCTGTATTAGTTCAAGAATACCTTTTTTCTCCTTCAGATGTTTAAAGGATATTAAATAAAGATGTTGCATGGCCAGACAGAGGAAGAAATTAAAAAGGATGAGTGTCAAAGACAGTCAGGCTTCCGCGAGCTGTGAAACTTGAGGCAGGAAACAGCAACTTCCTGTCTGCGCTACTTCAATTTGTTCACTCCCTTAGACTCACGGCGACTGACAGCACAGCATCAGCGACTCTTTGATTGGGCAACACAGTGACTGGCTTTTATCAAGCTCAGGGAGACATTAAAAGAGTGTAAGAGTGAAAAACTTTATGTCAGAAAGAGATGACAATAAAAGAAAAACTTGAACTTGCTTTCTTCGTTAGAGGCTATTTTTACAGATGGGTATGGTGTTTAATAACAGACAGTAAAGTGTTTCTAAAGAACATTATGATGTCTCAAAGAAGTTGACCTTTTGCATATAAAATGCCATCATTTCATTATTTGATCTTATTAGACGTTTGTGTGGAATTTCGTCACAAGTAGCGTACGAATTCCTGAGCTGTGGCCAAAAGCGTGTTCTGTGACGTCCCACTGACCTTTGAACACCACATTTGACTCCATTCACCCTTAAGCGTTTGTGCCAAATTTGAAGAAATTCACTCAAGCTGTTCCTGGGATACTGTATTCACGCGAAATGGACGCACAGACGGACGGATGAACGGCTACAGCTGTCGCCACTGCACAAGCGTTAAAACACAGAGGTTGAACGTAGTGTAACTTACCATTTTCCTGATTGCTGCATTCGAGTGATTAGCTGCAGTAGAGATGAGCTCCAGTGCCTCTGAAATACACAAACATAAAACAAACGCTGACACGTGTTCATCAGTGGAAAGCAAGATTCGTCAGTACTGTCACAGTAATTATGTTACAAGGATTTTTATAAATTCAAGCACTAAACCTGTACTCTCACATTACCCGCAATTTGGGCACTGTCCTCAATTTCGGCCGTCAGAGAGAGAGCAGTATTAATGCCTGTGAGCACCTGAGTCAGCTATCTTAATCATGCACTACTTAAAACAGAGGAGACACACACAGCTGGTGGAAATGAGGCCAGAACCACTGTGATAAACTGCTTTTTCTACTGTAGTGAGTGAGAGAGACCTGTACTGAACTGAAACACCGCAAAGGCTAATGCTCAGGTAAATGGGCACAGGGATGCGGGAGAACATCACAACACGGAGAGCGGAAACTTTTTGTTGAAACTAGCCCTGTCACGATTACCGCATAATCGCCTCACAGCAATTATTTGAGTAACCCGCAGTTATTTGGGATAATCACGATAATCGCTTCCATTCACCTGAATTAAAGCAACTGGATGAAACTGACTGAAACGTCGTATTTCCATCATTGTTTCCACATCGTTTTCCAGCGGTTGAGATTTGACTGGCGCTTTTTTTTAATAACGTCTTCTTGTTGTGCCCCTGTCATTTCAAGACACTTAACCTTTATCGGCACTGTCCTTGTTTATTTTCAGTAATAGGCTTTATGTATTTAAGCTGTTATTTGTTTTTGTTTACAAAGCCTCAAAGGCAAAACACACAAGTCATTTTCATTTGTGTATTTCAGTGTTCAACACCAATATCTGGATCATCGTCTTCATTAGGTGTCCTGCATGTGTTTAATTAAACTATTGTTAGGCTTATACTAAACTAATAGCATAAAAGGAACAAATAAAGGCTAAAATTTAATTATCACGCCGGCCCTAGTACCAAGTAGGTTATGACCGATGCCAAGAAGAAAATACAAACAACAAAAAAAGCTTTAAGACGCTGAAGTAATTTAAAGAAATCCAAGTATGTAGTAGTGTTCTTTAATATCTGTATGTTTATAAAACTATATGCAGAATCAGTTATGTTATACTACAGTATGTAATCTTATTCACAGGCTTCCAAACAAGGTTAAATGTTGCATAGTGGGAGCAAAGCGGTATAAATTGACTTTGAAGTTATTGTATATTCCACCTGGTAAAAAAAAAAAAAAAACCCTCTGTTCACAGTTGGGGGAAGCGGCCGACGCTGTGAAAACCAATTTTGACGTTGCGAGACAGCCAATATTCTGAATTCAAAGTTTCGTTTCATTGAGTTGCTCCAGACGCTCTACTTTTTCACTCCTACCTCTGTGCAATCTCAGTCTCTAACTCAGCAGAACCACGAAGGTTTTCTTTTCAGCCTGAATGCAAATGTATCTGCTTCACTGCCACCTTTCAGAGTGTGGATCTGTTTTAGTTTATGAATGGAAAGGCAACCAATTTGTCTCAGGGAATTTTTCATCTTTATAACGTTTACTCATCTGGTTATTCTAATAGAAATCTGTAAGACAGAGAATATCTACAAAAGAAGAACTATGAGGCATGAAAGTAGGGATATTGTGAGTCTGTACTGTGCATTTTACTGAATCAAAAGCTGACCTTGTTCACCATAATATTCCTGCTACACGGGACACTCCACCACAGCACTATACTGTTTTTAGACGAGGGTTTAGAGCGAATTACATGTTTTACTGGCACAGATGAAGCCAAGATAAAACAGGACAGGAAACTGTAACGAGATTGTTTCTATGCCCTTGATTTCTCATAAACAGAGAACCGTTCATATCTCACTCTCTGCGTCTTTTCGATCCAGAGCGTCATCAGGCAGTTTTTTCAGGTAGTCTTTGAGCAACAGTTCATAACGAGGAATCCTTTGGACCGGCTCCAGCATGTGGTGCTGCAACGTCAGGTTCCCACACACATCCTGTTTCTGTTGGTTCAAACAACATCACAAACATCTGAACTGATTAATCCTGAAAACCTCACTGAGATCTTTCTTTGTAAGTTTGAATAGCATCCCTTTATCCGACAATGAGACGATTTACTACTCACTTTTCATCAAGTTTAAATGAAATACGTTTTTGAACGACTGAGGAGAGGTCTTTGTCTCTTTGTAGGAGATAATAACAATGTAGGAGGCAACACACTAACGCACCTGTATATTCTGGACAACGCTCTTGAACTGTGACGACCGCTGTGTCCAGGTGTTGACCAAGTCCATGGCTCGGTCAAAGTTTTTCACATATTCTCCGTACATCTTCATGAACGGAGCCAGTTTCTGGAGGATGTCTCCGATACGAGGGTTGGTGTCCCTACAGCAAAGGCAACAAATTGTTTCATTTGAACAAAACCTCACGAAACCTTTTAAAAACCAAAAAAAAAATCTTAGCAAGTCCTGCTGGGAGAATCAATATCACAGTGAGGTTGGTTGATTGGATTTCTGAGACGCAGATTACAATTTTAAAGCTTGAAAATATAATCATACAACAACATAACATTAACAATCGATGCCATTTTCAGTAGCTGAATACAACAGCATGAAAAGGAAACTAATTATTTGAGGATTGTAAATATCAGTCGTTCGTAATAAACCGGCTGAAAAGTCATTCGCGGCACTTTTCTGACTTGCTGTGTGCATGTCTCCTGATTGTGTGTAAAGCCTTTCATTTAGAGCCAACAGATTTTAATGACTTCCACAAAATAATGTGAGGGGAACCATTATGTGACAGGTGATTTCCCTAAACACAGCTCTCTAGAGGAGTCATTATCTACCAGGGGTGGCTGATGTTGGCACAATAACACACAGTAGAGGTAAATTTCCTGCTTACTGTGAAAAAAAGACTGAAAATGCACTCATTCTGCAACTCTGACACACCAACAAACAAGCTGGCAATCTGACACTGCTGAAAACCTGACAATGATGGCCCCCCCCCCCGCTGCCGCCCAGCTGTCTAGGTTTTACAGCCAACGCCAACGGGCTAAGTGACCACGAGCGAGAAGAGTGTATTCCTTACCATTCTCCAGTAATGCGAGTTTTCAGCTCAGGGAGCAGAAACTTGTCGTGGAAGCAGTAGATGGAGGAGATGTTGGAGAAGATCCCTGTAATGACATCCTGAGGGATTCCAGCCTCTGTCAGCTTAGTGCAAAATACCTGCAGGGAAAACATGCAAAAACTTCAGCCAGAACTCATGCAACTGCTTCCAAAACCTCCGAATCTGGCTCCTATTCAAAAAGCATGTGTGTAAACATAGAAAGAAATATGTTCCTGCTTTGACATTTAGTATTTGCGTTCAGATATGGGACGACCTTATCTGTATGCCACTGTGTGAGACTCTTGTACTCCTTAAACTCTGAGTCTGGTGTATAAAGCAGGTCACATCCTCACATAGTTTATGTCTGAGCAACCAAAGCAATTCGGTTCATATGACATAAAACGGAGAAACGTCGTGAAATTCAAACAGCTCGTGCAGAGTTAAGTCTTGCATTTTGCTTCATAACTTAAAAGGTAAAACTTTCAATTCCTATGTTTTTTTCTTAGAATTGAAAACACACATAAACAGTCAGGTTGTGTACCGTATAAGCCTGTTACAGTGTAGCTTATTTCTCAGTTTCGTCATGACAGTATTTTTCTTAGTTAATCCACCACGCACTGTCCTGCAGCCCCAGAGATGAATTTCTGTTGTTAATCACACTTTAACACATGAACGTCAGGAATGAAGATCTGATCTACTTTAACCCCGGTGATAAACTGCTTCACTTTCATAACCTTTTTCTCTCCTTCCAGTCACAACAATGGCTGGGCACTAGTGTTTCCATGGAAACCTGTGTCGTGTGAAACCTGTGTGATAAAAACAGGAAGCTAAACCGTGAGGGTTGTCTGCCCTCAGTAGCAAACACACCAAAGCTGTTTGTGATAGGGCAGCTGTGCAGCTCCTCTAGCACATGAACTGAATAAAGAGGAAGAGGATTCAACCACAAGGAGTACACGCTCGTCATAAACATGAACTAACACTAATACAGCTAATATATTCAAAATATACATGAAAACATATAGAACATTTCTAAACATGGAAGTCACGCCCTTGTTAGTTAAACTGGATGAGATCAGGGTCTAAAGAATCGTAAAGTTTTCACAAGCATTTATAGAAATTGATCCTACTTTTTTCCGCCAAGATGAGCTACTACAGGAAAACATTATAAAGTTAGATTTCATCAATGTTTGAGGTTGCCCGCCACAGGCATTTCTGACATTTTTCTAATCAGGAAAATAATCTGCCGATTAATTGATAGTGAAAATCAATATTAGCTGTTGCCAGAGGTGTAGATTTCAGGGGATTCGTCCCCTTCAACGTTTAGAACACAGGCATTAACCCCCCCAATAAAAACATGAAAGAAGGACTTTTAAAAGCTGCTATAACGTTACTCATAGACACAACAGTGCCACTGACAGGGGCAGCGTTTGTACCTTCAAACACAAACACAGAATCTTATGTGTCACAGGAGAGTCAAAGAGTCAAAAGAGAAAAGGAGAAGGATGTTGGGTATTAGGACATTCTCAAAACCACAAGGTAATGTTTTTCAAGTCAACTTTTAGAAGTGTTGTCTTAATATTAAGGTAATGTTACCTTCCCATAAACCTTTGGCTCAGTAACATAGTTGAGATGTACACGATGCCTAAAAATCATCCCAAAACGCATATATGTATATGTATGATACAATGTGTTTCGAATGTGCAGAAAGTTTTAAACATGGTCAGAAATACTGCAGAAAAAGTCCAGTGGTTTGTAAATTAATTAAAATGAATAAATTCACCCTTGATGTGCCTTACTGCATTAAGGACATTTACACCATAAACTGATGCAGAAAATGCACAATTTGGTGCATTAAAAAAAAATCACCAGAATGTAGGAAAAGAAGTGTTTTTCTGGAGGAGGAACCCCAACTTAATGTGTCCCTCCAATGTTCAAACAAAACCATATATCTTCCATATATATTCTCGCTAAGATGTTTATATTTCTAATATTACTACTTCAGATCTGCAGTGAGTAATACATAAATACATACATAAATAGAGGTTTTGTAATATTTGTGTATTTTGAAAAAAAAACAAAAAACGCTGAATTATTAAACCCAAACTGTTTTTTTTAAAGAGCTTTCTAAATCTAAACCCAGCTAAGAGTCGGGAGACACACATCTTTAATCCACAGGATTTATAAACTTGTAGTTATGGAGCACTGTGAGGACATGTCACTCAAACACGTATCTTTTATAGACACACACAGCGCACACTGTGGTGACAAAGCTGTTTTTATGCTGCACATGTATAAATATAAACACATGCACAAAAACCCCTACACTCACAAACACACAGCCAGTTTCTCACATGATCGTGCTTACACTGCTCTGAGTAATCCAGTCAACAGAGGAAGGGTTGTTGTGGATCACAGTGCCAGTTTTAATCCAGCTCAGCCCTGATCTCAATCACTAAAACCACTGGCACACTTTGCAGATTGAAATTTGGACCGGAGGCATCCAAATGCACTCGTCACGCTCACCGAACCACCGGCAGATAAAAGGGGCGCGCGGAGGCACAACGTTACCTGGTCGAGGAGGTTTAGTCTTTTGACGTAGGCCTCTTCAGTGTGGAGGAGCTCTTTGGCGATGTTCAGGAGTTTCTGAGCCTCTGAGCACTGAGGGAGACACGAACCCAAGGTTATTTACAGACTGAGGCAGAATAAACATGAGAGGAATGACACAAACTTCCTCGTAAAACTTCAAGATGGTGACTTTACATTTGAGATGTTAACAAGATCCTACACGACCACTGATTTTAAAAATAGATAATTCCATGTAGATAATACAAGGAAAGCCCCGACAGACAAGGACAGGTTTTAAGAGTTTCGAAGAGTTTTATAGAGTTTTGTTACATTTGGAAATGTAGCTATATAAATAAAGTTACCTTACTTACTTATTATCTTAATATTACAGACATGTGAATAAATACCAAGTATTACCTTAATCAATATTAAAGTAATCAGTCTTTCTCACAGATGCTCTTTGTTTATTGCACATGCAAAGCCTAAAAAATGTTGCCTGTTGTGTTTGTGGCTGAGGCTACAATTAGCAGCATTTGCAGAAAACTGAAGCGACTTTCACAAAGCTCTATTTCAGTCACTGGTTTAGTTCAGCAGCAGCTACCTTTAAAACTGACGGGACTGGTTATTTGCTGATAAAGTGAAACTACAGAGCTCTCTTAAAGCCGAAACAACATTTAAAAAAAAAACCTCTATGATTAAACACTGGAAATGATGTTGACACTGAACAACAAATACATTTAGCCTATTGCGACAATGTGGGTTTCACAACAGCCATCTCCCTCGTACACAATCAGCCGCTTACATTCTCATACAAAGCCCTTACAAACAGGGGAGAGGGCCACGGTATAAATGCTGTGTTAGAATATACAATTAAAAGCTCAACTTGTTTTACTGTCTGCAGAGGGGATGGCCCACAACATCAGCAAAACTTTGTATTCTTTTGCAACGCACATCACTGAAAAACCCACATCCTCTGTGACAAAGTTGTCAAGACAGGGCCATCAAAATGTCAGCTACAGTGTCAGAAACGTTCATGCAGACACATACAGAAAAACATGCACGCACAAAACAACACACCCTTCCTCCGCACAGCGGGTTTGGGTTCAGGAAGCACTGGATCGCGATGATACCTCTCCCCCATAAAACCCAGTGGGTGTGGTCGGAGTAAGGAGAGGCTGGACATTTGTGAATTCATGTGACATCTGAGTGATTTTTGGGTGCGCTTAACAGTTCTAGGACGGCACTGACAAAAAAAAAGACTTCTGCTGAGAAGAAGAATTTCAGCGCTGTGATGATTTGCATGAGTGCTGCTACGTTGTGTAACGTTTTCTGTTTGTGTTTGAAATCTACACAGCGTTGTTTCATCATTCTGGCATCGCTTTTTTCAAAGGCAGATATAATAACGATAGTCTGGAGCAGGACAGCGCCGACGGCTGATTGATTGGCCAGTGTTGGAAATGAACTATCTTTGAGTTTTACTAAAAACTGTTGACCTGAACAAGTAAAAAAAAAAAAAACACCAAAATGAATAAATATGGATCAAATCAAACCTTAAAAACATCAAACTCAAAGAACTTAATCAAAACATCTGGAATTGAACATCAGGCTAACTGTAAAATAAGGTTGTTGTGATTCTTGTTTTTGGACCTATTCTTTTACATAATTCCAGTTGATACCCATATACCATCTGGTATATTAAAAGACTTTTTCTAATCGGAAACTGTGGGAAATATTACCAGCATGTGTACAGGCCACCAGGAAGACTGTCTGCACTGTGTTGTTTACAATCAGTAGTCAAACTGAAGGACAAGACAAAGTTGAAACTTTAGCTCAGCTGTGGGGACATTTATGTCTCTGGACTCCTCCTTACACATGCTCCTGTTACTGCTTTTGGGCAGACACTCATCCTTTTATGTAACTGCAGAGCAGCTTTTAGATACACCTAAGTCAATTGTGACCGGCAAACTGAGGCAGTAACAGCATATAACGTTTCATGCTGAGGTATTCTTTGAAATTGTTCACCCAGGCTGCGATAATAATAGACACAGGCTACTTTTTCCGCTACATGAAAGGTAGTCTGACTGGCTCTGATGAAGCTTTTAAACTTGAAGGATGCTCTCGTTTTAAACATGCCATTAAAATTCCTGAAAATTAAGACATAGCATGAAATATAAATTAAAAACTGACGGTGGAACGAGATAGCTGATGACCACCCCTGATGTTTGGGGTTTCGTTTCAGAAGTTAAATTATGGTCTTTTATTTTTATGACTTGATGAGGCCTAAGCATGCAAAGTACTCACTTTGTGTGCCTCTGAGTGTGTATCTGTCAGATACCCACTCTGTGTGTCTGTCAAAGAGTGAATCTCTCCACTGCTCCCCTCATCCAAGTCACTGTCCTCATCTTGAGTTGAGTCTCGCTTGTTGCCCAGAGTAACGCAGCAGGACACACTTTCCGTTTCCGTGACACTGTCGTAATGATCTTCCTCGTCGATGGCGTCCTCGTTAGGGAACACTTCCCCTTCGGCAGCGCATGACGGGCTGTCGATGCCACTGTCCCGGTTAGGAATCTTCCCGTTCTGCTCCGAGGAGTCCGGATTGTCCAGGAGCTCGTGAGAGGAGCCTTCCTCCCGCTCCACATCGTCAAGGCAGCCAACACTGTGTGCGATGTTAACCTCAGCGTCCAGCGGAGCGTCGTCTGAGCCGCTGATGTGCACAGAGGCCAGACGGGACAGTTCAGACACCTCGTCAGTCCGATCAGGTGTGCCAAGTGCAAGTTTGTCCACAGGGGAGGAGTCTCCTGCTACCTTTACTGTGGCGTCCTGGTTGCAGGAGGAAGTGATGTCAGTCGCAGTGTCCATCCTCAGACACAGGTGCAGCTGGGATCGTGGGAGTACCCCCAGGATGGGAACCCTGGTAAAAACGAAATGCACGTCTTATTTTAACCTTTTAACTTCCACCAGGTCACTGGTCACTCATTTAAGGGTTAGGCTTAGGGCTTGAAATGATGTAGTATAGGCTGTGTTTTAACCACAGAAACTCTTTCAAATGAAGTCTAATACACGCATTTTGGCCTCACAGTTCTTCCGTTCTAAATTTAACCATAACCCTAATAGAAAGTCAGTAAAACATTTGAATAATCTGTCATATAGGCCTAGTGTTTTTGTACCAGGTTAACTTTGTTGCTACGTTAAGTTAAAAGTTGAAAATCATTCATCATCATTCATTTTATCTGATAAATATTGTTTGTTAAATAACCTCTTGCCTCCCTCAGTCAAACCACAAAACAACCAAATAAAACATGAAGCAGGAAATTATTTGCAAGCATCATCAAGCTACTCTGTTCACATCTAGACACACACATGACTACTATACAACTCTTTATAAATCCAACGAGCTAGCCAAGAGATATGTCCTTCTGAACTAGTACTTCTGAAGCCTTACCTTGAGTTTTCAAACCTCTCGATGAGCAGCCCCACCTTCTGGGCCTCTCTCTGCGGCTCTGCTCCCAGCACAGGAGGGGTTAGACTTGGCTTTGGTTTAGGAGGAGGAGGTGGTGCCGGCAGGGGTCTAGAAGGTGCTGGGGGGATCCTTTTAGGTTTCTTGTCTTGCCCAAGAGCCAGCAGGTGTGCAGGTTTAGGGGGCACTACAGATACAGACGTCCGCACAAGACAAGAGCAACAGAGCAAGAGAGAGGCATGAGGCTGCAGACATGAACCAAAAGAATCACGTAACACGTATAAATCCAAGCGAGAAAACCTCCATCGCTAAGTCCGTGCGTGAAATGTTGCTTCCCTGCAAAACCTCAAGACCAAATCTAAAGAGAAAAATTAAAAGTCCAACACAGAAGCAGAACAGTATAGTAGCGGTGCAGAGCGAGACCAACTGTGAGCCTCAACTATCTACCAACTTCCTTGTTTCAGAACAGGATGCTGACATGAGTGTGTGCGTAAGTTACTGTAGTTCCAGTTAAATTTAAAAAAAGAGAGAAGATAACGCGTTCTTAAAAATTGACAGTACACGCATGCACGCTCAGTCTACAGACTACGCTTTAACTGAGGGGTGTATATTTGCACGAAATACCTTTTTGGAAACATGAATGTCTAAACCGGGAAATATGATAATTTGTTTCAGTTGTTAATTTGAGAACTTCCTCAATGTTTATCTGTGTCACTGTCTGATAGATTGAGATGCCTCGACTACATTCTTAACTACACAAAATATAGAAAATATCCTTTAAGGAATAACAGGACTGGTTAATGGTTTAGTGTCTAATCTTATCTGTCATTTGGAAAGACGATGGTTGTGTTAGGGTTTTATGAACAAACACTTACTCCATGTACAACTTGTGTCGATCTTTCACTGATCTTCATCATGTCAGATTTCATCATAAATTTATGCCTTGCTGTTTTTTTTGTGATTTCTGCTGTACACAGAAACTCAAAACAGCCTATTAATAAATATACGCTGTTGAATAATTTCAATATGATGAAAAACACTATGCGCTGTAGTAACGTTAGTAAAGGGGGATATGATACTACTGACAGGCGAAAAAATGAAACTGACCATTACGTTGAAACAAATACAGATTTCTCTTCATTTTAACATTACTGAAAACATCTGATATAATGTGAGCAAACGTGGCAACAAAATATATAACATAGGCCAATTTATTACATTTAAAAAGGGGTTAAGAATTAAAAATGAACTTACAAATTGCTTTAATACATTCTATTATACGTATAAAATATATTTGGGGAATGTTGCAAATGTTCATTTTAAATGACGCGAAACCAACA
>JAPQRN010000025.1:10050783-10070095 GCA_037367275.1 Coranthus polyacanthus | reverse complement strand
TTTCAGGTTTCAGTACTTGACAGTCATTGACTCCTGAGCCAACATACAATGCTAGCAATATCAACAGACAAAAGCGGTGATTTTTATTGCTCCTCTATGACAGTAAACTGAATAACTTCGTGTTGTGAACAAAACAAGACGTCATCTTCGACTTTGAGAAATATTTTTCACATTTTATGGACCAAACAACCAATCACTTAATTGAGAAAATAAGATTAATTGAAACTAATTATTAGTTGCAGCCCTGAACCAAGCCTGAAACACGTGCACTATACTAGCACCATTTTATAATTCTTTTCTGGGTGAATATATAGTATTTCTAATTCCAAAATCCTCAAATCATATAGAAAATATCTGAAATGTGAGTTAATCCCTAACTTGCATCATTATCTGTTAATATTTAATGGCGGCACCTGAAATGACACAGCATCAGTTTGCTTTGAAAAAAAAAAAGAAAAAAAAAAAGGAGAATACCCTTGTTTTCGGAAAAAAAACTCGGTTGTCCTCTCTCCCCTTCCGAAAACACACACGGGACACAGAGATAAAAAAAACACACACACACAAACCTCACTGTCTGTCAGTCACCGTCAGCCCCGAGGCAACCCCCTCAGAGTCATTTATTACCCATCATCCCTTGAGTACGGTCCGCTCGCCCCAGTGGTGTGTGCCAGTCAATCAGAGCTACTCCCCACAAACTAACCCCTGGTGAGGCTGAGCTGACAACCCCGATCCTTCCACTTCAACCCCCCCCCCGATTCCCATCAAAATGCTGCTGAATTCCAGTGACTCCCTTTCTGACTATGACACCTCATTATTCCCATATCACTATCAAATTTCCCAGTGTCTCTGCATGTATAATACCTGTTTTGCTGCCTGGATATGCGGTATGTCTCAGTCTCACTTCTTCTCCACCCAGACCGTATCGATCTGGTTTCTCCAGTCTGTTACCCTGAAAGACTGAGTGAAAGCGCGGCAGTCTCTCATCTAATGGCTCTTAGATTTATAATGGCCATCAAGCCATAGAGGCACTTAACTTCTAAACTCAGACAAATACTCACAGGCCTGGGGATACCTCAGGAAGAAAGAGTGATGAGCAAACAGACAAACAAAAGAGACAGAGGAGAGCATCATTAGTTTTCACAGTGTGTCATCTACCGCTCCATCCTTTCATATCTCCTCTTGCCTCGCGCCGCCTCTCTCCTCCCTGAGCAGCAGGAGACAGTAATGAGCACTCTGACCTTGAGCTACTTTTTATCACCTCAACAGTTAAAACCTTGAACCAGAAATCCAATGACAAACACAGTTACTTTACTAAATACTGTCGCCGTAAGCGCATTAAAGGCTCACACTATAGGGACAGTAAAGAAAACGGAAAACAATGACTGTGCTTATGTGACAGTAAGTACACAAGCTAGAAGATTATACAAGAAAAGTAGTTTAACACTAGGGCTAGCATAAAGATACTAGTATAAAGAACACACCACCTATAATCTGAGTATTAAAAAACTGGATGAAGATAGATTACAACACTGCTGTCTAGCCGTCAAGGATTTAAACCAAGGTGCAAGGACCTGGGCTCCAAAATGAAGCCAATGATTAAGTATCTTAAAGTGTAATACCGCTGACGGCGACTAGATGCTGACTCCAAAAAGTCCTGGTTCCCACAGACTTATTTTGAACTTCTCTCTAAAAATACTTTTTTTTCCAGGTGTGGTCTCAGGTGTGGACCCCCTAATAAATGTTCTGGTCCATCTTTAAATTATTGCTCCATTAACAAGCGCTGTTTATTGAATTAAAAGTAGCATTTTTGTGACAGATAGCTCGTCTGTAGTTGCAGTCAATAAAGTTACACTAACAAGACTGTAAGAATGCGGTTGTTACTCAAATGCCTGATGAAGTTTAACATTTTACTGTGTCACTAAGCTAGCGTTAAACATTAGGCCACCCATGACCGTTCATAGATGGCTCTGACCCCTCGCGCTCCCACAGCTCCACCCCTTTGGCTCCAAAAAGCCAACATGGCAGCAGTGACGTTTTTTTTTCCAGTTTATCCTCACTTGCCTACATAGGGGTGCGTTTGATACTCAAATGGGTGAGTTCTGGGTGGAGTATCTATTTAAAGTGGACCTATCCACACAGAGGAAATAAAGCTATGAGAGGAAACGCTGGTGTCCGGACAAGAGCAGCTGCTCCAGGATCCACAGTAGAACAAATCCTCAATCTCTGACAATCAGCAGATTTCTCCCATAGAGTAATAAGGCTCCAACTCCCGGTTCACCACAGGGTTTACTAACACATGCACACGCAATCATGCACACACATGTACAGACGGATCAGCCGCTATCCAATCACATAGTGGCATCTGGTGCCAGATTACAAATCTATATTCATTTATTTTTCATCATGGTGACAACAGTCACGTTTGCTTTGTCGAACCTTTCTTTAATACGGAGCCTTTTTGTCACATATTTGTTGTTCACGAATTAGCGGCGCCTGAGGTTTCACTAGTATCATAGCTTTACAGGGGTTTGGAGTAAAGGAGGTGGGGGGTAAATCATCTTGTTAGGTTTGTCCTTTCTCCTAAATCAGGTCAGTGGGCACAGCAGGCTCACTGACATGTCTCCCACACTAACTGGGAGGATTCCACCAGCTCCCACAGATTAGGACAGTGAGATTTTGGGGGATTGACGTTAAGACTGGAGGACAAGGAGGCAGCAGATGGCTGAAAAGTGTCGGAAAAAGTCACTTGCTACTGTCACAGAAGAACATGATGGATATGATCAAAATCTCATATCTTGATATCAGTGCTTTCATATCCAGATAATGATACATATCATGATATGGCATATAACATATAACATATAACATTTTGAATTATACACTCGACAAATAGAAGGTACCTACTCTAATTTGATTATTTTTCTCCCTTTATTTAGAACCTGCAGAGCATATGCATATGCTCAAAAATATCAGAACAAATACAGTATATAATACTCTTTAATAAGTCTATAATACTCTGGTAGGTTTCTGGTTCATGTCAGACGTCAGAACTAGATGGTCTTTTAGTTATGAGCTCCTCGTTTTATCTTCACAGGTCAGTCCTTTTCCTTTTCCTCCTTTTCTGTGGTGTACACTCACCTCCATGTGTTGTGTTTTTGTTGCCTTCATGTAAATTTCCTGCCTTTGCCCACACTACGTGGAAGAATGTAAAGCGTTATCAAAGTGATGAAAAATATTGCCGTCAAGAGATTTGTGATAAAATGAATTAAATGATAGAGGGGCGTTTTTCCTGTCATTTCACAAAATACATGACGTAGCCCTGCATAGAAGCATAAAATGATTTGAAGGGTGGAAAAATAAATTGTCCAGAAAAGCTGTAGCTTTGTGGCTCTGCTAGAAAGTTTGAAGCATGAGAGGTGAGAATGTGAAAACATGGAATGATGATGAATTGTAGTGAATCAGTGTACAAGGGGACAGAGAAAAACAAACAAACTGGTGAGTTAATGTTGTGTGGTCCATGAAGACGCCCTGCCTAAATCAAGCTACTCTAGAAACAATCCTTCTTCACTGTGTCCCGAGAAAAGCAAAGAGAGCCTATTGCCATGGCAACAATGTTGATCTATATTGCTAATACAGTAGGTAGGTCACGGTGCACTAAAAAGAACTTGTATAACTTTCAACAGGATTACAGCTAAGATAAAAGTGGATATAAAAATGTTGTAACAACGGAACAAAACTTACATTTTCAGATGGCAGCAAGCGAGAAGTAAGACAATTCATAGCCAGTAAGTAAAACAACACACACAAAAATATGGATGAGGACATGCACATAAAGTGGGTCAAACAACAGTCTTTAACTCTCTGATGCTTTTGTAAGCTCTGTGAATGGACAGAAGAGCAGGGGTGTCACATGAGATGTCCCCTGATGAGACGTCTTACAGCATGACCCAAGGCCCGAACTACAGAAAGTTACAGTACTGAACATGTCATTGAAGAACACTCAGAGTTTATAGTAAGTAACACAATGACACTAGGATGTGACATGGGGATGATTCAAATTCTATAATCATCATCAACCCCACTGGCCTCTCAGCCTCCACCCACCATCAGTACAGCACAAGGAGACTTTTATGAGGCTCGGTGCAGAGAAGTAAACTGCTGCCTGTCTGGATGCAGCACAGTAGAGTAGCCCAGGGCATTACTGTAAAGGAAGCAGCCACAGATTGGCAATTAGGCCAACACACACACACAGGAGAACAAGGGGGTTTACAAACCTGCCTGTGGAGATGACTGCCCAACTGTCCCAGAAACGACTGAAGCCTACTGTAGCAGCTCTCAATGGCGGCTTTCACTGTGTAACGTTAAAACCAAACTGGCTGTTCTGCACAACAATTAGGGCGAAGCTGAGCAGGAGAGCCCATCTTTTCCTCTTAGTCTATTCCCTAAACACTAACACACCTTCGTTAGCAGGGGAAATTTCTAACTGCTGGTGCTGGAAAAAATACTCCAGCTCTTTCCATACCCACTGGGGGTGGGGGAGGTCTTACCAAACACAGGTCTGCTCCATGAGTCACTAGCACCCAAAGCCTGAAATAGCATTTTCAAAACAAATTTCAATCATTCCCTGTCCGGAGAAGGCCATAATATAATGAGGATTGTGCAAATGAATCTTCTGGCTGATGAGACTTTCAACTGACTAAAGGTCTCTGAAGTGTGAAATAAATTGATTAGTTTACAATATATTGATTGTTGGCGTTAACCAATCATTGTTGCGGATAGCACCAGTTAAAAACTGCCGAAGTGGTTGACTGGATGATTGATTGCGGGTGACACATCAATGGATGTTGTGAACACTGTCTGCAGAAGCTAACCACACCGACCTCTATATGCACGCACAGCGACACATGTGCATGGGTACACATGTTAGGCACGCACATGCATACATTGTTCTGTTGCTTAGCCTGGCTGCTTAACTCTACAGAAGCCCATCTGCAGTACAGACCACCAAATTACTCTGACACTTAACTCATGTCAACATTGTTACCATTACACTCTGATCTGCTAACAGTTTACAGCACGCAGCAAAGTGTTCCACTGCGACCACAGAAAAACATTCAGCAGCTACCAAAAACACTGCCGACCAAATCATTCCCTTTCCCAAATAAAATGCAACCCACGCTGAGAGAACATTTCACAGTGAACCAAAAAACACCTCTTAAGGCCACAGAATTACACCTCTGGAAAAGCCAGCGTTCCCTGACAGAGCAACACTCGGAAGTGGTGCAACTACAGAGTTCTGCACTGAATCCAGTTTTTTCAGTGTATATTGCATGTTGGGAATAATCAGTGAAACATAGGAAAGTTGAGGACTGAAAACATTTTCAATAGGTTTCATATTATGTGTATCTTTCCCAGGCTGCATGTGTCCAGGGCTAAAACTTTACTTACTTGTTGAATGATTTATGGATATACCACTTGGAACTTTAACAATTCCATATTTAACCTACTAAACAGCATACATAGTGAAATAACATGGCCAAAGTTACTGTATTTGATTTACAAAGTAAAATGAAAAGCTTGAACAAGAGTATGTTTGGTAGTTTTACTTGAATGTACCACAAGATGAATCAAAACTGTTGTTGATTAATTGTCCGCAGACCAACTTACTGAAAAAACATCAAATTGTTTTAAAAGCACAGTATGTCATTTCTGCCGCTGTGGGCTTCTCTCAATCAAAACAATAATGAAAGATATAGTAGTCGATGACTGCATTCAACTCCATCTTATACAAACTTTATCCAAACATTCTTTTTCTGTATCTGCCCCCCCACAGTACCACAGAGCTGTGTAGTTGTACTAGATGAGGTGGAAGGGTGCCCATCGCACCACCCTACATCTGTTCCCGGCAGGATGGATGTCAGCTTTTGAAGGGGAGTGTCTATGAGGCTGTTGACAGTCAAAGTGTCCCAGAGCGGGACAGCCCTGCCCAGTACGGGTCAACGTGTCGCCCATTCCAGTCAAGTTCAGTCCAGCCCGGGTGGTTTGATTTGGATCTAAGGGACTGAGCTGATGAAAAAGCAGTGAGTGTGAGGAACTGGGGGTAACTCAGAATCTCTTGTCCTGATCCTCCGTGCTGATGCACACTGGACTCTTACCAACACACACAAAGAGACAAAAGGGTCAGTGTGCACTCAACACCAACGTGTCTTCTTTGACGTCAGAATCATTTTCAAAATGTCACTTGGCTTCTGAAAGGCAGCGTCAGCATTGGGAGCTCTCCAGCAAGGAGCATCTGAGGCAGGCAGCTCCTGTCAGCCTGTCTGAACTTATGAGGAAGTGTTTGACACCAGCTCATGGCTGCAATTTCTTAGATGAGTCACTCATTTTTGAAAACTGAGAATACCTTCAAATGTCAATGAGAGAGCAGCGTAAATGAACATGCGGGGAGCCTTAAATGGAAACTTAAATCACCCAAACCTCCTCCTCAAGCTGAGGTTTGTGGAAGGCAGAATTAGCAAAGACATGAGAGCAAGAAGCCAAGAAATACCATGAAGACACACAAACAAATCACTGTACAGCGAGAGGCCTCTTATAGAAGCCAGGTGTACACTAGACAGACTAATAAAGGCTCCTGTTTCCTCTCTAATGGCTCCAGTATTTCCCCTCTCAGCAACACACTGCAGTGCTCTGAGCCATGTTAGTCTACCCACACAGGAGACGGCAGGACGCTTAGCACCAACTTCCTAAACACTTAGTCTAATGTAGGAAACCAGTGTTGGCGCTTGAACTTGATGCAAAGACGCTGACATACTGAGCAGAAAAATATCTGTGCTAAAGAGATTGGATTGTGACTGTGGTGTAATCCATTTGACCTATTCAGATCAGATACTTTTTTTTTTATTAGTCAAGCGATCACACAAGATTTTTTTTTCTAACAATGCCATTTGAACACACTACACTATAGTAAGGTAAAAACCCATGGAAGGCGAGCTCTAGATTGGGTACTTTGTGCGTTTTTTTCTGATGCTTTAACGTGCCGCTCTGATTATCGTGAAGTCACCATACTGTGTAATGCATCACCATCATCTCCTGAGCTTGCCTCTTGATCACTTTGTTAACTGCACAACAATCTAAACGCTCGCCTCGCTCAGTGACTTTGCTGTGTGATTATGCGTGCTTTACTAGCAGAGGCCGTCCTCATTTCAGGTGAGGTGCCAAGCCTTTTCTATTGTGGGAAAGTTAGGATCTACTTTAACCGGCTGTCATATCGTCTTTCATATGACTATTGGCTAAATCATAGCCCTCGTTTAAAATTTCTATAGAAAAGAGCTGCTGAGACCACAATTGCCTGCAGCCAACCGTTGTGCCCATCTGTCATCTGTCACCTGTGTTACCTGCAACAGCTCACCTCTGGAGGGGGTCTGAAAGGCAAGCGGTTATTTAAAAGGGGCTAATTAGTGGGCTGCTACTACTTTACTCTGGTCAGCATCTGCAGGTCCATGAGTGATTTATGAGAACAGCCCTGGATAAGAGAAAATGAGTTTGACTTTGAAAATGATTATTTAAGATATTTTCAAAAGTCTGCCTAGGCCCAAATGGACTTGATCTCCACGAATAGCGCAAAAAGCCACAGCTAATGCTACAAAATAACCACATTTTTCCCCTATATTTCCCCATTTTGTTGCTGAGAGTTATCAATCACTCTTTGAGAAACTCTGGAAGGCCACTGAACACTCTGACTGTCCTGAAAGTAACCATTTATGGTAGTTTACTAGTGCAAGTAGCCCCATGTGAGCACAGGTACTGACTTTTTACAAGGAGACATTAAAGTGCCCCCTGATGTGAATATGGCAGGAAAGGATTCTCCAGTCAAACATCCTTAAAGGAAAAAGTATATTTAAAACAGTGATGTGCACACACACACAAAAAACACTTTTCCCTCCGGCAGAATTTCATTAAATATCTTGTTACTAGACTCTAGAGGCCATCGTTCAACATCGCCAGAGCAAACACAGCTACTCACACTTTCAGCATTAACACTGAAACTTAGTAAGCTTTGAACTGAGCAGGAGATAAAAGTAGATGCACATGGCTTCTCCTCCTGATAGAGGTCAACTGAAAGATGTTTACTGTTACTACTGGCCGAGTATGGCGGGAGGGGGAGAAAGTGTTTGTGTATGTGTGTTTTCGTGTAATTTTTCTATTCCTCCTGTCTGATACTGAAGACTTGTTCGAAGGCAACACACATGCTCCAGTGGAGACAAGAGAGCTCCTAACACTTTCCGACTGAGCGCTCAGACCAAATGGAGGAGTAAAGGGCACACGCATACAAGCATGTGCACGCAAAGACGCAAGGACACACGAGACACTAGAAAACAAAACACTTGTGTCTTCTTACTGTCCAGCCTGGAGGATGTCAGTGAAAGTCTAAACCTTAAGTGAAATGGCTATCAGACTGGAACGATGCTGTATTTAGACAACCACAGGACACACAAACACACACTGCCTTTTGCCTGAGTGGCAGGATTGCCTGCCGATCCTTCATCATCTAATCGCTTGACATTTCTTTTTTTTTTTGCTGATTCCTATAATCATCATACCAACACCACAGGAAATGCCATCACTGCTAAGTAGAGGAAGACCCCAGGTGCCCTGGGTGAAGAGGAAGTTGTGGGTATAATTACCACGGTGATGGAGTACACTAATCAGAGTGACTGTTAAACATGGTATCCGTGTGTGTGTGTGGTATTCAGGGTCAGTGTCTCCACAAGTACTTCAAATGCTGTGACCAACGGGGAGTACTTCCTTCCTCTTGATTCATCCAAGGAATGAAAGAGAAAGCCCATCACCATGATTTTGGTGAGTTTACATCCTTATGAGGATGGCAGAATGACAAAAACACAAAATAATTTTATCCAAATGCAAGAAAGTCTTGTGTTTTTAAAGAATGTATTAACTGCAATGGCGCCCACAGATGACTGTTAGCACTGTTACAGACCCACCCCTGCATTAAATAGTTGTGGACATTGTGGGTTAAAGACATCCTTTCCCTTGGCTTTCTCCAAAAGTAAACCTGTCCAGATGGAGGAAAGGGGTGAAACATGACTCATTACTTTTTCCACTGCCCAGGGTTTCCTACATTTTGCCTTACTCACCACGTTACTGTGTAAGTCTTTGTGTGTTGGACTTGAGGCCAAGTGGTTTCTACATGGCAGCCGTTCCATGAATGATGTTTGTGGCTTGACTGAGAGCTTGTGAGTTTGTTTAGACTGTTTCACAGTTCATTTTTCACGTTTTGCCTTTTTTTAGTCGGTCTATGAGCTTTGAATTGGAACCACCCTTCTTTTTTATGCTAATAGTAGGTGTCTGCATTTCAAGACTATTCGCCATAGCAAATCATTCAGCACTTGTATAAGCAAAGCATCAATTATTTGGGCACTGCCTAACTTTTAAAATACAAATACAAGTAGAGTAAAGTTAAAAACCAAACAATCATTAACTTGTTAATATAATTAGAGATAGCTTTTTCCCTCGACACTGTATTTTTCATTTTAAAGTCTCCTTTTCATGTGGTGTTTCCTTAATTCTGTCCATAAATTACTCAGCGTCAGGAAAAGCAAAATTAGGTACCAGGAGAGACTTGGCTTTTCAGATGCTGCACTTTATTTACACTTAAAATAAATCCAACGATGAGACATGATTATGTAGATACAGGGTGAGAAGCTTGTTTACGCACTAATACCACCACCAATCCAAGAGGATCAGGACACTCTGATCCCCGAGAAGTCTGCGATGATCCTGAAATGTAAGCAGTCATAGCTGTACAGCTGTTGGACAACACCGCGGTATATATGTCGGCCAGAGCCTGTGGCTTCTTGGCTCAGCACCATCCCATTGATCTGGGTCAAAAGGTCATTGATTAAACTCAGTCTCTCAGTCTCTAGGCAATGCCACAGTGTCTGCCACACACTCAGCCTCAGCACGCCTCACACAGCTGCTGCCGGTCGTCATGGAAACACTTCTCCGACTTCGTAAGACAACTCCCTAGTCAGCTAAATTATAGTGTGCCAAAAGAGAGCCCTAAGAGACTGAATACAAACACACCAGCAGCGAATAACTGAAAAACTATGCAGAGGCTGTCCGACTGATTGAGATTTAAATCTATAGCATGAAGTCATGTAATGACATCACTGAGACAGTAGTGGTCATCACTTCTACAGGAACCAACCTCAGAGCTTGTCTGAGGTTACAACTCAAAGTTGTAAAAATGTCAGCACAAGACAGTATGTTGTGGTATTTTATCAGAAAGACAGTACAGAGGCAATGAACCAAAAAAAAACCCTTGGCACTGTTCGCTGCTTACTACATTACTCACTGCACATCACTTGTTCGAGGAGCCAGAGGGCTCAGCTCTCACTCCTAATTAGTCGATGTAGTATAAATCAAAGAGAAATCCAAACAAACCAGAGATGAAGATGGGGACTAAAACGCACTGTCCTATTGAGAAATTCCCTGAAAAAACACTGCAGGGAGGAATCAAGGCAGCAGAAAATCGCCCCCGATGTACAGTCTCAATAAAACATGCACACTGGCATGTATATTTCAGAAGGCAGCAAGAATTAGCCCACATTCAGCAGACAGCTCCAAGCCCACACACCCAAACATAACCCAGACAGAGGAAAACACACGTATTTTGAGAAGCAGGAGCACCTGCTACACACACTCATGCACTTACTAAAATCCACATAAACAGAAGGGTTTAACTGCGCTGGTTATAATGAAATAAGGCTCAAGTACACACATATTTCACTCAAGTAGATGCATAAAGATGATTAAAGTGGCATTAGTAACTCACCAGGTCAACTCAGTTTGCCATCAGCCTTCGAGGTTTCCTGTTTTCACTTTCTGCTTGAAATCTCTGTTAATCCTGTTCTTGCCTGCTGTGTAAATACAAAAGGCAGACTCCGATCGAGTTCAGCACAGAAACAGAAGCAGGCTGTCTGAGGAGTCCGGATGCTGTAGTAACGCTGTTAGGGAGACGGCATGCTACTGCTATTACTCCTGTTCCCTCTTCGACTCTCTAACCACCACGCTGCCCCTCTCTCTCTATCTCGCCCTCTCTTTCGCTCTCTCCTCCTCTTTCCTCCCCTCCTCCTCCTCCTCCTCCTCCTCCCGCCTCCCCTCACCCTCTACAAACGCACTGTCCCAGCCCCAAAAAATGTGCTCCTGTCCTGCGCTCTCCCCGTCCCTGATCCCTGCACCATTCAGAGCAGCGGACTAAACAATGCCTCCGCCGCCGCCGCTCTGAAAGGAACCCAGGAGCAGTTCTCAGCCGGCAATAATGCCTCCCAACTGTCACCATGGAAACTAATGACGGCCCGGGCTGGCAGGAAGGGAGGGGGAAGAAAAAGGGGAGATGGAGAGGGAGGGGAGAGTTAAAGGAGAGAGAGAGAGAGAGAGAGAGAGAGAGAGAGAGGGAGAAGAGTGGAGGAGGGATAGAGGAAAAGAAGTGGCTGAATGAAAGATGGGGGAAGTGTGTATAAGTATCAGTGGGTGTGCCTGAGCAGTTGTTGCATGAGAGTGGGTGCTGACCTGGACAGAAGAACAGGTTTCGGGAGGATATCCTTTAGGTATTTTTGTTGGAAATACAGATAATTACAGAGGTGGAGGGGCTCTTTCTGGGGCCAATGATTGTTTTCATTACCTGTTAATTTTTCAGTGTATAAAAGGTTTGACTATAACAAAATGCTGCCCTTTAATGACTCAAATAACAGACTCTCTTTTTTATTTCTAAAAAAAAAAAAGTCTGTGTCTAAATCAAGTTCAAAACTCGGAAACTGTTCACTTTATAATAATATAAAACCAAGAAGCGAGTCCTTTTTTAATAATCTAAAACCAAATATTTTCCGTACCTTAACAGATTTTATTGAACATTTTTAGTCTATAAAAGTTTTACAAAATGCCTGTCATCTTTCTTTCACAATACATGTTTTGTCTGAACACAGCAAAAATATTCAGTTTTCAATGATATTAAATGAAGAAAGGTGGCAAGTTCAGCACATTTCTGTCTATTAAATGAATAAAACAACAGAGTCGCATTTTTTTTTTTATTGTTTACTGACTCGAAAATGCAATCAAGACTGTTATTTCATTTTCTGTCAATTGATTGATTGCGTCAACACTGGTGCCTTTTTGTGAAAATGAATTTGTATTTCTGATGTGTAAATAATCAATGTTACTGTCTCCCATGAGGAACCACATTACTGCAGATCTCTGGGGAGTACATCCGCGTCTCTGTGCGACTTCCCCCAGCAGACACGGGGATCACAAAAGCTGCCAGAATGACGCGCCCAAGCTGCTCCAGCCCTCTTCATATGCACATATAATTACAACAACCCCCCTCCCTCCATATCTCCCCATGCTCACTCCCTTCCCACTCAATAGTTTGGGGTGACATCAGCCTGAAAGACGGGGTGACATTGCCCGACACCGGCTCTGAACCCCCATACGAATACCATCGATAACCATGGAAACACTGCTGCAATATCCCCAGTTCCTAAATGATATCGGAGCTTTAAAGCTGGGTGTGAAGAGAGGAGCGGAAGAGAAGGAGAATGTAAAGAGGGGGATGGGTCGATTTGGATTCAGGAAACAGAGGAGCTTTAAAATTGTAGGCGAGTTAAGAGTGGCTGAGAGTGGGTCAAAATGGGCCCCTACTGATCCTCTTGTTGAAGAAGCGACATGTACTCCTTCTGTGTAAACCCCCTCGTCTTCAGCAGTGCATTCTAGGCCACCTCTTCCTAAACTGATTGAAATTCTCAACACAGTGAATTATGCATCACACTGGACGGGGGAACAGGTGCTGCTCTCCACAGCAATAAAGCTGGCCGCTCACCCTGGCAGACCTGCAGTAGTAAAATGCTCTCACATGAGGGAATGACAAGATAGTGAATGTGTGCTGCAGACGCCCTGGAGGGCAATCCAAATATGGGGAAAAACCCATTTCAAATAAGAATGGAGCCTTGCCTTTGTGGGTTATCTAATGAGGCATGGTGCTCATCGCCCCCTCTTTACACCAAAGAGAGGAATGTGAGCCGTGGGTTAGAAAGGAATGTTCAACCTCTCGCCACCTTGTTACCTCGTTTTATCTTACGTAAGGCAGAGATTGCTGCTCCAAGTGCAATTTAGATTTAATGGGGGCAAATGAGTGAGTTTGATCGGCTTGTTACATCCTGGAATAGGCATACAGGAACAGAGATGAAGGAGACTGTCATTGACTAAAGAAAGAGGACTAAAAGATGATGCTGGCACAGTTGACGACATACAGCCTTCTGTCACCCTTTACTGCTCTCACTAATTACAACAATGATCTCTTTCCATCTGTCTACAAAGAACACAACTTTGCGATTATTCGCTGGCTCTGTCACACACAAACCCCCTGATACACTGACTAGAAACGGGTCTACATATTGTGTAATGCACCCTCACTCCACCGACCAAAGAGGGCATGTCACACATACGCCTGACACGATGACCGGCCAAACACACACTCGATACGTGAAAGTACCTACAGCAGCAAACATTACACTTACAGTATATACAGAGATGGAAACGACAACACAGACTTGACTTAAACTCGGGAAATGAAATGAGAAAAGAATATTTATTTATTAACTATTTTATTTATAATCCCTTCAGTTCGATGGGAAAACTGGCAGTAATGATTGGATTTTACTTTGTTAAATTTGTCAGCTTAAAGACATTTCAAGTAAAAAAAAAAACCCAAAAACATTAAACATACAACATTAACCTCACGAGAGATGTTTTTTTCTGCAAAATTAACATGAGTCAAATAAACTGGGCCAACAAATCTTGTGCTGATCTTCTTTCTATACTGTTCAGAAATGGGAGCATAATGTTGCTACGGTTAATCAAGGACCGCCCATGATTCCATTATTCTGTGACAAACACAAAGACACGCACAACAATCCAGACAAATGTATGCAAAATACGGTAGTAATGCTCTTTGAAAGTCATCCAAAATTCTGTCAACTGGCTTTCAAAAGACGGAGCTAAATTTGATGTGCACAAACACATGCTATTTTCTTTTTTGATTTCCTGGCCTCACTGAGGACTTAGCCCAGTTAGAGTCAGAAGGGACGTGAGACAGAAATCTGCATAGATAAATAAGTATTTCTTTTAAATAGCTCAGATCAGTCGGCGGGCTGCTGCCATGGCACACTTGGTTTGTCTGCCTCGGCACGAACCCTGCGGATGAGAGCCGGAAGGAGGACACTAGACTGTTGTCATGGAGACAACTCACATTCCACAGCATGTTGACCCAACTCCAGGATTTTTCCAAAAAGCCCTCGCAGACAAAGACAACACAAGCACGAATAAATCTACACACTAACACATACCCGCTAAACATGTACAAATAACTTAAGGTGGGAAAATGAAACTTTTATCTTCATCTTTGTCCCTGAAGGTCCTAAAGTGCCACCAAGACACAACATCCTGTCAAACCTCAGCAGAAGGTGAGGAAGGACACAGTTAACACAGCTGGAGTCTATCTTCCATGACACACAGTTGCTGACACACATTCATGCTGACACTCTAAGCTCACGGATCAGTTTTCTCCAAAGGGAAATGCACTCTCATAGATTCAATATACTCATCAATTAAGGCTTCCAAGAGGAAATAAGGTTAGATTATAGTTATGAATGAAGACAGGTGATCTTATGTGTCAGTTTTAATTGGTTTGTCTCTTTCCTCCATAAATATAAAAAAGTTCATTCCTTAATGTCTGTCTGCCTGTTCAAATATTGAACCTGACAGCCACCTTTACGTTAACTCCTCAGACATTCAGCAGCTAAAAAAATCAAAGAGATGTTTTAAATTACTCTAACAAGCACACTTCTACCCCCCCTTTCTTAGGAGTCACAGCTTCTCTTTAAAGAAAAAGTCATTAATATTTCACCCAGAGGAGAATCTTTTAATTCATTATTAATATTTAAACCTATCTGCTGGAGTAGAGAGGTCTTATCTGAATTACAAAGAAGCTAGAGCCTAGCGTAAGCCAAGTATCTATGTGCCCCCTGACAGAAAATTTATACAGTAGATCTGCTATTCCATTCTATTAGAGCAGCTGGTGCTGGTGGTAGAGTCTAAAATATGTAGTTCTACACTGGTCCCATGCTGTCTGGCCCTGGGGCATGGTGGAGATGATGGGTGCAAAGCACAAAGCAAAAAAGAGAAAAGATGCAGAGAGGGCACAGGAGACTCCTTGGCTTTGTCAAAAATATGACTTTGAACAGCTGAGCAGGAATCAAATAGTTATTCTCACATCTACAGACTGCAGAAAAACACTCTGCCAGGAGTTTCACTGAGATCAACGTGAGGATTTTAAAGGGAATAATTGTTCAGTTACTCATGCTATGATTACAATGCGCATCAAGATAGATACGATCTCTAGTCATCTCTTTGATGCATTAGTGCTTTATGAATGTACAAGACTTCAAAGACATTACTTTCACAACACGTAATAAAGTACTGTGTGTTACTATGCATCTCATGCACCTAGATAATTTTAGCTGAACATCAGAAACACACACATGACATTCGAGTCTGTTTACCACAAAAAAAATTAAAAAATCAATTAAAAATACACAATATATTTTGCTATTACTATATGACATCACGAGCACAGTAATAGAAAAAGACAAATGACTTCTCTTCTTTAATGTTCTGTTTGTGTCTGCAGTAAGGCAGATCTTAAGTACTGTGTGTTCTTCACTTGCCCTTCCTCCATCTGTCTAACGCTCCAAACGAGACATGTGAACATTTATATGCAACAGATATCTACCGATACCACAAACAGCTTTAATGCTATAGGCCCTGCAAGTGTCTATTGCGGATAAATTCATTGTATCATAACAGTGAGCCTTTTTGCTGATGTGCTTCAACTCAACATAAACCTCAGTGGAATATCTGATTGAATTTGGAATAATTATGTATCTATTATACTAAAGGAGCAGGCTTTAACCAACAGTCAGCGCTTTATTAATGGGCCCGTTGAACAAGAGGAACATGGAACCCAGCACATAGTAAAGTAATATTAAAACAGCAGAAAATAAAGACTGTAGATCAAAGGTCAGACTATTGTTCTCTCCCTGTTTCTCTCTAAAGCTACGAGTGGTTGTACAAGGCAAAATGATGAACCATCATATGTTCACTGTGTTAATTTTTGTTGTGCGATTAAATTATAGCACTCAGTGTTGCTTGATCAGAACTTTTTGCTTCTGACAACAAAAGAGGTGTCGAAAGAGGTACGATTTGGTTCTAAGGGCTGTTCATGTTTAACATTTTCCACTGCGGTGTTTGGATGGTGATGGTTGTGTCCTCGTGTACGGTCTTGGAAGGTGTGATGGAATCGTGCAGCCCCGTGATGGTTTGTAACCATTAAAGGTGTGACAGTAAATGTGCGTATGTGTGCGTGCGTGTATTGACTGCGTGTCCACCACGGCAGGTTTGGTCATCTGATGAGCTGCAGGCTCATCTCTCCCTACAGCGCCCAGATGGCCTGTGATTATGCATGGCTCAGTAGAGATTAGTGTGCGGCGAAGAGAGAGAGAGAGAGAGAGAGAGAGACAGAGAGAGAGAGAGAAAATAAATAGTTGAAATGAGGAAAAACTTGGAACAAACTGACATGGAAATATGTGGTGTGCAAGGTCAGAGAAATGGACCAAGGGTGATGATGCAGTGTAGCTAGCTGCACCCAGCCCTGCAAAATAAAACACATGCGCTGAAATCAAAAGCACAAGTTCACATTCAAACAATGAAAAGGTATGAAGGGGTTAGCAGGTGATAGATGGGGTAGGTGTGTGTGTGTGTGTGTACATGTATGTGTGTGTCTGAAGGGAATGGCTCTAGCAAATATATACACAAGGGCATATGTCACCTGCAGCAATTTGATATGATGGATCACGTACTGGCAAGTAAAGCACACCCAAAAGGGCAGTGTGAAAAATGGTCAACGCTTCATTGAACCAACATCGTTTAACTTTTGGGGAGTGCACTGGGGGATTTCCTCTGGAGGGACATCTATAGAATCTGTCAAACATAAATGTGTATATTTAAAGTGCAGAAATACAACTTTTTAGTCCAAAACAGAAACAGTTCTTAAAACACTGCATCCTCCGAGACGCATTTTCGCCTATTTTCTGCAGCTGCAGGTACATACTTGTGATACTAAAAGTAAAAACTGGAAAAACGGTGAGAACAGGGGCAGAATGCAAAACATCCGAAGCTTCCATTTGCGAATGACTCAACACATTCATATTGCACACCGCTCGGATATCGCCAACACTGAAACCGAGAGTAGCACTCATATTTCCTTCACTGGAAAAGACACAACAATGATGCAATCCTTCACTCTGTCATTTAGGAACACAAACCCACCAGCTACTTGTTGTTAATAGGGTTGAAGCTTGTTTTGATAATGAGTGGTTCACCTTTAAGTGTATTGCTGGCACACTTTCCCTGCTGTCAAACAGATTATAGGGGGATGACGCACGTCTAGCCATTTTGTTTTTGTTTATGACTTACCAAACACGATCAGACGTAGCAGCAGAAGGCCAGCATATGTGTGTTTGTGTCTTAGCTTAATAAGACTCATCATTCAGCTTTGAAGAGCGGCGCAGTGATAGACAGCAGCTTTACAACCTACAGTGCATGCACTTCATATTTCAAAGACGTTTTCTTGAAGAAATTAATTACAACAATTTAACCTCAGGCATGTGAAGCACAGACACACAGCAGAGCAGAGAGGTTTTCAAGAAATCAGCTGACAGTGTGCACACATACAGTATGCACACACACACACACACACGTACACACAGTTAAAAACAGATGTGAAGCCCTATGGCAGTTTGTTGTTTTATTACATGTTGACCTTTCACGACAGTTATTAATCTAATGAAGTGCTTGTTAGTGAATTAGGTCCTAAATGATAAAAAAATGCTGAAACCCTGAAATAACGGTTCGAGGAAAGTAATCCACAATGGGCCAGGAAAAGGAACAGGATCCATCTGTGTGGATGTAGCTCTCATCTCCTCATTAAGATCAGGGTGTTATGTCCAACAGCACGTTTTCAGCAGGGGGACGGTGTCTTTATGACTGTCCTGTGATGAGAGCTGTGGGTAGTCCGAGGGATAAAGGGAGAGGGTGGTGAAGAGGGAAGCCTGCTTTAAAGCTCACCGGTTCAAATCTCTGGGTGATGGCTAAACAAAAGGAGGATCTAGGTGATGCATCTTAATATCATGACTGGAAATGATGGCAAAAAAAAAAAGTCACCTAGCTGGGTTTTGTCCCCAGCAGCCATTTAAGTGCTAAGGCAGAGTCCAACTCAATGGTGCTATCTTGTTTCACAAAGTCAGAGGCAGAGCAGTATAGCAAGATAAATGGCTGACGGGCAGCGTAGACTATAATAGGAAAGAGGAGAGGAGACACAGTGGAGAGTCAGCCTGCTGTTGCCAGGGTGACCTTCAGTGTGAAGCACCTCGTTGTCACCCAGAATCAGTGCAGCCGGATCCGTCCGCAGCCCAGACAGAGCCATGAAACCCAATAAATATTCTTCAGCGTGAAGGACCTTTAAGAGTTTCTACTGGTATGGACAAATTAAATAAACTGACTTTAAATTACACTTCTACTGTAATAAGTCTGTAGTACACGTCTCGTTAAAATCCAGACTAAAACATAATAGTCCAGTGTCTCCACAGCTGCTGGGTGGGATGTTAAACTTTACAGGAACAACATCACAACGCCATCTAGTGGAACATTAACAGTTGTACACTTAGTGGAGCTGCAGTGCAGTGCAGGGATTCCGTGATAGACATGAAAAGCGCTTGAGAGACAGCACTGCAACATCTTTTTCTTTCTTTTATGAGTCAGCATTTTATAGGCGACAGCAAAACGACTGAGATTTATAAGATGGCTCTCAAAGCAACCGATTTCGGATGGTAATGATAAATCACAACACGGAGCTTTCATACTGACAGCAGCGTCTCTCATCATCAAAACACATCGATAGTAGTATTAACAGCTACTAATTGTCTTCAAAAATATACAGATAGCAGTGAGGGCTGCTTTGTGACCACAAAAAGCATGCATCCAATACAGAGAGGCTGCAAACAATCAAACTTTTGCTCTCTGGCAGTGCTTTACAGTGCCTTATGAAAGCCCTATTCAAACAGTCATGCAATGTTAAAAAAAAAAAAAAAAAAAAAAAAAAAGGGGGTGAAGCTGTGTCAGG
>JAPQRN010000025.1:10039298-10050773 GCA_037367275.1 Coranthus polyacanthus | reverse complement strand
ACTCCAAAGTTTGGGATCGTGACTGATTGTGAAATGTGAGCACTTGCATTGCTTTTCCCTTAGACTGGTGGTTTGAGGAGAATAGACCAAGGAAAAGTTTTGAGTTTCCTACAGACTGACAGGCCCTGAGGCAGTGTGTACATATATGTGTGTAGCCCACCATGAAGTGTAAAGTGTTTAGTTTAAAAAAAAAAAGGGTGAAAAATGCAAAGCAGGCCATATAAGTGCTGAGTTTTATGAGCTAAATGTGGCAGTGTGTCCAATGTATTCTGTAACAATAATATACAGGCTTAAAGGAAGGAAGAGGAAAGAGAGAGACAATGCTTAATGACAACAGAAGGGCAAAACAGAGTTGGGTGAGGGGTGGGAGGGCACCCAGGGGAGAAAGCATGGAGAATTTAACACAGGCTGCCTTTGTTGGCTGCAATCAGCCAGACTAAGGACACATTTACAACATGGTTTATGGCTACATCAGGTGAGTGAATGTGAATGGGGGAGTGTGTGTAGTGATTAGGAGGGACGGGAACCTAGTTGAAAGCTGCAGAATGAAAGCAAATCCATGTATAGTTTAGGTTACTAACGTTTTCAAAAGCAGGTCATATAGGTTTATTGATTGATATCCGACCTGCCCGGCACCTACTGGTTTCATTTCACTGAGGTATCAAATCCTCCCTGACACTGAGATGGGGAACAGATCGTCACGTTATTATATTCATTTTATTTTCCAATATGTAGCATCAGCATGTGAAAATGCAGTTTCAAGCAAGTGCTATTTAAAAAAAACAAAGTCCTGTTTCTTGTGTTTCTTAAGTGCTCCGTTAGCTTGTATTCACAGGCCAGTTGAAAAACAGCAAAGACGTGCAAGAAAGACAGTTTGTTATACGTTCTTTGAAGAGTGTGATTGATTGGCATGTTAATGCTATGCTGAGTGTCCTTCAAAGGTCCCCAATGTAAGATTTAGGGGGATTTAGGAGGATCTAACTGCAGGAATGACAAGAAAATGAGAATTGTTGTGTTTTCGTTCTCTTAGAATGAGTCGTTTATATCAAGAGGAGTCGCTGTTCATGGAGTCCACCATGTTTTTATAGTAGCTCCAGACGGACTTCCTCTTCCTCTTTTTCTCAGGTGCATTACCATCACCTAGTATGTCTGAGTGCTGACCAGAGTTAACTAACAAGAACCATCAGAGGACGGCATGTCCTCCAAGTGGGACTTGTTACTGATGTGAGCTTAGTTTCATTGACTTGACAGCAGAGGAGTTGAATAATTTCCAGATTTCTAGTTTACTAGAAAAATATTGAACGGTTTCCCAGTTCTGCTCTGGAAAGAAAATGATGACAGACAGACAGACAGACATGCTGACCACTACATCCCCCAGATTATCAGCTGGGGAATAATTAATGTCTTTATTAATACAAATACATTGTACAGCACCCCCAAGAGGTGTATTCTCGTCAAATGTTGTATAAATAATGAATAACTCATACTTGACAAGAGTATACACTCGCATGTCATTTGGAGGTCATCTGGCTGAGTTACAATGTTTCTGGTTATCAAGCATCGCAGTCATATAACGATCAAAAGACAAAATCAAAAATGTGCTCAGTAACTATGGACTAAAAGAGAATCATTTGACACTACGTTTGTTGCTCCGGGGCAAAAACCCAGACTGGTTTTGAAAAAGTGGCTTTCGTCAGACACGGGACACATGGACATGGAACACATGGACATACAGTTCATGAGTCGTTCAACAAAAGATGGTCAAAAATACTGAATGGTTTTCCAGTTATTCTCCAGAAACAAAATGATGACATGCTGATCAATATATCCCCCCGCATTATATGAGGGACTTTCACACTTTTTGAGGCCACCGAAGGTGAAGGTGGGGGGTTGGTATTCAGATGGCTGCAATCTTAAACTTCACCATTAGATGTCAGTAAATATCACACACTGAACCTTTAAAGCACAAGCACTGGGAGCTTTTGCAAAGCGGCCCTTGCTTCCAACTGCAATGCCACATGACAGTAAAGATTTTTATGCAAGATCTGCACACGACTGTGGAATAAGTGCAGCCAATTTGCTGCCTGGAAGCTAATAAATAAGAGACTTACTGCTTCTGAAATGCTTGGCAGTGGTGTTGAACATATATTTGTACGACGCTTTCATAAGATAAAAAGTTGCAAAGTTCTATGTAGCTATGTATTCAGTGTAAGATTATGCTACTTGTTCATAGTATAACAACACACATTCTACCTGGTCAAACCATAAACTATCTCTTTTCCTTTTCCTCCTTCCTTCCCCTTCCTCCCTTCATTCCTGATGCCCCAGCCTCACCCCAGTGTGTACAGGAAGCCCCGATTCCAGAGAGCCTGCTCTTCTGATGATCAGAGAGGAAAAACACAATGCCTTCAGTGTGCTAGAAAGGAGCTCAACTCATAAAATGCACACACACACACACACACACACAAAGGGAGAGAATTCGAATGGAACATGCTTTTACTATTAAGGCTCTGTTTTTTCTTTCCATATGACTTTCCCAGGAAAATCCCCCTCATCAGGGTAGGTCCAATCCAGACAGACAGCAGACTGGAGAAGAGACACAGATACAGTACAGACAGAGGGCTGTGGAGAAACTGACCCTCTCATTCTGTGACTGAGACACAAACAAAGACTTTTAGGGCGTGAAAAGGCTACCGAACCAGGCCTTCTTTCACAGCATTTATCAGATGTCAGATCAGAATTGCTGATTTCAGATGATTTTTTTCTCCATTTTTAGCCTGACCGTTGGGAGTTCAGCAAATGATCCTCAATAAGTACTCCCACTGTGTGAGGTTTAAAAGTTCCCTGAACTGGCATCTGGCTTGCATACAACTCGATGCATCTAGACGACTGATGAGATTAATTTAGTCTTTGGGGTAATGCTCAAACATTGAACATGTATGTCCTTTATTGGGTGACACCGAGTAATTCTGTCCATTTCTAGAAGGCCTCAACAGTTGGTACCATTTAAGAAAACTAGGTCACTTCCGCCTTCTGTGTGTGTATGTACGAGTGTGTGTTTGAATGTGTGTGTGTGTGTGTGTGTGTCTCAGCCAGATCCTACTATAAGCCAAGAGACCTCCAGTATAAACATATTGTGCAGGAAAGACTGCTACTCTGAACAGAAACATCCTAATACCAAACAGTATTTGACTCACCGCTCATGGTGTCTTTGTTGTCACACTTCAGCTCAAACCTCTGAGACATAAAGTGACAGTGTGACCTTTTTTTTTTTATTTCCAAAATATATTATTAGATGACACTGCACCGTTAGTGCATGCACCAGCTCCAGCTCTAAAACCTTGAGAGTCATCACAGAAGACTTCCGTTGAGAGATAAGTCACTTTGACATCAGCTTGTTTATTACACTGTGGCTTGATATTTTGGGGAAAAAAAACAATGTCATATAATTATAGTGTGGTGGTTCTGTTCCTGTCAAGACCTCAAAGATATCATGGAAATTATTTTCACTATTGATTTAGTGTGATTTAATATGCTGGTTATACCTGCCTTCAGCCAAAAGGGGCGTTTTCCAAACAGCCCTTTTCATTCAACAAGTAATCCACATAGTAGGAGCCAAATATGAAAAGGAAGGAGCCGACACCGTATATTACTATTAAATATTGGATGTGTACATTTGCTATAATCTGCTTAAGTCAGTTTCTCCTTCTCAGTTCTCTTAAATTGTTCAAATGAAACAACCTAAGAACTAAATTCCTGTGTGGCTGAACTGCTCACAGTTCACCAAAGTGAAAAGTGATAAGAGGTCATAAAAAAAACAGTCTAAGCCTGACAAGACAGACAACAGTTAACAGCTTTAAACAGTAACTTTTTCTGCAGATATTCACAACAGCAAGTGCACAGCTCAAATCAAAACGCACCTCTCGAAGTAGCACACCCGTGAATGACTCAAAACCTGTTAAACAGGAGTGTCCGTTTAAGTCCTCCATCTATTCAGCCTCCCTGGAAGAAGACGGTAACATCACTCCAACAAACCAGTTTTAATCAGAACCAGTTGGGTTTAAATACTTGACACTGTATACATGTCTGAATGGGCCACACCAGGCCCAAGACCTAATAACCAATATCTTAATGTAAACCTAGACTTGTAGTGGTTTTAACAAATACACTCTAACAGCTTGACATGATGACAGACATTTACAGTCTATTAGCAACCTCTGGCAAAGACTTAAAGACTGAAGTCTGTCAGGCCATTCAGTAAGCACACTTTTCTAAAAATAACAGGAAAGGCGTAAATCAGATCAGAGAGGCTTATTTTACACTTATATTCAAATTGCAGTGGCGTCTCTGCAGAGGCCTTTGGAACAGCCGGATCCACACATGACCACTATTAAGAAAATCAATGTGACACTCAGGCAGGCGGCGAAAGAGCCCGAAGCTTCTCAATGGCTCTGAGACTGAGTCATGCTGTCTCACACACACACAAACAGCCAGAGTGATAAAGAGACGGAGCGCGACGGCAGTGAAGGGGATGTTAGAGACTCATGCTTACAGGAATACGCAACGGCCTAGGTGACTAAGTTGCTGGTCACCTAAAACACACAAACACTACACTTGTCCAATAATTAGATTTTTAACTGCAGCGTTACAATGTAACGTGATAGCTGTCTGACATCATCTGAAATATACTGATCATTCAGTGATAAAGGACGTTGATTTTAGTTTATCACAGTGGTATCGGTGTGCATGTTATCCTGTAAGTGGTATGGTATAAGCTCGAAGTAATAAATCAGTAATTCCAGCGGAGCCGCCTAACATTAGCTACTGGTCATCACTGGAGCCCTGTTCCGGCGATACTGACAGTTTGTTAAAAAATAAAATAAAGTTCTGTGAGCAGTGATTAAGCGGTGTCTTCACATATATGATGGTACCGTCACTTGTCGCTGTGCATTGTCACTATGCCTGGCTGAGGTCACAGAAGCAGAAATCAGAAAAGCAAAGCAAAAATGTGTGTTCTCCCTAACTTACTATAATTCTTGTGAGGAATAAGAAGTAACTGCTTCCTGTTAGTTCCAAACATTCACAATTTCAAGAATGGAATTAGAGATAATGCTAACCATTTCAATCAAACCTCTCCTCCACCGATCTGGATTAGATTAGTGCTGAATGAAAAAGTCAGATTGACTGTGGACAATATTCCGATTTGCGTTTTGAATCTACTTGCTTGGTCATCGAGGAAAACGCACAGATTCAGTGATCATTTTAAAAGGTGCATTTTTCCAACTGAAACGATATTAAACTGGTGTAAAAAAAAAAAAAAAAAAGAAAAAAAAAAACCTGCAAAACACTGTAAAAAAATATAGTGATTTTCCAGATCGATCAAAAGAGTGGATATATTAAGGCTGTGCATGGGCAAGAATCTGGTGATGTGTTACGTATCGTGACACAGGGCTTACGATTTAATATACTGTGACATATTGCAATACCGCAAGCAGGGCGATAGATAGAAGTTATTTTAGGAAAACATATGTGTTGTATAAACAACACACCACCATATGCGTGCCACATGCTCAAGTGTATCCCCTAGGAGATACTAACCACCGTCCCCATCTCCAAAGTCTCGTAAGTCAACTTGATGAGTGAGTGTTGAGCAGTTGCGAGCATGTATAGCGGGTTAAGCTTGTGGTCATCGCAGCCCCCCATTTGTTTACACGGAGCAAAAGTGGTCCCTTGCGAGCACGCGTTTCTGCTCCCGTCCTGCTCCGTGTACTCGTTTTACCTGCGGGTTTTGAGACAAGTTAAGTGCCACAGAGTACGACCTGAAAGCTGAGCGAAACCTTCATCAGCGCTAAAGTGATAATATGGGGCAGCGTGCATGACTCTGAATAATGTTTTTTTGCTTCTGTCAACATCACTTAACAGGTAATCTGACTGATGTGCCGGGACTGTAAATACTTATAACAGCCAAACAAGTCTGTAAAGCGAGTTAAAGCAACAGCCAAGGACTGAGCTAAAAAAAAAAAAAGTGGGAATGGGGAGTTGGACAGATAATATTCTCACCGTGCTCCCGTGCCGTGTTTATCTAACACAGAGGGGAGATGTTTACATTAGCTCTGTTAAACACAGACAGGCCCAATAGCTTTTGTTAATCATAAATAATCTAAACAGCCAGCCAGGACGTCCATGGTGGAGGAGCGGCAAGCTGCCACACATGGACCACCAATGTCCTGCAAACAGGAGGAGACACCCTCACCTACTTCTGATTGAGACATACAGAGTGTGACATTGAGTTTAGAGGCTATGTGAAAACTGTCAGAGAGGTTTATGAGACTGGAAACAAGTCGAAGGATTGAGGTGGAAACTGAGTGCAAACCGAGAGGCGCGCTATCCATCCCAGTGCAGTTTAGCGCGTTTGTGATGTGGTTTGTTTCGATAGATTTTCCAATGATTCGATTCGAGGAGTAAACAACCCTTTTGACCCTCCCATCGTAAACACAAAAATAAGCATTAGAGGGTGCACATGTTGGTCGGTTTCCCATGTGGAAGGAATCGAGTTGAGGGAACTTCTGAACAGAAAAAAAAAAAAAAAAACAGGAAAAAAAAAAAACATATATTTCATCTGGTGACAGATGCAGTGAACAGAGAGAGGGAGAGGGTGTGTTTGTGGGGGAGGGGGGTTTAAGCAGGCAGAGATTGATCCTGGACAGTGTGGGAGAGAAAGAGGGAAGTGCAAAAAAACAAAGAGCAAGGCCTTGGGAATGAGTGTGTGTGTGGGAGAGAAACGATACACTGCTGGACTGCCGGAAAAAGAAAGTCAGCCAGGAGGACGGCAGATCGATTCCTCCCCCGAGTCTCACAACAAATACACTCTCTTTCTCTCTGCATAGCTCACCTCGGCTGCAGCTTGATATCGTCCCATCAGCACTTCATCTCTATCACCCTCTATATTACCCTCCCCCTTCTCTGTCTGCAAGCTAGCACTTTATTCTCAGAGTCCGTCGACTATGAAAGAGCTTAAGAGTCGGTCTGATTTTCAAGTTTGGTTCTCACAGTAACTCATTGTGCTTTGCTGATAGTAGCATTGGGTAAAATGTCCCCGATGTGTCTTCCCACGGAGAGGGTATGTTAAAACGAAAGGCATAATGTATGTATAATGTACCTGTGTGGAGGACAAAGCAGAGTCTACAAAAAGTGGTGGGGTGGATTAGAAATGCAATACAGTAAAGCTCCCATGGTTCTCATAATTAGAAAATTTGACGGCGCACAATACACACAGGAAACCACGCACTCCCACACACACCCTCCACAAACACCACTCATCTTCCGTGACAGATGGACAAACAAACTTGGAGACACTTTCAACACATCTCTAATCTCATGAGCTCTGCATCGCAGACACTCTCTCCTGCACTTAAATCACATTCCACCCAGGACACACACACACACACACTCACACACATTGAATACTGTAGGGAGAAGGATGAATGAGTCCACTTCTAATCACCATCATTGAGACTAACATCCTCAGTGAAGTGAAGTTTTTTGGTCATTACACAGTCGTGGTGTGTGTGTGTGTGTGTGTGTGTGTGTGTGGTGTGTGGTGTGTGTGTGTGTGTGTGTGTGTGTGTGGGGGGGGGGTGTCTGCGTCAGTTTTAGGGCAGCAGTGAGGGCAGAGCTCCTTCTTTAAGGGTTTGTCACGGCTTTGCTCCTATTCTTGCCATGTCAGCTCAGCTTCCCCATAGACCATTAATGCTCCCCTCGCTGTGCTTGGCCCGACGAGCAAAACAACTCTTTACGTTGTTTTGGAGTTGACGCAGGCCTGCAACTGCCTTGTTGACAGCTGGCAAAAGCATTGTGGAATTCAAATCCTGTGCGCAATAGCAGCTGTGAGCCCTTTTTGGAAGCAACTTTAGAAAGCACCAGTTTTCACAACAAGAAAAAGAAAGAGGGGTCCGCCTTTATCAAAGCGTTTCGCTTACCAGTAGCTGAAACCCCCTGCATCCTGCACAAACTTCTTCTCCGGTCTTTTTCTGCTGAACCCGTCCTTTTCTCCGTGAGGCAGGCAACGGTAGCCCCAGCGTAGGGTAGAAAGTCGGAGGAGCGCCTCCACTTCAGAGCCTCCTTTTCCTGTTCGCTGAAGAAAAGAACAAAAAAAAAAAAAAAACAAAAACAAAAAAAAAAAAAACCCCACTAAGGACACTTCATGGTTTTCCTAACGGACGCGAGAGGATTTGCCCGGTTCATTTTTTTTTTTTTTTTTGCGCAGAATAAGAGCTCCGTAGTCCTTCATGTAGTCTCTCTCTCTCTCCTCCCTCTCCAGAAACACAACTCTGTCCTCTCTCTGCCGCTGGAAAAAGAAAAACGCGCGTACTCGCTGCGACGCGCGGGCACGTCGACCCATTCATTGAGTGTGAGATCTAAGAAATACAGCTGAGCTCCAATTAACCACGTTGATTCCTTCCTTTCATAACGCGCGTGGATGCATTTTTTTTTTTTTTTTTTTTTTTTTTTTCACCACGCCGTTATGTCATTTACGTTATTTCCTTTGACATTTGCGTGTCTGTTTTAAAGAACAGTTTGTGTCTCAGAGGGATATTGTATTTTCAGCCATGATGTGCCCATCGGCAGAGAGGCATGTCATGGGCTGTCACGTGAAGTCATGAAAAGGATGAGGCCTATTTCAAGAGATAGCCCTGCTTTGAAAACTCCACAGCTGCCTATTAGTGTGGAAAAAGAGCCGGGAACTTGAATACTAACTGGCACAGTATTTCCATGTCACTGCTCGGGCTTTCTCTTGATCTTTTAATTGATTATGTTGAGTTTCCAGTCTGCTGAATTAATGCTGTCAGCTGCCTCTGTGAATCATCGTATAAGCAATAAGGAACTGCTTGAGAATGCAAAGTCTTACATTTGCGACGTCATAAAACAATGATAGTCATAAATTTTAGTTTCTGTTGTTACTCGTGTATGAACATCCTGTTTAGTCAAAGTTCAGAGTCTGATGGGATATTACTGTGTGGTCTTGCGCTGTGGTCCTTCTCCTTCAGGCGTTAAGAGCTAAGTCCAGCAGGGTGATACCTCCAGTCAGCTACAAGGCATCAGCACCTTCTTGCTCTATACATAATTCAGTGTTGAATTTCCTCAGTGGCGTCACTATTCAAACTAGGCCTGCCACTATTTTTCATTATTAAGCTAATATACAGAATACTTGAGGATATAAACATCGAAATGCCTCATATTGTAGTTTTCCAAGGCGGTGTCTCCAGATTGCTTGTTTGACTGTTGCTGATATCCTACTTAAGATGGTAGAAAATAGAGACAAGTATCTCATTCTATTATTTAAAAGGCAGAAAACACAAGATCATGAAGCACTTTTACCTGATAAATGTAATCTAGCTATTAGGAGATTTGCAAATTTGCTGATAAATCATTTCTCTGTTAACACATTTTAAAATTCAGGCGCATTATTGTGGGCCGTCATCCTTCCTCACTCCTCCCTTTGTTTATTCGCCCAGCCCTCCACCTATTCGACACCCGTGTCAACTCAGCCACGCGTCATTAACCCTTTTTTTGTGGCTGGCTGCTGCACGCTTTTTGTCTGCCTCAGACCAACACAGACAACAGCTGGGACTTTAATGATAATGCCTCCTTGTCTGGCAGCTTGTCAGGCTGGACAACACTTAACTGACCTGTGTCCATTGGTAATAAGCTGTATATATACATCACCTCTACACCTCACATTAATACTAGCTCACTTGACTGTACTTTAATCACACGATTTGCAAGACCATGTCTTTCATTTTGCAGACTCAAGCAAAATACAAGGCCAGAACACACATTCTTCTTTCACTTTAACTTTTTCTCTCTTTGCTTTAGAGAATAATTCTGAACATGTCAGTGCAGCGTCTGAAAGGCTAAGTGTTTTGTGGATGACTGAACTTGTGTTTTAAATAGACCAGGGGCCCGGTGCCCCTCTTAGTGCCTCCGAGTGCATGGAGCTGCCTGTCAGCCGGTCTGGGGCATGCTGGTCCACAGAAAGCAGAACACCAAACAGCCCCCTGGGATACATCCTCTCCTCCGCTTCCCTGGGGTTTCATAACCGCAGTACAGAAGGAAACAACAGCATTCACAGAGAGGGTGGAAGAATGAAGGAAACGAGGGAGAGAGGTGAAGGTGGGAGACTGGGAGGGAGGGGGGGGAGGTATTTGTAAAAGACAATTAGAACTGACAGGAAAGAAAATTGAGTGGTATATGAGCAGCCAAGCTGAAGGATGAGTGTGAAAGTCGGCTGAGGTAAGTGTGAGATGAGCTTCCTAGTGTCTTTCACACGTACCTGAAACCTTCAAGGTTTGAATACGCCAATTATATCACTAATCACACATTAGCATGGGGTGCCAGTCTTTATTCATTACAGCCCAAGCACTCTTTTTCAGGTGCAAATTAATGCTTCATACTGGTTGAATTAACACTATTTTCAAAACCTAACCTTAACCAGATGATACCAGAGTAAAGACAACAGCTGACAGTGATGGAAGAAGTACTCAGAGCCTTTATTAATACACTCATATTTACTACTTTATATTCTGTCGGGGAGATTAATCTACTGCTACGCATCATTTATTTAACAGTGTTTCCCAAACTTTTCATTAGGGACCTACTTTTTAAAAACAACAAACCCAGTTCACATTAAGACTCCTCTATTGTGAGAGGTGAGAATTTGTGCATAAATGAACACTCTATTGATATCTTGAAAAGATAAACCACATAGGTGACTATTGATAAATTACAACTTCTTTTAATGCCTGTATTATTAAAAACATAGATGTTACAGATTTTATAAATAAGAGGTTATAAACCTAGCCAAGGTAATACGCCGTCTAAATGTTTTCATTCTTCTAATCAGTAAAACGACATTAACATCATGAATTCTTTATGAATGAGTCAGTTTTTTCCAACCAAAGAAACCAAACAGCACGTGCGTTAGTCTTTCCTTTTTAGTCTTATCGGAACAATACGAACATTCAATACTATAAAAAAACATACTTCTTGTTGAAAGTTTTTTGTAAGTGCTTAAAATGCGAATTTATTTGGCAACTAAATAAGTTGTCAACTCAGAAAAACAGCCCTGTTTTCAGCTTTGTCACAGTGCAATTTCCAGCTAATACAAGAGGGTCAAAGAGTTCATTAGTTTAAGGAGAACCAACACATTTGGAGATATGTGGTTTTCACTGGACAGGAAGGGGATGAAGAAAACTGAAATCTGAAAAGATTTAATGTAATAGAGTAAAAATATTTGCCTCTGAGAAGTAGTGGAGTAAAAGTATTATGTTGAATAAAATAGACCTGCTCTAGTAAAGCATTGGTACCTCAAATTTGAACCCTTTTAACCCGTTTCAAGTTTTTACAAAAAGAAAAAGGGTACAAGTATACATTTTTTCTACCTGAAACTCAATGGCCTTAGTTTATTTTCTGTGA
>JAPQRN010000025.1:10016314-10039090 GCA_037367275.1 Coranthus polyacanthus | reverse complement strand
CTCGCACCTGCAACATCAAAGAGATCGATACCTCTACGTCACAGTACACAATCTTCAGTACGACCCGTTTATGACCCGATGTCGACCAGAGGATCTCAAAAGTAAAGACGACACAAGGGTTAAGCACACTTGAGTAAAAACTACTTGGTTACATTCCATCGCTGCCAACTGGCCATTTTGAAACCACACCAGCAGAGATATACGGTCAGATCCATGAGTCACGGTAGGGAGGACACTCATACTCCACATCCAGTGTCAGGACTGTGGAATGTTTTAATGCCTCATGAGGCTGAGCTCACACTTCACAGGTCATAAATTTTCTAACATCCTTTGTGGTATTATTTCTGCTGCTGTAGAGCTGTGTAGAAATGTGTGTGTGTGTGTGTGTGTGTGTGTTTTTTTTTTTTTTTAAAGTAGGTTCATGTGAGGCTGGTGTTGTTTATCGATGCTCCTTCTCCAAAGCAGCTGATCAATGCACTCTGCTCCTTCAGGCTCCGCATGGATTTATCACATGTCAGCACTGAGAAGACTCTTTGTAAATGCAAACACACACTCTGCCTGTCTTTTAAGGACCTTAAATTAATTGCACAGGACCGGAGCTGGCTACAAGTGCATCAACAACTGCGGTGTTAGAGACCCCAAGTGGTGAAACTTGATAGTGCATCAGCTGAGATATGAAACAGCTGCTCTGCGGTAAGAATCCACCTCCACCCAGAGTATAATCACAGCACCTGCATATTAATAGAGCCGGCCTGATGCCATGGAATGAATCCCACTGACCCATATATCCTCTGCCAGCTGAGCCGTGGGTGGGGAGGATGTAAGAGGAGACTGGCACCAACAAAGGCTCCACTGTTATTACAGTGATGTCATTGGCTGTCAGTGAACTGCTGTCATTAATAGGCTGCTATTCAGATTCACTCAGCTGGCGTATGGTAAATGGTAGCAACTGGTTTCGCTGTGCTAAATCACAGTGTGACATGATCATTAACGTGACTGATTTCGGGTTTCAATGTCAAAAGGAGGAACAGCTGTTAACGTTGTAGTTGTTTTGTCAGTGTTAGCAACTGAGCTGGCTCGCTCATTTCTCAGAACGAACAAAACTTTTTAACGGTGTTTCAGGATACAGTCTACATTGTTATTTGTACTTTCACCCAAGTTACAAAGCCATTTCAACTATTTAGACCTCATGGGATCTGACCCAACGAGGAGTAGGAAGTGAATGGGAATGAAAAACCTTATTTTATCTTTTGAAATCCTGCATACTTAAGGTCTTTAAGGATGATAAAGTAACCTGAAAAGAAAATATCCTCTCTTTGGTGGTATTAATTTATGTCCACGCCGAAGTCCTTAGTTGTGATTTTGCTTTATTTGACTGGATTAAAAGGCAAAAACACTGGGACCCACTGGTCTGAACTACAGTTTCCATTACAATTGTATGACATTTGTTGCTTGTGAGTTTACAGTTCACACTGTAAAAATCAACTATCTGATATAAGTAATACATACTTGAAACTAGAAACAGGTCGAATCAATGTGAGTGCACTAAGACAACTACACTTTGGAAGATTTCTTGAAATCTCTTCTTGAAAAAAAAAAATCTAGGAAAATTGACTCATTTCATGCAGTGAATCAAGTCATAAAATGAGTTTGTCACTTGTTCTTTCGCCGTTTCTTTCGTAATGTAACTAAAAAGCTCTTAAAACCAGAACAACAAATTCAGACTATTCTTCTGAACGCAGCCCACGATGCCCACAGAGGCATCTTTCCAAATCGAATCATTTATTTCAGTATCATAATCACTTATGGGTTTCTGTTAATTACACATTTCAGTTGATTTTGAAAGAGGCCTACAGTATTGTTTGTCCTGCAGCACTAATTGGGCAGAGCGGCTGGTCTCCAGAGGCTGGACAGGAAGCGCCGGCTGTACCAAAGGTCAAAACAAACTGGCTCCGATCAGTGTGTAGGCGTATCTTGGGAAGACAGGGAGAGGGGAGGAAAGGAAGAGAAATGGGGAAGGCGAGGAGGGAGAGGGAGGAGCGAGGTTTTAAGCGAGACAGCAGAGAAAAGACAGGAGGAGAGAAAGAGAAAGAAAACTTTGGGATGGGGAGAGGGGGGGTTCAGTAGGAGGTGGGAGTGTTTTTGTGCATTGTGTGAAATGTGATCATGTCCTGGAGCCGCTCAGACAGCTGGGAAGTTCCCCTGCCCCTGACTTCCAGCTGGGAACGCTCTGAGGAGACACCAGGGCCACATGCTTCGCTGCTTAACCCTTTATCTGCTGCTGCTGCTGCTGCTGCTGCTGCTGTGGGGAAGCTATAAATAACAACACTGAAACGTCTCTGGAACTTAAGTCACATTTATTGATTTTTAGCCAGTATGACTACCTTTACACAGGCAGACCACCTCTCTAATGGAAAACAAACAAACACTTTCACAGGATTAGTTCAGCAGTAATACATCAGACCAAACTCGACTCATTTTTTTTTTTTTTAAACCCATGTTTTTTTTTTTGTTTTTTTTTTTAAACACCCTGACAAAAGTTTACATGTTTGTTTTCAGCTCTGTGTAAAGGTCCCATAACTGGGAAACATGCATATGACATTTAGCTTGGATCAATATGCCACTAATCATAATGCACATTATTGATAAGAATACAGTACTGCATGACAATTCAAATAAATACCAACATACAGGTGAAGTCGTTATTTCATATAAAGATATCAAACTTTCATTATGGATCAATACTGAAACACAATATGACAATATAAAGTTTGCACAGCTAATTTATTATCACAATGCTATCGCTTCCAGCAAACAGAAAACCTTTTCTTTTTTTAAATGTAAAACAGTATCTGAATTGCACTTTTAACTTTTTAGCTTCGCTTCCATATTGGTAACTTTAACGCCTCAACAAACAAGCATTGGCTATAATGGCACTATTCAAGCTTGTTGATGCTTAATTTGTTTTCTGTTTACTGAAAACATAATGCTTAAAGATGATGTAAAAAAAAAAAAAAAAAAAAAAAAGATTAAAAAATAATAATAATAAAAAAAAAAAAAAACAAAAAAAAAAACTCAAATTGGACAAAAAAGAAATATAAAATGCGCGCTCCGCACATTTTTCAACAATACTATTGATATCACATTACCTTCACCAAACAAAGCTAGAGATATGTAGATGTTTCCAATAGTACACACGGATCTACCCCAACACATTATAGATGCTTGGAGCATTTTGTTCAATAACAGGAGGCCAAAGGGATTTCTTTTGGTTCCCAAAGTTTGATAAAAAACAACCATTTCTTAATACCCCTGAATTAATTGAGTGGATCACTGACCTGCAGAATTCAATACAATGTCAGTTTTATTGAGCTAATTTCAAAACTATTATCTCACTCATGCAGAAAGGGGGAAATTCCCTTTGCACTTATTGCTGCTCACAGTCATTTTGAACCCAAAGTCCTCACCTATAAAAAAAAAAAAAAAGGAACATAAAATACTATTCTAAAATTCTCCCTTGAAACAATGAAAGGCACTACTGGTCAGAAACAAAGAACTAAACAAACCAAAAACAAAACCCCAGCACTCGCATTGGAGAACCATGGCCCAAACTACACCTTTCTCGGTGACGGCTTGTTTTCTTTCTTTCAGAGTCTTAATTCTTTTCAACCTAAACGGTGTACCAAGATTTGGCACGATAAACGAAGAGAGAATGAAACAATTCCAATTTGGAATTTAATCATCGCACTTGCAGAGAATTCTGAAAGCCAGTGATCCCGTTTCAGTGGAACGCCCTTGGTAAGAAGCTAGGAAAAGTATATCACATCACTCAATTTTTCCCAAAACACAACTTACCTATTTGAATTAGGGCGTCGTCAAGTTTCATTGTGTTATTTTGAACTATTCCTAGGAATAATAAATACATGAAAAAACCCCAGAATTTGATCACCCTGGATTTTTTGTATAGAATATGGCAGTAGAACGAACATAAAAGAAAACAAACAGCATAACATGGTGTAACATAACAATTTAAGAATGATTATTTCATGGATAAACTCTTGTGGATAAAGTCGGCATAGTAGGTCTGTGGTTTGTGAAGCCTTTACTGGTGTCAATTCAGGAGGATGCATTTTCCTAAAATCTTATAACCTATACTGAATAACTCACAAACCATAGTACTACCACGTTTTCCTACAGGTTAATAATAGTCTGTTATAATCCTATATAATGAAAGTGCACAGATTAAGAAAATAATAAACTAAAAATAAAAAATAAAATCAGATAAAACAGCTTGTTGCTCACATTGAGAAATGACCCCGTGTCCCCTGGCTTTTCATTGGAGGGTTACATTGGAAGATTAAGTTCACTGGACTTGTGAGAAATTGGCTTCCAGTAGCAGCACGAAAGAAATAAGAGGCAATTCCAATAGGTGTCAAATTTCAAATGCAAAATGAAGGAGGATCAGTTGATTTGACTTGAAATCAGTGTATTTACTGAGTTTTTTTTTTTTTTGTTTGTTTGTTTTTTTTTTTTTTAATCTTCAGGTCCAAATGGCCGATTAGTGCTAACTCTTTTTCGGCGAACTCAATCATCAGTGAGAAAGGACCTTGTGTTGGTACTTCGTCATCCGCGCAGAACTACTGTAATTACTGCAAAATGGAGAAACAAACAAATGATCAGCATTGGCATTCTTTGTCATGTCGGAGCGACTGTTAACATGGCGAGCAGCTGGTCATCCACACAGACAGAGGAGACGGCGGGTGTAGTTAGTCAAAGCAACAGAGGCCATGTTAGGAGTCCTGAGGCTGTGGATGTTAGGCCAGGAGCATTTTCTGTCAGGCCGATGGTATGTTTCTGAGGAACTGAAGTGAGAGCGCATTCAGCACAAAGTATCCTTTTACATTAGAGAACCAGCAGGTGCAGTTAGGAAGCCAATGACTCACAAGTACCACGACCTGTCATTCACAGGACAGAGTTGAAGCCACATCCCACAACCTGCGCCGAGGGGTGATGGGTCTTTCTCAAATGCCATGCAAGTTGATGAAAAATGGGTTATGTCATGCAGGCTTACTACAAATCAGAAACTTGAATGCAGAATGTATGTAGAAAAACATAAAGGTGAAGTGGGAGGAGCCTGCAGGCAGAGGTAGGAGGAGCTTTTCAGGTGGCATGCGGTTGTGACACCAGATAAGCCAGACATTGATCTCAAACTAGATGGAGCGAAGTGGAAACTCCTCTGTTTAGGTAGCAGGGATTCTACTAACAATCACATCCTGGGGACTATCTACCGCTCAGTGATTCCACAGAGCCTGTACAAGGGGAAGGGGCTCAACTAATTTGAATCAATGTCCTCTGGTCGATTGAACAGCCAGTCTTTTTTTTTTTTTTTTTCCTCCAAAAATTACCAGGAGTTTCTCCCTCTGGAAACCCCTGGACTCATTTCTCCACAGTATCAGAGTCAGCTCTGAGCCAGGCATCTGGCTTTCTTCACCAGTATGTCTAGCTTTCTCATATCTCCTCTCTCAGGAGCTGGTTTATAACATGAGTAGTTCTCCCTCCTCTACTCCCCAAACCTCTTCTCCTTCAGCGCAAACTGATAGAAACAGAATATATCGTACTCGTTACGTGAATCTCAAATGTAGGAGTGATTTACCTCTAAGGAGGTTGTTTTTTTTCTTTTTCCCTTATGTGTACGATAGCCTTGTCTCCATGCTGTGTGCTGTGACTTATGGATGCACACTCAAGCAGGGTTGACTGTTGACGTTGCTTCATTTTCAGAGTAATAATTCTCTCTTGTCATATTTGAGAGGAAGGAATACTGTGGTAGGATCCTGCAAGATTATAACCTGAACGTGATCATATTAAGAATATATAGTATAATATATAGGTTCTCATTAGTAGTAGTAGAAAAAAGCATAATTTGATCAATCTTGCAGGAATTCCTCATTTCAACCCTGCTTTTAGCATCATAAAGCTAATGTGTCTATGATCCACAAGCAGTACATGGATTTATTAAACACAAGCCCCACATATTTTTTCTATTTGCGTAATGCTAGCTTGCAAGGGGTTAAAGCTTTCGTGGATACTAAAACAGTACATCGCTTTGTCCTCACACACCACACACAAATAAAAAGAAATGAATGACCCTCCATTTGCAAAGGTTCCAAACATAATACACACATGAGGGCCATTCACTTAAAATGCTGATGTACACACAGGCAAGTATTGAGAACACAACGTATGTGAGGACGTTTACCTGACAAAAATATTCAGAGGGCAATTTTCCCCACAATTCCTCATTCTAGTTAAAGGGTGAGTGGTGATGCTGAGGGAACAAGCTGCTGACAATCTAAAAGAGAGAAGGCCGGTTAAAGCGACCGAGCAACAAGACATGGATTAGAGACATGAGGAAAGGGTTTTCAGCCACATAACCACATAGAAATTCTTTGAGAGCTCAGAGTAATCTTCCAAAAATAGAGAAGGGAGAAAGAAGGGAGGGGAGAAAGAAGGAAGAGAAATGTATTAGCTTGAGTGGAGACACAAGGACAGGGCTTTACATCAACACACAGGTAAATATGTCAAGTGTTTGGGGGCAACAGGCACTTTGCCGAGTGATGTCAGTTGGTTTCGTTTGCAGATTTATTTATCCAGATGTGGGTGCCGTTTTGATTTGTGCTCTTCTAAGATTTGCTTCATTTTTTACAAAATCATCTTTTGATCAAAACTATATTGTATCTCTGTTCACAGTAATCGTTGTATCCATTTTAACGGAAGTAGGAACCTGAGGCACCTATGCTGAAGTGCACTTAATTTGGGTGTGAAATTCGATTTGTCAGACTTACTTTCTCTCATTATATGGCTCTGAAAGAAATCCATCGCAACATAATGGGTCACATGGAATAGCCCTCCTGTATTTCACCAGACACCAAATAACCCCTTTTTTTAAACAATGTAGAGCCCTGTAGTACATGTGTTTCTCTTGTACCACACTCCCGACAACAGAAAAACAGTTAAAAAGCTCGTAAGCATTTCAGCCGCAAAGCCATGCGATTCTACATACCCTATTGTATTGGTGTACTAGCATCACAGCTTCCAAATGATCCTGAAATAAACACCCGTGGTCACAGGTGCTCCTTTTCTGCCCAAACAATCCCATCATAAAACCATCAGCAAACCCACTTATGAGTTTTTGAATTTCTGTATAAAATCATTTTCTGCTCCCCGAGCAAGAATGCTGGAGGAGATTGCATATTTTTGTTTTTTTTTTTCATCTTCTTGTAAACATTTCAGAGTGACCTGATTAGTCAGTGGGCTGCTGGACACAGGTCAGTCCTGGGGGAACAGGACAGAGAGGCAGGGAGGAGAAGGGGGCTTTTTTTTAAAGGAGCACCAATGCCAACAGACGAGCTGAAGAACAGAGGATGTCTTATTTAGTCACAAAACCCTCAGTTCGACATCCTCTATACGAGTCCCCATCCCAACAATGTGTTATTGTTACCAGGCAATACACTCAGGGGATCAGAACGAACAAGCACGAAAGCTGCCACCTTTTACATCATACGTACAGCACCATGACAGCGGAAAGAATAGACACTCCATAATATCCACAAAACCCCAAATATAACTGGGGTCCTACGATCCACATGCCATATATGTCTACTACAGTCCAAACGTCTAGTGCACACTGTACATACATCTGCATTCCCCTAAGCGTTTACACTAGCAGACACAAGCGGCTGGTTAGTCACACAGCAGTCCCTAGAGAAGCGCAGGCTGGCCAGGGAGCTAAGCGAGCAAGTGGGGCTCTTTTAACACTAAGGCAGGGAGGGTGTGGCCCGTAGGACCCCTCCCCTCTGTACACAGCAGTCCTTTGCGGACATCCGGGCCGCCTCAGTCGCAGTAGATCTTGTACTTCTCGCTGCAAAAGACCACGGGGCCTCCCATAATGCCATTGGGCATAGCGTTGTTGTGCTCAGGGCGGCCAGAGCCAGAGCAGGTGAGACTCTGACTTACGTGGGGGTTGTTGGCGGTGGCGGTGGCGGTGGCGGCCTTGCTGCGGGTCTTAGCCCTGCCCGTGCTGCCTCCACGGCGCGTCTGCTCGTGGTCGAACTCCAGGTCCTCGAGACGCTGCGTCAGGGCCAGTTTCTGCTGGATGGCCATCCGCAGCAGAGAGTTGAGGGTCTTCTTCTCATCCTCTGCTGCAGCCAGCTGCCTCTGCATCTCATCCAGCTGGGTGACGTACTCATCACAACTGCAAGACACACACAGAAACATGTAGTGTTAGGTGTAAGCCGATTCACTTTGAACTGGAAGTGGAGCATATTAGCTAAATGTTTTCACAGTAATAGTTATTTACTGTGTCGTACCACCAGGGGGCATTAACAGGTCATATTACACCAAATACAGCATTGGCTGTAGTTTCTGAATCAATAAACAGAACTGGTTGGCTTTCTGTTGTATTTGCAATACATTTATTAGAGACCTCCACAAAAAAATTCTTCATATCTGACATAATAACAGCAAAACTCAGAATTAAATGGTTTAAAATGAAGCTCTCCAATTATGACCTTTTACCTACTTACACAGGGTTTTTTTTAAACCACCAGCAGGTGGAGCCATTGATTCGCATAGTGTAGAACTGACTAAGACTGACAAAGACTACTAGCATATACATGAAGTAGGGGTGGAGAAGTACATTCACACGTACATTTCACTGTTTATGCTTGTGTTACTCTGAGCTTGTCTACTTATGTATTGACTCTGTGCTGACTGTGGCAATAAATGACCTTGTTAAATCACAATAAACCATCCCCTACCATTATAAGGCTTAAGTGTAGCACCCACTGCCATTTTGGGCAGCACTTGAGTCAAATGAATGTAAAAACTAACTACATTACTTTAACCAGATCTCTTGTTTGTAGTTGGTTTCCACTGGACTTCTTTAGCAGGTTTTGTATTTAAGCTTTTAGGATGTTGTTTATTATCTGCTCTAGCGTTTCAAAATGTTTGTACAAAGATATGGCAATAGTAATGGCCCAAAAATGATCATGAAAAATGCAAATGGTGGAACCCACACATCAACAAAGCTCTCTGAAAACCAAGGGAAAACCCTGGATAAAGTTGATTCTTTCTACTTTGTATGGTCAAAATGTCTTTATAATTCCTAATGATGATTTGAAAATACATCATTTTTGGGTTTATATGGCCACCATGTTATCCTCAAGATCCAGGTGACAGGAGACATGTGAGCGCACACCTTCTCAGACTAATGTAAACAGTGTATGTGCAGTGCAAGTTAAGAATAGACCACATACACACAGGATGAAAGCATTAACCTAGGGGTTACTGAGAAGATCCTTTCTGCGTCACCTGGGGAGAGGACTGAGGAGGGGGCTCAGACAGACGGAAATTGATGATGAGGATATTCCCTGTAGCTGTTTACACCTCATCTCCAGTTTTCCAGCTGAAGTGAGACATTATCGTTTTTATCTGTCCCTTCCAGCTCCCATATCTGAGTGGAACGGCACAAGATATAAAGTCTCATCACTGGCTGCTGCACTGCGGCATTACCACCTGTCTCCTAGTGCCCTTGTGCAGTATGACTCTACGGCTGGACAGGTATAAAAACTGGGTCATCCTCAGGGATTTCGAGGTGGGTGGGGGGGTTCATATCTGTGTTTTCCATCTGCTACTCTTTTCTTCCAACCCTTGCATTTCCCATTTTCCTTGCCTCACTCTCTCATTCATCTCTGCTTCAATCATGCCCTCTCTCCCAGCTCTTATCTCGCCTATCAGGCTGTTTTTCCTCCATTTCCCCCTTGCCGCTATTGTCGTCTCTCTGTCTGCATCAGTCGCTTTCTCTATACTGCTCTTGCTCATCTCTATTTTATGTTGTGCTGATGAAGCGATCTGAATGACATTCTTCAGTAATGACTGACACACCTCTGCTCAGGGCGGGGCTGGTTCACCTTATCCTCCAACAGTGCTGCACGAAAACCGCTCAGACATCATTTAACAGCAGGTAGCCTCACCCTACACCCTTTTCTTTATCTGGTATTAAAGTATTGACTGTATTTTATAACGCCTTCATCTGTGGTGACAGTCCACATACATGCTAAGAACAAGAAAAAACACTTTCTTTTATATTATGCCATTCATCTAATGACTGCAGGCTATAACTGTCACTTTCCTGACAGGCATGTTAAAACTACAGTACACAGATTTAGAGTTATCGTTGAGGCAATATGAAAAACAAGGACTAATCTAAATCATTTTTTTTTAATTATTGCCAGATCCCTTGAGGTATTTTTTCATTCCAATCTAATTTTTGCTTGTAACTACCTGTTAAACTGACTACGTTTGAATTGAAATACAGAAATGCACTTAAAAATGAAAGCAGCACCAGAAAAATCTTTTCTTGTCTGGGACAGAATCTAAGATTAAGGCTAATATTTTTTGCTGTGTTTGGGGCCCCACGTGGTTGTAGCCATGTGAACTCTGGCCTTGCCAGACCACCATACAAACACAAACCATACCCTCCCTTCTTGTGTATGCAGTTTGATTCCCAGTGGGACACACACCCGGACAATGGAGATCAGTGCTGCTTCATTAAACCCAGTATGAGACAGGGGGAGGACCTGGTAGGGGGATTGTGGCCTTCCAGACGGTTCAACCACTCTCCTGCACAGGGGGGTGAGAAGGGCGTGCATTTTTCCCGGGAAAAATACAGGGGGGTCTATTCTAGGGATTGGAGGGATACAATAGGAGCCTTTTTGGCTAGCTGTGTGTGGTGGCACATTGACTCAGGGGGGCTAGGAGGCGGCTGTTGGCCTTTTGAGGATGAAAAGTCATCATATTCACATAATTCACAAACAAGACTCTGAATCTCGCTGCGATGATTTACAGTAATATTAGAATAGCGCACAAGAAAACACTGCTGCCGTTGATGTCAACATGATTCAGAATCAATAACGTCTTCATATGACACACGCAGCAGCTGTTTCAGACTCTTTTCTTGTCTGCAGTCTGATTGGTCACGGTCGGATGGATATCATAGCAGGGAGGAGGTAACAAATAAAGAAAAAAATAAAGACGGAATAATGGAGAGAGAATAGGGCAAACAACAGAACAGCGGGATGTTTGAATGTATGTGTTTCAGGAGAGAACGTGACTTCGCTTAAGGGTTCGATGGTTAATCAGTGTGAGCCAGAGCTGGGAGCGTGTTGAGGCATGTCTCAGGAATGTTAGAGGTAGGAGCTTACTGTTAACATGACACCAGAGACTGCAGCTGGAGAGATTGCACACGGAGGAACCCAAAAAGACGCGTCAAAACTATTCAGCCTTGCGTCTCTCCCACCAAATTCTCATGAAAAGACATACACATAAAGAATCTCAAGCAACTCCGATCTATGAGAGGCACAGACTGCAGCATGTGAACACACAAATGCCCACAAAAAAACCTGCACATTCTTTCCATTCCACTCCATCTCTCCTTTTTGTCAAAGACCAAACATTTGTATCTGAGAGTCTCAGAAATCCACCTTTACAGACTTTGCCAGAGTAGTGATTACCATAAAAAAGACTGTCAAATTAGGATCCTGTAGTGGGCTTTAACTGAAAGCCTGCTCCCTTCCTCTCTTTCTTTCCCAGATGACTGGAGAACCGGGTGTTTAGCAGTGAAGGAGGAAGGGGGGACTGAGGATACAAAGGGGGGGAAGGGAGTGTGGGAAACCTCGGCCGGCTGAGTCCCTCAGCCTCTCAAAGGCTCCCCTGACCCAATGATGCACCATATAGGACTGAATTTACATACCAATACATGAAACCCATAAACAGACTGAATGCAATACATAAGCTCTGACAGCTTAGTGGGGTGTAAACCTCTGCAACATCATCATCAGTGGAAGAAGAAAAACATGCGTTGATTCGGAAGTTAAACAATGAGCTGTGATGTGTTACCAATATCATAAGCCTCTCCTGCAAAAAGAGGCTTAAAGAAAGAGACGCTTCACAGAGATTTCGCTGGTAACACGGTACAGTATTCTCACACCCTCCTGGCACTGCAACACAATGATAAGTGATACAACGCATGAGACCCTAGAGGGTAAAATGACATAATACTAATAAGTCTTCTGTCATTAGTGGGAGTGAGATCTGGTTTTCTATTAGCCTTGGTTGTATCTGGTTCAAGTAGTTTAGTATTACACCTACACAGTCTAACCATCTGGTTCTGCAGTGCACCAAAAACTCATGACAGCACAAACTCTTATATCTGCAGACTGAGGAGTTTTCCTACTGTTACTAATTGATTAGCCACTGCAGGTATATGGAGTTACTTCAGCAAGCGCACTTCGGGGATAGGTATTGAATTACTGTATGGGTAAGATGAGGGGCACTGAGCTGCCCACACATTCCCTGCAGCCTCTGTAACCTTCGTTAATAATACCGTTATAATACCCCACCCTCCTCCTCCTCTTCTCCACCCTCTGTGCAGCCTGAGCTCTACTGTGGATTGCGGAGGAGGTTTAAATGCAGGAAGAAAGACAGTCTTAACATCTCAGGGTAGCCATCTGGTCCAGATCTGATATTTATGTGGGCATCAAATGTTCAAGAATATACCGCTCTCAGAACAAAAGGCAAAAAAAAAAAGATTAAAAAAAAATTGTACATCCACCCTGTCATCCTTTAAAATTACACGTAACAGCAGGAAGAAATACCCACTCACTCATCTTCTTACCTTCCTTAAATAAATACATGTACTGGCATGTACACAAATAAACAAAAAGCATGTGAGCATTTGTCTACTATGAGTGGAGGGGCGAATGTGTAATCCAGACCAAGCTGAGGTGGGATTATGCGCAGAACCTTTGACCGGCTTCTCCAGCTTGAAATCAGAAAAGATTAGCAAGTGTGTCAGCCCATCTAATCCATACACACACACACACAGATCACTGGTCAAAAACATCACTTAAAACAACATATTTAAATGATACCCAGTACCCATGTGCCTTATGTGCTCCCAGTCAGTATCAGATGACTCACAGATTACAATAGAATACTACAGAGGAATAGCCAATATACGATATTTATGCATTCATTACGATATTCATTTTATCTTAAACGTACCTGGTGTGTTTTGGCTTTGTATGCTGCATGTATGGTCTCTGTAAGCTTAAGTAGACTCTTACGGACAGTCACATATTGTGTCAAGATGAAGTGATTGTGGCGCAATTTACTCAAAAAAAAAAACTAAGTTGGGAAACATTTTGTGAGGTCAGACTGGTGTGTCGTGTGTCTGATATGAAGTAGCTGAATGTTTTTCGGGGTAAGTCCCTTACCGTGTGGCGAACATAGCTCGAAGTGAAGAAAAGGTGGCGGCGTCTTCTTTCAGTGCTTTGAGCTCGTTCCTTAGTTTCATCATGGTCTCTGTCACCATGGCCTTTTCATTCTCGTACTTGCTCTTCAGGTTGGCCAACGCCACTTCAGCTGTCTGTCAGTGGACAATAAGAACAAATGTGTTAGACCAGCTGAAAGGTGTCACGGGGGCCCATTTCCTGTTGCAACAAGTCGACTTGTGTTAATATGGACCTATTTTATTTGGTCACATGAAAGTCATTAAGACGGGCCACTGGGCAGCAGGAAAGCATTTCACAACACTTTACAGCAGCTGTTGTTTCTGGTTTAAAAACTAGGTGTGTTTGGTTTATGAGGGGCTTTAATGTTTCATGTTCACTGAGTAACCACACACATACTTTAAATGGCTGGCAGAGCAACTAGATACACACTCTCTTTCTTGCTTATGGTGTTATTCTGATATCCTAACCACACAGACGCTGGGCAGCTGACACAAGGCTGCTGTCTTGTTATAGAGCTCGTCTGCCACACATTTGCCACAACAGCTGAAAAGACCTGAAATAGCTGACACCTGCTTCTTTTGTTTCACTCTTTCAAGGAAAAGTAGCAAATGCTTGGGACTGATATCATATCAGTAAAACAGACTTACTGACTGTCAAAGCAAACAAGTCAAAACAGATCCACTTACCTGCTTGTTGGCCTTAAGGACGGTTCTTAGAGTAGCAATCTGTTCCCTCTTGGTGCTGAGCAGCGATTTCAGTTTGAGGATCTCCTCCATGCAGGCTTCCTTGTCTTTGTCGGCGACTGTGCCAAGCTCCAGAGAGGCCACTCTCTGGCGCGAGAGCTCTGTGGTGCGGTCCACAGCCAGCTGCAGGTGCTTGATCTGGTCTCTGATGATAGCCACCAGATTGTAGATGTTCATGGGCTCGCGGCGATGGTCAGACACAGGAGAAGGCAGGGAGGAGACAGGTGAAGGTGCTCCGTCACTCAGGTCTGTCTTACTAGGATCAGGGAAGAGGCCCTTGGTGAGCAGGATGGGAGAGCGCCGTCCACGGCCCTCTGGGCTGCTTCGGCCACCTTTACCCTCTTTGTAGAAGTCAAGCATGACACGGTTGGGCGTCTCGTTGTTGCACATGCAGACGTGGTTATAGAGGGTGGCCAGTTCTTCACTGAAGGTGACCAGCTCATCCTGCGCCACACTCAGACTACCCTGGGACTCGCCTGCAACATCGCTCAGCTGGACACACAAATGAAGAAATGCATTCATTACCCACCAAGGATATAACTGTTAATAAAACTGATGAAATAATGAAAACCAGGCATGAACAAACATTTCATTAACTGAAATGAAAATGAGGCTTTACTAAAAATGATAACTAACTGAAACTACGTGAAAAATGTAAAGCTATTACAACCTTGTTAGTCACTTTTTGTCAATACAAAAACAATATGTCAGTACTGAGAGCAATATTCTACCTTGCGCAGCTCCTTCTCCATCTTAGACTTCTCCTCTCTCTCTGCCTGACTTGTTTTCTCCAGAGTTGCCAGCTTCTCTCCTAGTGTTGTCACATCATTCTCGAGACGGTTGCGCTCCTCTTCGTAGCGTGACTGACAGGCCTGGTATTCTGCTTTCAGAGTCTTCAGTTCCTCCTTCAGCTCTCCTGCCTCAGACACTGCAACCTAGCGAAGTAAAAATAATATTTGAGAATATATAAAATCTGACAAAAACCTATGTAGAAGACCTAAGCATATCTCTTTCTTAATCTTATTCATATAATATACAAATGAGTTAACCTTCAGTTCCTAGATTACCTTTAAGTTGAACATTTTAACTGTCCTTTCTACTACCACAAGGATCGTACCTTGTACTTGCACTCCAGGATCTCAGGTCCATTGATGTCCACCTCATAATAATCTCCGTCTTCATGGCTGTCACGTTCTTTCTCGTTGTCCAGAGCAGACTGGCGCTCCTTGCTGGCCTGGAGCTTGCGGATGGCATTGAGATTCTCAGTGAGGCGGTTGACCTTCTCCTGATGCTCTGACAGAGCACCGTTCGCCTGCTCTAGTTGTTTCTGCGCATCCTGCAGGGTGGACAGCAGGTTGACCTTCTCACGCTCCATCTGAGAAGAAATGCAGAAACGCAGACTTTAAATTTTTTCTGCTACATTTCTACTCACATATAATCCTAATTCTGGATTTCTTGGTTACTTTATAATATCTCTCATTCCTACTTTCAACAAAGCTGGTCATATTAAATCAGTGGATTGTCTTTCATGTTGTAACCCTACCCAAAATCAGGCTTGTGCTGCCAAAGTATGCAAGAATCATTGCCCACTAGTCCAGCATCAGAGTCAACATGCCCTTGACAATTTACTGGACTGTGTTCAGCTCAGTTCTGGCAGAGATCCTAGACGGGTCATCTTACATGTACAAAGTTGTGTCATATGAGCTTTGAGCTATTTCAGAAGTTGGACAAGATCACTGCATTCAAGTCATTGCTGACTCTGATGCTCACACATATTTACAAGGGAGAATTATTTTATTGTAATAGAAATGAGCAGTTTTGGGAAGGTTTAAATGTAATCGGTTACAGGTCTCTAGTTACTCTGTTAAAAATGTAGTAAGTATATTTAGATGTAACCCTTCTGCAATCACCAACATTTTGATTAGTAACTGTAATATAATTATCAGTTACCATTACATTTATTTTGTAATTGAATTATGCAATGCCGCTACGTATAACTAATTACTTCAAAGCACATGAAATAAGATTACATTTAGAAGATGACTTGTAGGGCAGCGGAAACGCAACAAACCGCTACCCATCCTTCTCCAGCAGAATTAATATTACATGTGCTAATAACCTATAATAACAGGGTGATATCCTGGAAGCGGATGTCTGGGGTTGACAAATGAGTAGCTAATCAATAGAATGAAACGAGAGAGAAGAGCCAGAGAGAACAGCTAAATGAATAAGGAAGCTTTGCTTCTCTCTGCTCTAATTCTTGGCTGGAATCTGTGGCATGACCTGGCAGCAGGCTTCACTAGGCTGTTTGACTTTGAGCTGGGTCATATCAAATATTTGGCTTTGTCACAGTCCGTCACATTCAACCTCACAGTGGTCAGACCCATAGCAGGGCAGACTTCAACTTCACACATTAATCCAACAACCGTGTTTATGTTTAATGAAGGGACAGAACAAAATCCTTAATCCCTCGGCCTTGAAAACAATCACTATCCACAGGTTCCCAGTCCATTCTGGTAACCATGGTGCGCAATCAAGCGTAGCCTTGGGCTCATGGGGTGATGATCAAGCAGATGGCAGGTCCACCGGTGCCACCACCCGCTGCCTCGTGGCCCATCGGAGCCTGAAAGGGTGTGCGTCTCCCAGGATTAACTTTGCCATAAGGGGATTTAGATGCATGCAGCAGCCTGGCTCAGGATCGAACCCAAACACTGCACTGAGTCACTCCCTCCTTCAAACACACCTTCAAACCTTCATACATAGTTGCACTCTCTTGAGTTATTTTGTGGTACTTGCAATACGCAAGTTTGGTTTGTGGACAATCCACTATTTTTTATTTTGTGCTAAATCATACATGCAAAAGAAAACTGATAGAGATGCTTTATTTATTAGACTTATTTGTCAGCTGTCTATTAAATCGTAGGCTTTTCATTGTGGTTAAAAACCAACCTGCATCAGCTGCTGTTTGAGCTTCTGGATCTCAGAGATGTTCAGTTCACTCAGCAGGTCGTCTACAAGGCTGGGCGCGGGACGGAACAGCTCCTCCATCTTGGGTGAGGTCACGCGGTTGTCGTCTGCGATGACACTGGCGAGTTTGATGAAGCCGTTCTCATAACCATGGAGAGCCTCATCATTATTAGGTTCAGTGGCAGCATCGTCGCTGAACTTGAGACCATCCAGAGAGATGCTAAGAGGGCTGAGGAAAAAGTGAAATAAGTATTGTGTCAAGTGTCATTTAGTGTTGTTTATAGTGAACGGTGAACTTGTTCGTGCTTTAAGAGCAGTACCTGTGGTACAGGGTGTCTCCAATGCTCATGTAGTGGGAAAGTTCTTTCCTCAGGGAAGCTTTTAGCTCACGCTCTGTCTTGATGGTCTCCAGGGCCTCCCCCAGCTGACGCTCAGCGATCTCTTTCAGGCGGATGGCATCTTCCAGCTGGCTATTAAGGAACTGGGTGTCTTCCTCTAAACGACGGATCTCATGCTTCAAACCTTCAAACTCCACCTGGAGAGAAACCAAGAGGGACCCACTTTAATATGTTCTGGATTCAAAAGATAAAACTAAAATGAAAATGAGGTGTCAGGCTGGCTCAGTAGGGTTTGAATACATAAAAAAGACATTATTCATGATAATGTTAATCTAGAAAATACTCATTTAATTTCCCTTTCTAATTAGTTTTTAGTTAATTGGATTTGAAAACCCTTTTTATTTTGGGTGACTAAAAAGTAAGAGCCGCTTTGTTTGCTTCGTGCCCTCTGTGATGAATATATAAAACATAATCCCAGTCGATGAGGGCATATGGAGAGAATTAACAGCTCAACCAGAAAAACCTACATCAAATAGATGCATCCTACTTGCAAATTCGGCTCTTTTTCATGTTTGCAGATGTGCAAGCGGATTTTTTCCCCAATCCACTTATTTGAATAAACCCAGGAAGTGCATTTTACGATACCGTTCTTTGGTCTGTTAAAGAGCCTTTCATACATTTTCACATCCAGACAGCAGCGTTATTTCCAGGAACTGGAAAAACCACAAAGGCAGCTCATGCTTATCTCTTCACTCTCTTTATCAGAGGATGTTTGTGTTGTCATAATTAAATCTAAATAATTAAGTGCTGCTTTGGCAGTATAATCAGTATGAGGAGGAGACACACTTTGAGATGTGCTGTAGAGGGCTGTAAGAGATGCTGTAAGATAGCATACGGTACAAGTGTGGGTAAAGTAAATGGATCAGATCAGCCTAAAGCTAAAAGTTTAATTATCTGAAAAGGGCTGTATAATGATGACCAGTAGCAAATGCCATTTTACCAAAAATGGGCGGTTCTGTTTTTATTCTGCTTTTTAAAAACAATGTCACAATTTGGTACTGCTCCATCCTCACCTGGCTCTGTTTGAGCATGGAGACCTGCTTCTGCAGCGAAATATTTTCCTCTTCCAGCTCGGTGTAGTCCTGCAGCAGACGTGCCTCCCTGAACTTGTACTCCTTGATGTCATCACGCAGCTGATTCCTCTGGAGCTCCACCATCTGGCTGTTCTGTAGGGCCAAACGAGGTTGAAAGAGGGAGAAGAGGGGAGAGAAAGAGCTGTCAGAGACCACTATTTGAATCCCGTTTGATTACGTGAGGGAGAGATGGTGAATGATTGGATATTGCTGCTTCAGTGTAACTGTTTGTGTCAGGTTGGCTCTTTAGCACACTAAATCGTGCAAGATAAGAACGATCTCCCATCTGGCCATCTCTGTCGTGTGTATTTTTCGTGTGGGTGTGCTTGAGAGAGGTGCCAGGTGCCTCTCCGGGCAGTGGGCCACAAGTGCGCTAGCCCGGCAGCTCTGCCAGCTCCGATGGCACCAAAGAGGCTGAAGCCTACTTATCTCTCTCATGGCGACAGGCATTCAAAGGCTGGGAAGCACTGTAGAGGTCTAATTGTCTAAAGAGGTTAACTTTAGGCACGATTCCCTATATAAAGAGGACTAATCAGCACAACTAAGGGACACTGGAGTAATCAGGCATTAAGGAAATTGGAAACAGTTCATATTTTTTTGTGAGCGTCACTTAAATGTACAAGTGAATGTACAAAAGCAGCTACGTTAACGTCAGACCAGAGAAAGAATTCATTCCGAGCAAAATGAATGGTTCATTTTTGTACAAGAATAAAATGGCATTGCGCAACGTGGGACCTTTAATAAACAATGTTTTTTGTAAATCATATTTGATGCCATGCACGCTTTCGTCCCAACCTTTTTCAGCTGCTGTAAATCAAGGCTTTTCTTGACCCAAAAAAGTCAAACTAACACTAAAGCCACATAAAATCTAAATTAAAACGACTCAATTCCTTATAATAATAAAAAAAAAGTCTAAAAAGTGTAATCAAATACCAAACTGAAAGACAAAATAATACCCAAAGAAGATTTCAAAACTACAATAACTCTGCTGTTAGCAGTTATTACAAGTTAACACCAGGGCTGGTCATATTAGTGCAGCTGTCTCTCTCCCTCACTCTTCCTCTTGCAGCTTAGAAAAAGCATCATTAATTATATAAAAGGTGAGCAAGGCAAGGCACATGCCCATCCCCCTCCTAGACACTGACACAGAATGAGAGGCACGAGGATCCGATCAGCCCTCCTTAGCCACCCGTGTCCTTACGTCCTCTTCTATGGTCTTATTTAACCCTCCATCCTCTTCTCTCGTGGTTCGCCCTGTGCCTTATTTCACCCCTGATACCTCATCCCAAAACATGAGAGCCCCACAGGAACTTTGGGTGGGGGACATATTAGCCAGCGCCTCTCACAGAAGCAGTGGATAAAAGCTCAGAAGTAAGGGGATACCCAGGGTGGACCGCACCCTTTTGAGCTGATAAATGAACATACACATGTGGCGGGATGTAATGCGAGTAAGAGGGCCATGAAAGAGCGTCTGAACTGACTTTGACTGTTTGTACGCGCACGTGGGCATGTAAATTTTGCGTGAGTAGATGTATGTGTTGCATGTGACGCCATGGGTTGAGCTCCACGCGCTCACACACAGGAAGTATTATAATCTCCTGTGCAAGCACCTGTGTTTGTATACCTCTGTGTGTGAAAAGGTAAGAGGAGAACAACAGCCTCTGTGTGTACGACTACGCCATGACTAGATTTGCATGTGTGTTTGTGTCTGCATGTGTGTGCGATGCGTGTCTTTCCCTCTGGAGAGTTGGCCTAATACCAGAGGGCCAATTAGCCTCCCAATCCCGTGCCAGGTGGCCCTTTCCTCTCATGCTGTCACCGTGTGGCTACATCCATGCTTTTGGATCAATTCAGCGGCCGCAGGAAGTCAATGCTGAGAGCCTTTCACTCATGCTGACTTTCTGGTATGGACACTGCCTTTAGACTGAAAGCAAAGCAGTATAATTACTCAGTGAAATATACCCACTAATAGACTGGTGGTGACAGGACATCCTCATGGATACACGAACACCATTCAGTAACCAAAAGGTCACCGTATTGTTTCAGTGATTACGTGTGCGTTCCATCTAAACACTATTTATATAAATAAACAGCAACTCGCGTCTCAAAATACTCACTAATGTGTCTCATGAGACATTATGAAGAGCAATTAGTTTGTTCTTGTTATTAGAAAGTAAAACACTTACAAATATTATTTTGCTGAATCCCCTCTGATGCAGCGTACATGCTTCTCGTTTGCTCTGTCTAATAATTAATCACTATGTGTGGAGCTGAGGCTGACGTTTGAAAGAGCATTAATATTCATCATGGATCTGCGCATGTCTAATGAGTGTGGGTGTTTGCTGTACGAAAGCCCCGACGCTGGTGCATTACTGAATAATGCATAAGCTTACTATACAGATCAGTCCTAACATTAAGCCTCTATACAGAAAGAACCGAATCAAAGCCAATATGAATGAACGGCTTTAGTCAAACCGTGACTTAATTCAGATGCTTTTGTTGTGTTGTTTGGTGATATCAAATAACATACACAACTAATTCAAAGACTTAAAGCTGTCTCTTGTTTTAAATCATTAAATCTGTGCCAGCTGGCTGTTCAGGTCTCTTCCTGGTCAGGGTTATGTGTCTCAGCTGGAGGGTCAGTGCTGTTTGGTCCTGCTGAATGCAGGCCACCACTGAAACTGATTAAGATCCTCCTCCAATCTGATTACAATGCATACTAGGGCTTTGACCTTTCAACTTGCATCCGCATCCTCTACATCAGTGAGCCCCTGTGAGACCGGGGGGGGCGGGGGTTATAGTTCCCTGCTGTTTGACAGAAGTTGATTTGAGTAAATTCATCAGAGGCTTCCTGCTATAAAGTGTGAATAGCATTTACTTAGCCGAAGGACACAAACCTCTCCAGGGAATGTCTGTGATAAATTCTAATAATGGAAGTGAGTGTGTGGCTGGTTAGATAGTGAGGTGTGATGTTAAGGCCGTCTGACGGGCCACCTACAGACAGCTTGTCAGTAAAGCTTTCATGAGCGTAGCCTTTAGGGTGGCCGGTGCCCCCCTGCCTTTTGTCAGTACAGGTGACATCTGGACAGCTGTACGAACACAACCTCACCACACACCGAGTCAAATCTGTCACTTCAGGGCAAAGTGGGTGGCGGAAACCATGAGGTTGTACTGCAATACGATCATACATCTCTGCAATAGGGCTGTATAAGTGTATCATTTTAGTGGGTAATGGTAATGGTAATGGTCATCTGATTTTTTTTTTTTTTTAATGATTATGTGATTTTCACTGGAGTCTGTACCAAACAAGCTTGTTCCTTTACTTCTGGAGAATATGATTTTCATAATGGTGTGATCATTCATAATGGTGTGTTGTGCGCATTTTACTTTAATCACAAAAATTACAGCTGCAATTTTAATACTGCACTTGGCCACATTGCTCTTTCAGTAATATTTTGATTATATTTTCAGCCCTACTTTGCCATATGTATGATTTGATTTTTTTTTTTTTCCCCTGCATATTTGGAGGCACTGTCAAGGCTAAAAGCTTTTACTTTTTCCTCTAATTAACCCTCTCTAAATCATGCAGTGCCCGTAAAATGTCACAGAAACACATGTGAGTAACTAAATGAAAAGCCACTAAGACTGCATCAACACTACAGCTTTCTTTTCAAACTGCTTTTGACAGCACCATGGAGTTGAGCCTGCTTAAATCTCACAAAGCTCTGAGTAATTTCTCAATGTGTTAGAGCTGCTATAACCTCTACTACTATGGGAAGCTGCACCATTACTAAGTTTTAGGCTTAGCACAAGTGTAGATTAGAAGTGTTTTAATACTTTGTTAAAGGCTCTGCTCTGCTTTTAATAACTCCGGAGAAAGCTGGCTTACATTTGAGCAAAATCCATTTTTACTAGCATTTTGCCTCCTGGTGTGATTCCCTAGAAAGTGCTGCCCCAGACTCCCAGATGGCACATGACTGTATTATTTATTTAAAACAGGCTCAATATACAAATATACTGTAGCTGTTATCCTCTCTGCCTTTCACGTGCCCTCTTACTCCACTGACCTCTATTTCACTCTCTGTTCTGCTCACTTAGCACTTCAGCAAAATGGCCCTGAACCAGATCTCTTTTTTTTTTTTTTGCAAATTACCATCCCTACAAAGTGCTCCCAGATGGCAAGATGCAGATTGCAGTCTAGCTCAAAACTACCTTTCTGGTTTTCCTCTCTCTCTCTCTCTCT
>JAPQRN010000025.1:9991984-10013993 GCA_037367275.1 Coranthus polyacanthus | reverse complement strand
CCCCCCCCCCCCCCCCCCCCCACCCCCCCCCCCCCCCCCCCCCCCCCCCCCCCCCCCCCCCCCCCCCCCCCCCCCCCACGAAAGCGCCATCGTATTGCCTTTCATGACAGCTCTATCCACGGTGGGAATGAGGCATGAAAAAAAAAAATCACGTTTAACATTTGAATGGCTTCCTCATTATAAAAATACCATAATTTATGTGTCTGTGTTGGCTTTACTGTGTCAAGACTGCATCTTGACTGAAAAGCACTCACACAGTGATACTAATGTGAAATCCTTATTATGTGAATGTGAACGATTTCTCAGCATTTTTATCTTTGGCTTTGTCTGATAATGTCCTTGGAGGTAGGCAAAGGGAATCCCCATTCAGTAGTGATAACCACAGCTATTGGCAACGTCCTCTCATGGCATGAGATTGAATTTAATGAAGTCACGGCTATTAGTGTGCACCTCCTTACAATGTTACTGGTTCTTTGTGGAGGTTTAATCCTGTAGACTGCACCGTAGCAGTGAAATATGTCTTATCAATGCCTGAGGTTAACATTGAGTCTTTGGCAGTGAATACTACAGTGGCTGCGAGGTTTAAATGTGACATATGTAACAGCTGAAATGCAGCTACTATGTGGTTGTGAAGTGGTCTGTGCAGAGACAAAGGCCATTTTACTGTGTGAAGCCACCAGCATTGTGTGACGGTAGAGGACAACATTTTCTAGATTGTACTGGAAACATCCAAGTCAAATGAAGTCGATGTTTATATATATAGCCCAGTATCACAAATCACAAATTTGCCTCAAGAGAGCTTTAAAGTCTGTTCTGGCCCTTGGAAAGTTAAAAAAAACAAAATGAATGGGGCAAAACGTGTAGTTAAATTGATTTAAGTTAGTTTTCACTAGACTTCTTTTAGCTTGTTGCCATGAATACCTTTATCCTTGATTCTTTATCCAAGAGGAAATTATACATGTGCAGGGACAAAAAAAAGAGACTTTTTTAAACTAACACAATAGTCAACAGTTACAGCCCAACTGTCAGTTACATTCCATTCAGAAATTGAGTCATTCAAACATCCTCCTGACTTAATATGATTAGCCATGCCGTCCGAGTAGCACTGCTACCTCTGCTGCTGAATTTACTCTCATTAAGCCTTTCTCCTTCTCTAACGGATTTCAGGCCCTTGTCTTTCATTCGTACCATTTTCATCGTCTCCTAGTGCATCCCCTCCTCCTCTCCCAGCCTTTGCTTTTGGGCTAATTTGAAACCCAGGAGACAAAGGCCTCTTTCAGCCCCGTCAGTCCGCTCACAATGCCAGCCTCAGTGCCCAGGCTCCCTCCATTTGCCTGCCACACACACTCCTCCTAGCACCCACAGAAGTACCATTAGAAGGGTGTCATTATCTTTCATACATGGGGCGATTTACACTCAAGCCTCTTTTATCTAGCCAATTAGAGCTAGTTGGGGCCCATGGCACGGCACCAGGGTGTTTACAATGTCAATGGCACCTGCAGAAAGACTAGCGTACGGGGCCACCAGTACAACACCAGTTGGAATAAAGCAGTAGCTCAAATATGCAGTCAACAGTGGACCTTGTTGAGACAGATGCCTCAGTATTCCCTTTTCTCATTAAGATAACAATAAATATAATAACTGCATAACCGCAGGTGGACGATTTAACGGGCATCATCATGTCTTTGTAGAGAGTAATCATGTTCAAGTTGTCTCTTGAATGACTGCAGGCAGTAAAGTTCTACTGTCATGTTCTGTTATAACAACACACCCCGGTTCACAAAACATGTATGCTGAGGGACATCTGGCTTCCATAATGCCCAGCATATACCACCTCAGATACAGGGCTGAGCAGCAACTGACCTAATTATGTTGGAATTTAGAGCTTTCCAGAACATAAGTCGCTGTGACTCCTTTCTCTAATCTCAGTAAGAAATGCCACACTGCTGACATCTGTCTCTCGCAGCGAGTGACTCAAAGGAAACCGTGATTCCTGTAGACATCTGCTTCTGTATTAGGACGGAGGGCTATTTTGTTTTTCTCCCCCCCTCCCAATAACACTGGAATTACCATCTTGACTTGCAAAACAGCGGACTCAGCTAAAATCTTCTGTGCATAAACATGGGGAGATTTAGAACACCACTGGGTTTAATGACCACAGATTGCGAGCATTAAACAGAGGGGAGGGAGAGACCAAAATAAAATTCTCTGTTGCAAAGAAGCACATATTAGAATATTCTGAGCTCCTTCCACTTCCTAATGTACCACAACAACAAACATTGTGTTAAATTAGTTAGACTTCGTTTGCGTATTCTGCTCCTTCCCTCCTCACACAACCAATCACAGCTCCTTAACGAGTCACTGCTTCAAACCTCCTTTTTATTATTCTAAGCCTACGCTTTGCTGCCAAGGGAGCATGGACCTATAGATCAAAGTACCCATCTAAAAAGGTGAGAGGCTGCCTCTGCTTTCCTGTCAGTCTCTGCTCATCTCTTTTCACCCCTTCATGTCTCCCTGTCTTTGTGTCAAACAGGCTAGCTCAAAGCTTTGTGCAACTATGAGGCGATGGGCTTTCCAGCTCCAACTCCCACACCGCTCACTTGTCTCTTCTAATGAGGTCAATTAGCTGTGAGGATATGCAAATAGCAACAGTGAAGAGGTCAGACATTGTCCAAAATGGGGCACAGACAATAAAGGTTGACATTATGATAGTTGGGGACGCTTAAGAGAGAGGGACATTAATACGTTTGCTGGAATGTTATGCTCTGTTTTAACAGTGCAGTCACGTGTCAGCCAAACAAAGATGAGTTCACAGAATTCATTGAGGTGGTAAAGAGTTTGTCTAAGGTGTAGTTTTTAAATGAGGCTTGTCATAATGCCTCAACTGGGGCAACAGGTTAAGCATATTGTCAAGCAGTGGTTCACACCGATTTAAGATATTAACTGATTGTTAACTGTTCATGTTGGATCATGCTGCTTTTGCAAAAGAACATAGTTCCCATGTCCTTAGTGTTTTCACAAAATCTACAATTATAGCTCCACCCTAGATGTACAATAGTGGTGGAGGACATCTCGTTAGGCTTGGAGGCAAGGAGCGCCTTGAGACTGGTCACTTGTTTTTGCAATCACAGCGTGACAACCCTAGCACGTGAAAAAAAGACTAATCCTTGACTCTGTGATCACACCCTAAATAATACCGACTTGAACAGCACTAAAATGAACAGTGTGCATTAAGAGCAGCCTTTGACTCTTATTATTGACCCAACATGTGGATGCAACTTCCTTCTTTGCACTGCATAAAAGTTGATCATAAAGTGAAAAGCAAGCGGTATGCTTCAGTTATCACTGTTCTCATGTGGCTTCGGTTTGATCAGTTAAACCTGTTCTTTTTTCCACAGCCTCGGACAGGTAAAACATTTTAGCCATTAAGAATCAGCTAATAACCCTGTTGTTCTGTATAGGAGCACACACAACTCTCTGCATCAACTCAGAAGTGAGTTCAGTTCAGTTTTACCAGGGCCTCTTCAGTTGATACTTTAGATTAAGTGCAGTGCGCACTTGTACATCGCATATAAGATGCAACTGAAAAACAAACATATTTATTTATTTATTAATCCAAAACACGGGAGGATATAAACCCTGCGGTGTTGTCGCCCTCTTACCTCTCTGATCTCTTGTGTGATGGTGTTCAGGCGTTCATTCTCAGACTGGGTGTTGGTAAGGATGTTGCGTGCCTGGCGGAGCTCATTCTGCAGCTCAAGGACCCTCTGCTCATAGTAGGCCTCCTTACAAGCGGATTCCTGGATAAGAGACTCTTCACGGCTCTCCCCATCCGCTGCCACCTTCCTGTGGTTGGAGTAGGCTTGTCCAAAGGCCTGGAGATACAGAAATGGAGAAAAAACGAGCTGTTGGTTATGTTCGTTTGTTAGTAATACAGTATTTAGTGAGCACACTATTTCCAGACAACTTAATGATATGTTAAACAGGCAATGAAACCTGAACTATTTGCTATGGCTATTGTTTAAAATTCCAGTATCAGGATTTCAACTGACAAACTGATTGTGTTCTGAATAGACACTGAACTCCACTACTGCGGTTCAGCTGGGGACTGGGGCTCAAAAACCTCCCAAAATACTGCAGTGGCCCTGTAGAGATAATCAGCAAGGCTCCATCTGGGATGCATCATTCTGTCTTCCCCACTGTTCCCCCCCAGCTCCCCCTCCCCTTCCTGCAGGAGTTCGGCCTCCTCTGCACGTGCTCTGCCACAGATGGAAAAACCAAACAGGAAAAGTAGAGCAAATGGACTAAAGTCTGTGTGATCATGAGAAGCCTGTAGTGCTCTTAATACCATGAGAGATCATAGCAGAGTAATGCAAGGTCATTGGATATTATCTGATTATTACGGATTGTGAGAAGTTTATGAAGATTAAATACCTGTGGACAGTCATAGTGTATGTATACTAATGTTTCTACCTTCTGTGGGGGGGGTATTCTGTATTAAACGGCTGTAGAAAGCCATTTGACTCTGCATTATAAAGGCTGAAAACTATTTTTGGACTTCCTTAATTTTGACATTAATTTGTAAATCTAAATGTAACCGGAGGCAAAAACAGAGAGAGACCGACAGAGCCAGAAACTTTCAATGCATCAGAATTGAGGTTAGGCTCCTCCATCCCTTCTCAAAATAATCATCTCCCCGATTACAGATTTCATTTCCAATCCTTAACCACCAGTGATCCGATGGAAATTCTGATTCTCATCTCAGCACTCACTCGCAGCTCAAGTGCAGGCAGTAATCTGAAATCACCTGAGGCGCTGAATCTGACCTTGTTTGCAGCTGCATGGCTCTCTCTCTCTTCTCTCTGACCCGCTAACCCCTCACATTTGCACGTGACTGCTGGCTGCTGCAGGATTTTCTCTCTTTGACTGCATATTGTATTAATCCCAGTAATTCCTTTAGTGGAAGAAAAATCTGGAAATTTGTTTCAGTCGAACTGACCTACTTGCAGGACTTGTCTATGTGTAAAACCAGTTTAATGGGTTACAGGAGTGAGTGACATCATGTCTCGTGTCTGGTGGTTGAAATATCTTACTCGACCCAGGAGAGATGATAGTTCCAACACGGAGATGGCAAGGATGAAAAGATGAGCTCTCACATGGAGACAGAATGCTGTAATAAGAACCATTTTAAATGGTTTTCACTTCTGTCGACTCTTTAAGAGAATATATCTTTATAAAACAGCCACAGTACTACACAGTAGCCTGACTGTGCTGATGGATCTCTTGAAAACTCATTTACAAATAAAGCATTTCACCCACTCAGAGCACAGCGTGGGTACACCGGCTGAAACATTTGCAGTATAGAACTACTCTGACAATGTCATATCATCAAGGTTCACACATGGTTGTTTATTGACTGCCAACATGTCTATCAATAAGGAATTAATTTTAGTCATTCTAGATAAGCGTCTCGGTTATATAACTGTCCTTATAGATTCAACATCTCCTCTCTGTCCGCCAAAAAAAAAAAATAAAGACATCACACCAAATCAAATAAGCAGCAGGAGACAGTATTTGATTAAAACATCATTACAAGAGACAGGATTAACCCAATCAGAAAACAGGGGAATCCCATCATTATAATCTTGGAGGATATTGTGGATATTCAAGGGACACCGATCAATCCAATCTAAGAGGCCTGTCCTTCTAACACAAAGTCACTTGCCAAAACCCACTGACCCAAGGCCTTTAATCTCAGCTCCCCAAGCGTGGCTTTAGGCTACTTTTAGGGGAGGGTAAATTGGGGACGCACGCAACCAAGCCTATAATCTTACAGTGAGCTGCCCACCCAATTTATAATTCATCTTTAGTTTGCCATATGTCGCAGTTTTTTTTTTTGCATTGTAGATGTGAGCATGGATTATTAATCTCTTGTAAAGCTAATCAAGGGTGTTTAGTTATTATAACCCTGTCTGGAATGGATTTCAACCCAGATTTTCCTTACAGAAGACACTGCCACTGACATTATGCGACTACATAAAGAAAAGTCAATAATTTAAGAGGTTATCCCTCCAGATCACTGAATGTCTGATTACAGATGAGTGCATACATTATGGGCCGCGCTTAGACCCCATGCTGGGCAGGTCTTCAAACTGAAGTCTGCCATGTGAAGATCAAAGTACATAATCACTGTGATCAAAAGCCTCATATGACTGAGGAGTTTTTACAGCGTTTGGAGTTCTTTTCTTCCCTCAATCGTGTCAGTCACCATTTTTTCATTACTTCCACATATTACTCTCATGACTGCAGAACATCTGACTACCTAGTCAGTAATTTAGTGCTTGCATTGTTGAATAGGTGTATTTTAAGTTTGTGACGCTTACTGCGCAGGCTGTTCTACCCTGCTTCAGAACACTGGTTTCTCTGGTGATGAGGTCTAACTTTACACCTAGGGTGTTAAACTCAGTCACCTATTTGTAGGTTCATCTTTCAGCAAAACACACGTTGCTATGACACCCTGTTCACTGACGGGAAAATCTCTAATCCAACAAAGACTGCTTGCGTGTTCGTTTTCAGAACATGTGTGAACATGAACATGGTGTGATTGTTTTTGTCCTATCTGACCACAAATATGGCCTTCAGAGACAAAGTCCACTGATTAGAAGGTGAGACAAATCAGGACTCAAGGGTCAATAACACAAGTCTGCTTTGTGATCTAGCGCAGGAATACAGAGCAAAAGCTTGACAAAGGTGTGAGGCAGTTACAGCCTCACTGCTAATGTTCAAACCTTTACATTGTGTAGGAAGCAGAGAGAAAATAGGTCACAGAGTTCATCCTGGTTTCCTGGCTGAAAATCCTCCTACGCTTGGTTCAATAATCCAGTGAGTCAGGAGCACATGGGAGATGGGTCTCTGACAGGTACCAAACAGATCAATAGTGTTCGTCTCAGAGGTGCTGAGGTGCTCAAGCAATCTGAATCTAAAATGCTGCTTTCACTTCTTGTTCTGCTTGCAGAGAACAGTGTTCCTGAGCTATGAAGTGAAAATCATGAGGAGGAGGTCAAGGTGGCTCCAGAGACACACAATACTGCAGTGGAGAATACAACTAATGGGCACATTCGAGTTCATATACATACACACTGTAGGCAAGCCTGGTTTCAAGTAAGGGGGAGTATTTCAATCAATACATGTGAGTCCTTTCTGAATCCCCTGCCTTAGGAGCAAAACCCCATTAGAAAAGGATTTGAATCAGGTTTTCTTATTTTTTGCCCAGCTTTAATCATCTCATTGTCCAAGTTTCCATTTAACCCCCTGTGGTCTCAGACTGGGTTTTAATGGTAAAATAAAGCATGCTTCCAGGAAAGGCAGCGAACATGATGGAACGGAAGACAGTATATGACAGAAAGAAGAGTTAAGAGCATCCGAATGCTTCAACTATGATGTTGAACACTGAAACCTTCTTTTTCTGCAAGACAAGGACTAACAAAGGAGTATCACTGAAAGTGAAAAGCTAGAGAAAATATGACAAGAAAAAACTACACCAACAATGGTCTCGTGTTGGGAGAAAATACTTGGCACAGCCATAGTATGAACGAATGTAGTCACAACAAGATACTTAGAGAGCAAATCCAAATAACGCACTGTGTAGATAGAGACGTGTGAAATGAGAAAGCATCTGGCAAGACTCGTAGACCAGAGTGGGCTGATGCTGAGATGATATTTTGAGACTCTGTAACAGCATTCTTGTGCTATGACAAAGACAGCCTGTGAAGACTGCTGACAATATCGCTCGGTTCTGGTTAGTTGCTCATACAAGGCTGGTCAGTGTTAGGGTTGCCATTGTAGGCAAGTGCAGAGGAAGAGAGGTGGAGCAGGAAGAGAAAAAACACACACACACACACTGAATGGATTCTCCTGCCTCGTGAATCACAGCTCACGTGGAGCCGCAGTTTGCGATAATAAACGGAGAGATGTGCTCATTCTCTATCTGTCCGTCTCTGCTTCTCCATTCACAGGCCACTGGGCAGGCAGTGACTTTAAGCAAAACATTGCTATATTTAGCTGCCTATTATCATCTGTTCATTCTACAGATCTCTTGGGGCATGAGGTTAAAAAGCATCCGAGAACCAGGGGCTTCTTCCAGCACATACACTGACCTTACAGTGGAGCCTGACACACTAGTCTGCACTAAACAGACTCATCACATTAAAGCTCAAGATCTCACCCTGTTATTTATGCACCGGCAAACTGTTTAACATTGTCCTGCGAGGAATGCACAGCATATCACGTGGCAGTGTACGCTTGTTTTAGTTAACCGAGTATACAGACTGCGGTTTCTGATTAGTTCATGTTATGCTCAAGCCAATGACACTTTCAATAATGAGTAACAGAGAAGCTAATGATTAGGTCAGACTTTACTCTTCAGAGGGTATGGAATGAAAAAGGAAAAGGCAGATCTGCTCTCATCCTTAGACAAATTTGAGGAAGTTATGATTAACTCGACATTGGTTTGGTTTCTTCGCTTCTGAATGTGGGCCCTTCAAAAGAGACATTTTAAAAACCTCATAATTACAAGTATCAGAATACAAAGAAGAAACTGTTACATTTAACAGTTGGATATATGCTAGGCATTATCTGTGCCAAACAAAAAGAGACGGCAGAAATGAGGAAGAAAAATGTGATAGAAATGCAAATAAGGGAAGCGGAGATATTAGCTGTTGCTTGGCACGGAGCCATATTGATTCACGGCATAGCACAGAGCTGTTGGGCTATGTTGTATTCAAACACCAGCCTGGACAATTTCACACACTCCACACACATACACACTCTTTCCAATTTCTCTCTTGTGCCCTGCAGCCAGCGATACTGCGGCACCAGGTGCTCTCGCCATGCTGAGGCTTGTTCTCTGTTATCTGAAGTTAAGAAGGAAAAGGCGAGTGTTTCCGCACCTTGTAGAGTTCTAACACCAGCACAGCATAAAACTAATGCTGTCAAAACATGTAGGTAAAGCAGTGAATGCTGAAGGCAAAGAAAAACACTACAAAGGGTATATGCACAGAGAGGTGAAACATACCCGAGTTCATGAGAAATTTTGCCTCCAGTAGGCAGGCTGAATGTTATGCTATCATCTTGAGACATGGAAGGGCGTGAACCTCCTAAAAACAAGCACAAAGCGGTGCCAGACTGGGGATCTCCAGAGGTGCAGTGCAGGACAGTGAAAGAGACAATGCCTGAGGGGATGGAGCCACTGGGAGAAGGTAGACACACATGTATGTGCGCACACACAGAGGTCTCTGTGTATGTGAGTTGTACTAATCAGGCTCATGAGGCCCTTTACACGCCTAACTTAAAAAAGTCATCTACAACCACAAAAAAATCAGAATAGGCTAATTGGGCTACAGTGGCTCAGTGACATAAAATCTCTGCGTGCTAAAATCAGGCTTCAGTGATTAAGAGCTTGTTAGGGGTTCTCAGCGCAAGAGGATGGGGAAAACTGCATTTCATATTTTATTCACACTACACATAAGCCACTAATGAGATTCTGTGTGAAGTCTTTGGTTAAATCAGAGCTCATGTTCAAACACGCTGCTGGTCTGTATTCATCACACATCTGCAAAGACAGGAGTTTGGAGACACCTGCAAACAGCCGTGTCCCCCCCCCCACTGCCACTGTGTCTGTCTCAGCCCGAAGGCTCCGTGCTGTGGGTGTTTGAGGCCGGCCTCCTTTGTTATTACAGGGTAAAAGCAGTCATTATGCCTCTGGCAGGCAGCTAAAGAACTTGAACAGTTTATTTGGCCTTCACTTTACATGATACATGAGATGGGGGCCGCTTTAACGTGATATAGAATACGTAGTCTAAAGAGAAACGGCAATTTTCAAGCTGCTCATGACTGAAATACGAGCTAATCCTGAAAACAAACCATGTTCCACTGTCAACATTTACAGAAAACGCAGATTTTGGTGGGGTAAAGTGTTTCCTGAGGAGGTCTGTCTTGACTTGCATTACTGTTTTTGTTTCTCTCTTCTAGCCAAAATGAAAAACTGCCTGTTCAGTCTTGCGAAATGAATATACTTGAAAAATACTTTTGTCTTCAGTATTGAATTGCTGAAGTCCATAATCAGAAGGAAGCATCTGTTTATCCCTGGATGTTTAGTACGCCTATTGTTTGGCTGCTAAAACTGCTGCAGAATGGAGGAAGAAGACAGAATCTCCAGGGAGAGCACACACTCAATAGGTCTGATATATTGCACCACCATATCAGTGTCTGGGCTGAAGTCTGGGCTCTTTATCGTTGTTCATATCGCAGCAATGTTCTGTGGCAGCTCTAGCTCTGGGTATTCACAACCTCAGTCATTTGCAATGCAAAGAAAGCCTTATCTGAGCCTGCCTGCAGTTGGCCTGTTTCCCCTTTTTCTGCCTAACGCTCTACGTCCTGATGAGATCTCCCAGGTCCACGCGCCTGTACCCCGGGGGAACAGCCGTTGTTATGGTTACAATGCCAATTACAGTGACAGAGCAGGAGGTGGTCAGTCGAGGTAGAGCAGGGGTGGGGGTGCGGAGATGCCACCAACCCAGATGGCTATTTCAGTGCTCAGCCTAGCACAGATTGCTCTCCTCCCCTTTTCTCTGGCACCAGCATCCATGTTCCATGCCACTCCAACTCGAGATTTGTTTGCACAAAGAGGAGGCTGGTCTGAGGTTGCTTTGAAGTACTTTTTTGCTTTGCTCTATCTGGCCAAGCCCTCACCATAGTAAACAAGCAGTCGACCAGACTCAGTCTCTTATTTGGTGTGTATTTCAGCCTATTTCCCAAAAGGCACCGTTCTCAGTGGAACCTTTACATGTGACTTCCACAGATGAACAGCCTCTTGTTGTTGACAGAAATGACAGAGGAGGGGAGCAGCTGGGGCTGCAGCTGGGGCCAGGCGCACACATAAACGCACACATATATAAACGCACACACTCATGAACCCAGACCAGCACACGTGTGATTAGGTCAGGACTGCAGGAAGGAAGGGGGGGGGGGGGGTTAGCAAAAATGTTAGCAAAACCTTACCAGCCACAATACCAGTAACCATTCATTAGATTAATGTTGTGTATAAGACCCTAAAGCATTTCCCCTCATCATCCTAGGCCCATCCATCAGTCCAGAGACGTGTCTAATCGATCAGGCTCTATCACTGACAGAATGGGGGATGGGCTGCAGAAACCAGTTTGCTTTCTTCTTCTGATGGGTCTCCTATGTTGCTGCTTAAAAGTTGCTATTCATCACTCCCGCTCTACTTCTGTCCATGTTTCCACTGCTCCGGCCATTACTAGGCTACAGTCATGCTCTGACCTCTTCCGTGCAGTGTCCCTATGTGCCCGTCTACATTCCCCCTCCCAAAACCAAATCATGGTCTCTTGGGCCGGTCCTGTCCTCCCTCCCAGCCAGAGAGAGACTAATGACCTCCCTTTGCCACTTGCAGTAATTAAATCCTGTGTGCGTACATTCTCTGTACCGCTGAGGTTAAATTTTGGGTCACTGTGGCGAGCTTTCCTCATGAGACCATGTCAGTTTGTAAAAAATGATGTGGGGGGCTTAGTAGCCTCGCTACCACTGTGCATGTAAGACCATATCTGTGTGCAAATAAAGTACAGATTACATACAGTAATACAGTGAACATGTTATTGACTTAGGTTGGTGTCAAACAATAAGCTTTTTCATGTTCGCTCTATGTTAGTCGACTGTACAATACCTAAAATTCTTTCTAACAACAGTGAAAATGGCAAACAAAAGATGAAAGACGAGTCAATACACAATGCCATACAGTGAAAGCAACATAAATGCTGGAAAACAGCCTACTGCTCACCATTCATAATTATTAAGCTGCATTTACAAAAAGTCGCTTGTTATTCTCCATTTAAAGTCCAAGCACTTTAAACTCATTAAACCAGCTGATAGAGGAACCTCTATTCTTCTCCCATCTAAAAGAGCGAGTTGGTTCCCACAGGAAACCTGTGTATTGCTCAGAGCCCCTCCCATCAATCCCCTCTTGCTTTATCCCCATTTCTCAAGGACCCCTGAGAGATTGGCATGTATCCAATTAAAATCCCTCCTCTCCAAACCCAGAGTCTAATGTTTTTGGTATAGCGTGCCCCCTGCCCAACTATACAACTCTGTCTTCTTCTCTACCCTCCCTTTTACCAATTTCTATTCCCAGTTCTTCCCTCTCTGTGCCTGCCTGAGGGTTTCAAAGCACTGGCTCCACGGTTCTGCTGTGCCCCCAGACCCACTTGCCTATTTACAATAGGAGCCTGGGGAAGAGAAAGGGGGAGGAGAGAAGTATGGTGGTAGGGAGTGCGTATGGAGTGTGGGGAGACAGTAGACATGCCGCTGTTCTCTGATTGCACTGTGGTGTTAAAGTTAAAAGGAGCCCCAGGGCGAAGGGACAACCCTTTGAAATTGGGTTTGTTCATGTTTGAATAGGTGGCCTATTAAAACGAGAAGACGCTTTTCAGAAGCTGCCCTGTGGTTTAATTCATTTAGCTGAAATGAGAGGCACTGCTCTGCCACTCAGGACATAATTGACATGAGTGGACCATGTAGAATTTCAGACACACCAGAGATGGGTGTGCCAAAGTATGTAAACAGAGAAAACTGTCGGCCTAGATCTCATCCCCGATCTCACCATGTACTGCACAAACAGCACAGAAGAAGCTGTACATAAACTCTTCTTTAATCTGAGGATATGGGTGGGGGCTGCTCACAATCTTGGGATAAATGTGTGTGTATATATCAGGGGGTGGGAGGGTCAGGACACCCACCATCTGTCCACTTAAAGTGGCCACAAGCAACTCAATCTCTTTTTGTCATGCAAGTATGATAATGAGCACAGGCTGCTGCATCCCAATAAGGCATGTTCCCCTTTGCTAAACGGGGAATTTAAAAAAAAATATCCCTAAGGCCAAAATTGAATCTGACATACGCGTGTCAAAGCCTTGGGAAGTCAAGAGTCTGTCAATATGTTTTAAATGTAGAAGTCTGATTTCAAGAGGACACCATCATTAATGTGTCTCTTTGTTTGCTTGACGAGATACAAAAAGATAGCTGGCTGCAACTTGTATATCAAAACTCTCTTAACATAATAAATGATTTCCCATTGCATCTGAGATCGTTAGGTCTACTGATGAGCATATAACTTCAGAACATGTTTAACGCCCACAGAAAGGGAAACAATAAATAAAGGACAGTTGCTAAGGCACAAAGGCGTATGAAAACCTCAATGAAAAAGTAACCTGGAGCTAGGTGAAATCCGAATAAGTCTCCTAACTAACTAAGTCACTTTCTGTCTTTGTGGCCAGAACACTGTAAGGAAACACAGCATAATACTGTTTGTTGATGTTAACACAACAGGGAGGGCAAACACATTCATTTCATTTACGAAATCGCATTTATTGATTCTTTTGTTGTGAAACAGAAGTGACTGCTTGAGTGATGAACGTCATGTGATCTTTTCGTCTGATCCATTATAAGTCTTCCGGTCTGATGCGGAGCCATATTTCACATCCTTCCCATCTGCTATAAAAAAAGCCAGACTCTTCACAAGTAAACAGGATGCAGAGTGAGGGGACGAGGTCTGAGGTCTGACTGTATTTCAATAGAAGGAAGTAGAACGAGTTGAGGAGCAGAGTTCTCCTTTAAGACCGAGTAACCTTGTGGTTGCTGCGCGCACATTAACAAAATTAATTATCAAAACATACAGCCACAAACAAGCAATCTGGAGAGGCCTTAGACATTTCTTATATGAGGTCTTCAGTGATGATTGTGTTGTAAGATGTCAGCGAGCAGTCAGACAACATAAGGAAGGTTTGTGGGCAATGTGATACAGCCCACAGACTGGCTTTGTAAAAGAAATGATGCAGGCAAGGTCCAAAATAAATACAGTCCCAAACCTAAGCTCTACCCACATGTGCGAGCTGATTCATTTGATTATATAAGAAACCGCTATCTCAATACAAATAAATATGGCCTCGCAGTCAGCTAATGAAGTTCACTAAATAGAAAAGGGCCTAGAGCTAGCTGGACCATGTGCTTCAACAGGAGAATCTTTCTCCGACATTATGCAACATGGTATCTTGATTTACCTACAACAAGGTAGCATTTCTTTGTGGCAAAGTTACCTAATACACTACAGGCTGGTGTTATCTTCCAAACAGCCGCAACAATGTAGACTATGGCCACGAAGGAGCTGACATGTACAATCACATTCATAAAAATAGGACGCAACAATACCAATAAAATAAAAGAAAGGTTAGGCATAGACACCAACCAAAACGGACACAAAGGAGTGGGATAAGTAGCCAACTGCGCTTTCCCTTTGTTCTTTGTTGAAAGCTTTATAATGGTTTATATTTGTTAATGTGCAATGGAGTAAAAGTGAGAAGAAAGTAGAGACTGTCCGACTGCCTGAGCGAAACTCTGTTCAACAGCGTAGTTGAAAGCATACAGTCATTACTATGACCTCATCCCCTGCTTTTAGCCTGGGCTGTTGCCTGATCTGGTCCTAGTCTTCGGTAATTGGATTACACTGGTAGAATCATGACCCTGCTGTGCTGCCATACCGCTACTCTGGATGCACTTTTGACTCCTGAAAATGTTTATTAATCTCTGAAGGCTGCGATTAGTTTGACATGTAAATGAGGGATACCTTTCAAAAGGTACAGCTTTACTTTTGTATTTATGACATACCAGAAGGATTTACAATCCTTAGGAGATCAAGTACATTAGATACTCAAATTAAACTTGCTTAAGAGATTCCTGTTGGTTGGGTTACATTTTATGAACACTCCATCTACAATTACTATGGACAGAAGGCAGTGTGACCGAGTGTATCCTGATGACGCACACAAACACAGATTACAAAATATCTCCACGAACAGTCACAGTGTTGTTTTATCTGTAGACGACAACCTCCGAGTAGCTTGAGGAGAAACTCGATGTAAGTTTCACCAAGGACCCTCAGTCAACAAACTGCCACATTTAGATACCTGAATTGAATGTTTCTTCTACTTCCACACCATGCGCTGCTGATGCAGGACTTCACAAATGTGCGATTGTTTTCACTTAAACTGCGCAAATACTCTACTCTTTATACATGCGACCTAATGTAGCTGAAATACTTCCCACATTGAGACCTGCACGACTCAACCAGACCAGACTCTACTTGAACTCCGGTTGGGTGCTGATGGCTTTTTGTTTAGTAGAGTTAAGGACAAAATCTCTTAAAATCATTACAGATTAGTAGAAGGCCATTTTACCTAAAACTGGGCGGAATGAGTTTTTCTTCACTTTGCGATACCATATGGTCACCCACCCTTGACGCAGACGACAACATTAGTCCATGTAAGAGGGTGCCGTGTATAAACCCGACTGTCTAGGCTCTTAACAAATTTTGTATTTCTCTTCACAACCAAGGTCTCGTCCTAACAGCAATCTGCACAACATTAATAAGGCTGATTTTCATACTGCAGATTGCCAGGCCTGACAGCAGTCAGAGAACAGACTGCTTCGCTTGGCAGTCACTGCAGTAGGCTACCGGGCCAGCACAGGAAGAACTGGGCAGGTTCCCATGAGCACTGCACCTACCTCTCCCTGTCTATGGAGGCAACTGAATGTGGCTGAGCCTGGCACACTCCCAGACCTTCGTAAGCCCTGTGCACAGCGGCTGGGATTCATCCTCTTAGGACCAGAGGGTAGGGGATTTGGGACTTTATTTAGTGCCATTTAGAAAAGATTACCCCTTAACTGCAGACGTACTGTCCGGCAAAAGATATTGTGGATAAAAGGCCCGATCAGAATACACCAAATAATTGCAGACGGTTTTAGTGTGTCAGCTTTATCACAGATGAATGCAAAAATGAAAGCTTGAGTAATGTGTGCTGAACAAACCGTTAGAAAGGACTGTGAATTTGACAGTTAAAAAATACAAATAAAAAAATTAATATGCTATATTAAGTATATTATTAAATGAGCAGCTGGTGGTGAAATATAGCCGGCTGTGGACATCCAATATTTTGAGACTGACTTTATTTATGACTTGTCATAAAGGGGACCAGAAGCTTTTTGTGTCCTCCTCGTATTTTCTACTGACGTCCAATCAGCATCCAACCCATTTAACACAACAGAGAGGGCTTAAAGTCACACCAGATATCTTTGTTTAAGAACACTGGGATATATCCTTTAGTGATCTGCCATTTCAAAAGGGACAAAAGTGACCAATCCTTTCAAATGTTACTACAATGGGACGCCTCTCTCTATCTCTCCTTTGTCAAACACTGTGTACTGCTCGCTTTTAACCCTCTCTACGTCATTGACACCCAAGACCCGTTAACCCCACTGCGCTCATGCACACAAAGGACCACCGAGTGGAGTACAGAGAACCCAGGTTTTTACTGAGCTTAACAATATTTAGGGTTTTGATTGTCTGGTAGAATTCCACAACTCAGAACACAGCTGCCGCACCACTGACAGATGAGTTGTGGGGGGAGGACCAGGATCTATGCGACTGTGAATGACTTCAGTGTGGTCCCTGACACCCCTGATGATCAACTTGAACCCAAGGAGCTCTAGGGCTTTGGTCAAGTGTCACCGTTTCTGTGGTCTGAAAACGAAAGGACCAGTGTTAGAGAGAAATAAGTAAGAAGCGCAAGGACTGTGGGATGGTCTATGGGCTATTATGTTTGGATAAATGATGACATCTTAGTAGGCTTTTTGTTCTATCTCGTTGCTTTCGCACAGGCCTAAGAAAAACCAATAAATGTCAAACACCAAAATCTAGCAGAGGCGCCAGCTTTTTCAGTTCCCCATATAGCCACAGACCATATGCGCAACATGGCACGTCTCTCAGAAATACACCGACAGTTGGAGGTGTGGCACATGATGTCGCCTGTGAGTGGCTTAACTTAAGAACATCAACAGCAGCTGAGGGAGCACCACCTTACGCCGTTACACTGCTGCAGTGTGGTATAATGTCATTAGCTGCTTTACCTCGTGACTGACGCTGTATCCTGTCACTTATGTTACCTGGGTGAAAGTCCACTCACAGCTCAGTCATTTCCTTACTGGCAGCCTGGTATGTGGAGGTGCCTTTATCAGAGCACTGTTTGAGGAGTGTCTGTTTATGTAATAAAAATTCACAAGTTGCGTAATCACACTGCCAAGCAGAATGCATAAAAATAACATGTACGGTATCTAACATGCCAAGTAACTAATATTCGCTATAACGTGCCAGCAGATGGAAATACTCGTGAAACAATTTGCCAAAAAGACAAATTTTATGTTTATTTTATTAACAGCTTTGATAGCTGGTTGATAAAATAAAGCTAAGTTAATTAAACTACAAATCACACACTACAAGCAAAAAGTGTAATGACTGTTATGTGAATTGCAATAAATAAACAAATTAACCTTGCAGGGGCCACCAAATTCACACCGATTAATCTGACGGTAGCCGACGGTTAGCTGGGGTTTCATCTATTTGGTCAAAAGGTGTGAATGCATGGCCCATGTATCCAGGTCTTTCGCATTTCAATGTGACTCCATGCATGAGTAAATAAAATGAATCTTCTTATTCATCACGATTTAGTAATTGTGTTTAACATGCATGCTCACATCATGATGAAAATCAGTCAGCACTAGAAGGGGTCAAGCTCCAGCTCTGGAAATGTTTTGACGGTTAGTTGAAATGGTGAGTTATCCTCGCACATAATAATGAAAACTAGCAACCAAGGCCAGGGCACCTTCAGCTCTTCCAACATATGCGTAGGTCCTGTAGATATCTGGGAGAAGAACTGTCTACAGTCACCGGTTAAAACGCGGTAAGCAGCACCTGCCGAGGAAGCAGCACGGCTGCTCAAATTAAAGCACGGAGCTGTGCAGTTACTAAGCAACAGCAGAGGACAGAATTCCTCCATCTTCCCGGCAGTGTGTGTATGTGTGAATATTAGCGCCCTGTCCGCCAGTGAATGAGAAGGTAAGGATTGGTAAACGGCAGTCAAAGTTTGCTCACTGTCATGATGATTTCTGATGGACTGTTTCTGCCTAGATTGAGACAAAAGAGTGACATCTGGGCATTTAAATCAATATGAAAACTAATAAATCTGACTTATGTCCTTTTTGTTTTGTGTTTGTACATGCCAGCAAGTGAGTGGAGAGGTTCAGGGTCACTGGAGAGGATCCAGGGTTGAGCTACTATGTAAATCTCCCAGACAATCTATTCCAGCCCGTCTGAGTCCTCGAAAAGACAACAGACATTCAAACACTGCTGCCATGAGAGTAAACATTAGCTGTGTATGACACAATCACATAAATCTGAAACATGAGGTTGATTAATGTCTCAAGTTAAAGGGGAAACTGACTTAAGATACCTTGTAATTTTAGCACTGGCTGTGATAACAGCTTATCTTGTGTTTCCTCCCACAACCCACTGTTCTCCTTGAGAAAATAAAGAGGAAGTCAACAGGGATGTGAGAAGAATGTATTTGTGATAGCGTCACTTCTCTCCTTCATACAGAGGCTGACTTTGGGGGTTGGGTGAAGTAATAAAGGAACATGGCTTATGGTCTTTCAAAGGTTAACATCTGATCAGTGATCTACAACCAGCATAACCTGACCCCGAGGCAACAGAAAGAACCTCTGCCGCAGCTTTGAGCGAACAATTGAGTTTATTACCCACACAGATGGATGTTTGTTTCTTTTTATCAGACAGAAAAAGCAGTCAGACGGTCTAAGTGACTCACAATGGGAGGTTCTTAAGAGGACTTCAACTGGTGAAGCAAAATCTCCCACGGATGTCCCAGCTCTTCTTCAGTCGATTTTTGTTTGCTGCTATGGTTACTTCTTAGACAGTTCCCAGTTTGTTGTTTTTTCTTTTCAAGTTTTTGCTGTCATTCCTCTGTTTCAGAGCTACGAGGCCTCTCTGCCAAAGAAACGCATGGGAAAACTGAGCGAGAGATGCTGAGACAGCCCTAAGACCTCCTCTTTTCTACATAAACAACCCAACCAGTAGGGAGGGAGGGGGAGGGGGGGGCACAGGAATACAAGGAGAAGAGGGACAAATAGAGAGCTGAATACCCCTCAGTATTTGTCTTTCCACTGAAAAACACAAAAACCCAAAGCAGAGAAGAACAGATTTCTGGCATAGCAAGAAGGGGTTTACCATGAAGGCCTCTCAACTATTAGCCTGGTAGTCTTGTGGGAGGACATAGGAAGAACTTCACATATCTGACATGGATCCAGCGAAGGAGGATGTGAGCAACCATGACCAAACAACCATGTGTCAGAGCCAGAAACCACTTTTTTAATGCCAAGTTTGTGGACACAAAAGCTGAAGCTGATGTTCCTCTTTAACCACACTTCTTTCAATTTAAATCACAAGATAGTGACAAACTGCTGCTCAATACATTAGACACAGTGACGGTGAACAGTGGGGAATAAGTCCAGCCACTGTTCGGACAAACAGACACATCCTTTATCTGACTCTCTTGCGCAGCTTGAACCGTCACTCTCAACATTCTTTCCATTCCCAAAGGGTTGTAACTCGTCGGGTTTCCTCTGCAACTCGCTCATTTCTCTCTCTGCTGAGCGGGAAGGTTCAAAATTCAAACCGGTACCCGCCCCTTGAAAGTTAACTTGTTAATCTCGTTTGCAGAAGCGAGTCCATATGAGCTGAGACTCTTTTCTCATTCAGCACTTACTGGTTTTGAAACTGAAAATGAAATGTACAGGTCACTGCCAAAATTAAGTACGCCTTAAAAAAGAATTTAACAAAGACAGAAAGAAAATAACAGGTAATCTGGAATAGGGAAACAGATTGTATCTTAGGTTCTTGTCAAAGTGCGTCATGATGAGATCACTGTCTGTAAGAATGTCAATATCTATAGTAGGCCTGACTATAGATCTGTGCAGAAGAGATTTCAGGTAAAAAAAAAAAATAGTAATGGAGGGAGGAAACACGCAGGAAAAGACCGGGACTAGCTGTGATTACGCATGAAATACCTTGTACAGGGGGGCTGGGAGCTGCATACATAAACAGAGGTGGCAGTGCAGTGGGGGACACCCTGACTAAAGAGGGGGTGGGTGTGGAGCAGCCAACAGAGGAAGCCTCACCTCATCATCTTGTAGTTTTGACCTTGTAAAATGAGAGACTGATAGATGTTGACTATTTAACAGCCTTCTACAAGATATTCTGATAATGGGAGCATACAAATGCCCTAAAAATATAGGGTCCTTGTAAAAAACACAAAACATACCCCAAATTAATATGAGATAGGCTCTATCATGCCCTACACACAGCATCTTTTTTTAACAATTATAGCAATCACGGATGGGTGGATTATTCTGACTTGATAATTAGATATTTTTGTATTCACAGCACACCTCTTTCAGCTGGTCCAGCTCCTGCCTGACGGCCTCGTACTCGATCTCCAGGTCATCGTACTGCTGTTTGAGCTGCTGCTTCTCCTCCAGCACCGCCAGCCCGTACTCCGCCGCCTGGATCTTCTCGTTCGTGGTCTCACTCAGCTCCCGGGAGAGACGTTCGACCTCAGCCCTCATCCACTCCGGCATGGCGTCGGGGTATCCCGGCTCCTCCACGGACATGGTTGGTACCGGGCTGGGGATGACGATCAACCAACGTGCGCCAGCTGATCTGCGACAAGGGGATGTGGGGTGTCTTCAAGCGGCGTAACCTTGAAGAAGCGGTTGCTCAGATTCGTCTGTATTTAAATTGCATGATTGTTACGCTTGCGTTTCTCGTTGCTGGCCTTGCTTCTTTGGTCATGTAGATGACTCTGCTGATTTATCTTGGACGGGGGAGTTCGTCGCTATCCTCTAGAAATGCTCCATCGTTGGGATCCTCCGTTTCCTTCGCCTCTCCCCCGGCTTGTTGGAGCTGTAGAGCCGCAGCAACGGCACCAACCGCAAAGGCAGGAGAAAGGAGGATACGGCTTCCGGTTATGACTTTCACAATACAACTCTAGGCGATGAATAAGGACTTCCATCAGCTGGAGCTATATCTGTTTAGTACAATAATCTGGTCAAATGTTATTAGGTACATAAAGTTTTTTGTTATTGTTGTTGTTGTTTTTTTTTAAACTTTTGATTGAATTCGTTTAATTTAGCCGTCACAAAGTAGCCCATAAAGAGTGCGGGCACCATAAAAAAAAAAAAAACAATCATTGTATTAAGTAGCGATTGAAGGCTCAGGCAGAACAAAAGAAAAAAAACACAACAAAATAGATTAATAGATTTGTAAATCTTTCTATTGAAACTAAAAGCAAATCACATTATTTTAAATATGTATTGTTCCATAATTTAACCTCAGTAATAGAAATACATTTAATTTTAACCACCCTTTTATCTTTATGAAGGCCTACAATAAACTTACAAATAGGCCTGCCTCTCATACTCGTTGTCCTGTATGGGAGTTTCGGTTTGGGAGTGACTTTGACTTTGCTCAGAACATTATTTTTGCATTATTTTGATCATCTACTTACATTTCATAGAATGGGGCTTCTGCAAATGAGCGCAATGCTTTTCTTTGAAGTTTTATTTTGAAGGCCCAGCTGCTCATCTTCCGGTATTTCCGTGCTACTAACGATACCGGCTTGCTGATAACAGCCGAAGGTCTGTTTGCCGAAATGAGACGCAAGTGCGCAACCAGCTGGGGCAGCCCCGACAGGACGTCAGGATTTGTCGGGAAATGTAGTACCTTTCCGCCAACGCGGGAGGTTGGGAGATCTACCAATGCCGTGAACTAAACTCATTTCCCATCGTGCTTTGTCAACATGCCGATGTGGAGCGCGGAAATCTCAGCTCGTGCCGTTTGTTGTCATAGAAATAGAAAGAACAGACGGACTAACGGCTGCTCTGTGGCGATTACCGGTCGGTAGGCCCGTATCTGCTGCCATCTGTCGGAAAAGGCTATGAACGTGGCTCTCACGTTATTAAGAGTGTAAATATCCTA
>JAPQRN010000025.1:9971909-9991884 GCA_037367275.1 Coranthus polyacanthus | reverse complement strand
AAAAAAAAATGAAGAGACCACTGGTGTTTCTATGTAGCCAACGTAACGTATGTGAGTAAAAAAAACATTAGCATACTCTTTAGCATATTCTAAAAACTACTGACAACAACTTCTCCCCAGTGTAGTTAGCCCCATGTGAAACTTCATCATGACAGGTGGAATTTCATCTTCTTCTTTCATCTGTTGTTTTATCACATTCAAAGAGTCAAAGGTTTACATACACCAAGTTTACTGTGTCTTTACAAAGCCTGGAAATTGCTGCCACGACTTTAGGAACTTTGTCATTGCTGAAAATCAATTCGTTCAGGAAGGAGACTTACTCAACAGGTTCAAAAGCATCCCAGGACGACAGTCAAGGAGCTGGTAAAAAGAAAAAAAAATCTCTATCCACAGTAAACAGAGTGTAATATCGTCTTAGGCTGTTCCCCAAGGTCACTTCAAATCTGACGCAAAAAAGCAAGACTAAGGTTTGCATATGAGCACAAAGATCTGACCTTTTGGAGGAATGTTTCTCTGGAATAGAACCGTTTGGCCTTCATGATCTGCGTTACGTGCGAATGAGAGCGAAGCGCAGAGGGGCAGCGTGATGGTGTGGGATTGTTTTGGTGCAAGAGTATACGTATATAGTATCACGTATATTTTGTAACTTCATCTGAAGACATCAGACAGGAAACGGAAGGGTGGACATTTTGGAGTACAGCTCCAAAATGGTAACAGTATGGCTTGAGGCCAACAGACTAAATGTTTTGGAGTGACCATGACAAAGCCCTGACCTTAATCCTATAGAAAGTTCGTGGATTGAACTGTAAAAGCAGGTTGACGGAAGGAGGCCCATAAACCTGGCTCGGTTACACAAGTTCTGCCAACTTTCCCTGCAGAGCGTTGTGTGATTCAGCTTACACAAAGACACAGACTATTAGCACAATGCCACCCTCCGAGAATGTGGTAAAACAAATAAAAGCTGAAATTAAAAATTGTCTCTACTATTGTTCTGAAATGTCACGTCGTCAAAATGAATTGGACAAGGTGTGCTATGTGTAAAGTCATGCCTTTATCTCGGTCATTTTGTGCAGACAGAATGTTCCGTTCCTTTTCCTCTCTGAAAATTTCCTTTTGCCGATTGGTTCTTTTGCCGTCAGGCCGATGCGATTGGCTGTGTGATATGTTTCCGAATCTGTGCATAATAACGGGATCAAGTTATTATTACATAAACATAAATTCAAACGATGACGAACAGAAATAACAAGCATTCTGAATTTGAGTCATACAATAAACCTGTAAAGGGCTTTAATCAGTTTTTTTACGTGTGCAGAGTGAGTTTTTCCATCCATTGCATTGAAAACACTGCCTCCAAATACTCTACTTCATAAATCTTTACTCTCTCTCTCTCATCTCTCCTCCGTAACCTAAACCTAACCAGCTTTAGTGAGGTGCAAGGTAAGCCAATCAGATTTTTATCTGATTGCTATGTCAGTAAGGTCCTACTATTTGTAGCAGCAAGGTAGAAGAGCTTAAGAGTGTCGTTTTCTGAAACCCTTCGTGCCATCTCGTCACCGACATCCAAAACTACTTGAAATTACTTTAAAACACACATATAGCATTGATCGAATACAGACTATGAACAGTCTGTTAGCAGCTGATTAATCAGCAGTCGGTGATCACAGTAAATGTGACTAGGAAACCAAATAAAGGCCTACTCTAAATTCAGTAGATTGCAGATGACTGTATTTCATAAGAGTCCACTAGAACACATTTGATGTGAGAAAACCGTGAGGTTTTTTGAAGAGTCGGTGCTCTTTTTTATGCTGAACAGTAATGAGATTACTAGTCTAATCCAGGAGGAGTCAGAAATAACCTTACCCCCCCACCTCACCCTTCCCTCCCCCCAGAGCCACGGAGAAGAAGTATGTACAAAGGACACAATCTCCACTTGGTTTGCAACACATTCTGAGCATTAATTTATCCCCGCACTTCATCTGTTATGCTGGTAAGATAGATAGGCTTTCCACATGATCACTCATGATCCTGTGGATACTTGTGTCGCCCCACCCAAGCTGCACAGAGATAATCTGAGACAAATCAAATCAAGCGAAGCGCAGGATTGACTCTCCACAGAACCTGAGAGGGAACAGCAACGTCAGAGCTGTGGAGGTTGGTGTCAGAAATGTTGGCAGCCGAAGGAGTGGCACATTTGTGTTCTGAGATGGTGGGTACAAGCTCTTCATCTCACTTACTACAGGTAAATCACGTTTTTAACACCTTTTATCCATTATTCTAATGTATTTTTTAAAACTTTTTCATTTTTTTGTGCATAGCTACTGCATTTAAATTTGATTAGTCTGCATATCGGTTTTAGAGAATGGTACATTTTCTTCTCTGACGAGGCGCTAACGACAACAGCTAGCCAATCCTTTAAATGGATTATGTCTGCATTACAACTGACTGAATATGATCTATAATGCCAATCTTTGACCAAGCATAGAGTGCATAGAAGTAGTTTGTAGCTCTATCTTACCTGCCTTGTCAGTGTAACGCGCATTGAGCTATGTCAGAACAACTAGTTTAGAGAATGCTGAGGACAAAGTAAATCATTTGGTCTAACATAATAGATACCTGTGTGCCCAGATTCTGCTATGACTGTGGACGTGAGCCTGAGTGACTGTTCATATGGCACTCAATGCAAAAACAACAGGTGGAGCTCTGATGGAATTCTGTAAGTAATGATCATAAGGAGTGAATACTATTAAAGACAGACATTTCTAGGTCAATGCTAAGGCTAAAACCATTTTTATTCTGCACCAAGGAGGCTATTTATTTATTTATTTTTACAGTAATACCAATGCCAGACAAGGATTAGACACCTCTAAGTCATCTGATCATCACTGATGAGCGTTACAGAACAGCATGCACTACTTTTAGTGAAGTCTCTGCACTGTTTATCAGTTTATCTTACTGAGGATTTAAAATATATCATAATTTTATAATAGCATTTGATCTATTTACTCTGCCGAGAGAGAAATAAAATCGTCATCATTTCAGCAAAGTGTACAATAAACGGGTGAATCATAAAATATTACAATAATACATAAACGCCTACTTGTGTAATATAAGATTTTCTTATTTTTTTTTCCTGGACAATAACTTCAGTCAGAGCCCCCAGGGCAAGGTATACAATAGTTGGGGAAGCCATTCGTTTTGTCGTCCCAGCACATCTACAATGCTCTATCGGATGCGGAGGTCAAACCTGCAAGTACGACAACCCAACTTATTGGAGTGATGACGACCAGGCTATAAAAGGACTCTACTCATCCTGGTACACATCGTTGTCTCAGTTTTTCAAATGTTCTTTTTATGTTTTCTGTATTTTTCCTGTTTCCTGTACATGCCACTGACTTGTTTCTATTATTCCAGGGTTACTGATTACCTTCTTGCTACTTCCAGACCCTCAACAGAAATCATTGAGAAATATAACATTATTGATCAATTCAGAAGGTACAAACAACTTTTATGCCAGACCTTACTCTGCATTTTGATTTCCAGTGGTGGAACAAGTATTTATATCCTTTACTTAAGTAAAACGTTCTGCATTTGAAACCTTATGTATAAGTATGTAAGTATTATCAGCAAAATGCACTTAAAGTATGAAAAGTCAAAGTATAGTCATCATGCAGAAAATGGTCCCCATCAGGAAATAGCCAAGTCAAATTTCCACTGAAGTACAGTAAATGAGTAAAAGTACATAGTTACACCCGCCACTGCTGATGTTTCTGGTGAGGTATGACTAATAAAGTGTACGTTTCTCTTGTTTGTCTGTGTTCGTGTCAAGGAACGGTATTAAAACAGTGATCAACCTGCAGATTCCTGGTGAACATGCTAGCTGTGGAAACCCTTTAGAGCCAGAGAGCGGCTTCTCATACCGCCCGGAGGTCTTCATGGAAAACAACAGTATGTGAGTTATGTGTTTTTCAAAGGAAATACATTTGTATAGATGGAAGAAGTGTAACTGAACATTTATACCATTTCAGTTTACTTCTATAATTTTGGCTGGAGTGACTACGGAGTGGCCAACCTCACCACTGTGCTGGACATGGTGAAGGTCATGGCTTTTGCAATGCAGGAGGGAAAGATAGCAGTCCACTGTCACGCTGGTCTCGGCAGAACAGGTAAATTTAGAGGTAGATGAAGGGTTTTGACTGTCCACAGCCTCCAATCTGATACAATTAAGGTTTTCCCCTTTTTCCCTCCAGGTGTGCTGTTAGCGTGTTTCATAGCCTATGCCACAAGAATGACTGCTAACCAGGCTATTTTATATGTCCGAGCAAAACGGCCTCATTCCATCCAGACCAGAGGTCAGCTGCGGTGTGTTAGACAGTTTGTCCAGTTTCTTACCCCTCTGAGGAGTGTGTTTTCCTGCGCTGAGCCCCGATCGAACCCAGTCACACTGTCCCAGTACCTAAACCGCCAAAGACACATGTTGCACGGCTATGAGAGAAGAGAGCTGAGACATCTCCCAAAGATTGTCCAACTGGTGTGTAGGCTGCTAATGGACATAGCAGAGAATCGACAAGTGATTGAAGAAGACATTCTGGAGGCGCCTGACATCGATGACATCGAGATGCATCTCAGTGTCATTGAAAAGCTGGGCCCTGAGTTTTTTTCAAAGGAGCCCCGTTTGCCAGGTACTCCCACCTTACCTAGACATTTTCACGAGCCAGCCATCTTTTACCATCGCAAAAGTCTCAGCTACAGTGAGTCTGACTTGAGACGGCTGGGCTCACAGCTCCATCTCCTCACACCACGTCTCGGCTCCCTGTCACAGAGTAACACTGAAATGTCCATGTCCCCATCTGAGCCCAACGTCCCTGCAATACAAGGCTGGAATAGCAATGTATCCATCACCTCACACAGCTCTACAGGCTCACTCTGGGAAATTAAGAATAAGGAAACCCAAAAAGGTGGTACCATTCTGCTGAAGAAAGTGAAGCGGAAAATCATCCAACGTAGTGAGTCTGTAGGATGCAATGAAATGATCAAACAAGGTACTATGTTGTCCAGGTGGAAGGCAGAACAGAGGGAAGAGATAGCAATGAATGGGAAGTCTCACGGTGAAGAAGAACAATCAGAGGTGCCCTTTATCACCTTGCAGTCAGAGTTGTCCCTAGAGGCCAGGAGGTTGCTCGTGGCACAGGCCCTGGCTGTGGACCTTTTTCTGGATGGAGAAGAAGAGCACAAGAGCAAAGTGTTAACCTGGCAGGTAACAGATCTGTACCACTGCTGTCATTTATTTTGTAGAACTGAGGAAATGTTTCTAGAAATGCATGAAAAATTTAAATTTCCCTTTTAAAGAAAGCCGCAACAAGGCATTATGCACTGTACTCTAAAAGGTCACAATTCAGATAGGCGCTTTGTTGTTCAGGTAACCACCAGCAACAATGATGTAACAGTGAAATGCCCCAAAACAGGAAATACAGCAATTACTTAAATCTACACACAACAGTTTCAACAGTGTTTGGTACATGGGTGAAGCATTCCTTTGGGGCTTTCTGGCAGAAAGGCTTTCATTGTGCGAATGTAAAAAGGTCTGTTTTAACCCCTAATCACAACCTTTTCCATAATCTAATCTAAGATCCTAGTTTCCCTCGGGACACAAACCCCGGTCTCCAGCGTGACAGTCCTGTGTACAATCCACTCATCCATAATGAATTGCTCCACATATGTGGATGTTTTCACTCTTTATACTGCCTAACCTTCCTTCCTACAGTCTTTCTGTCAGAAAGCCATGAAAGTTAACTTCCCCCAGTACTCAGTATTTGTATGAGCCAGGACACATGACTACCTAAATGTACGTAGGCCGAGCTGAACCAAGGCGGTGCATGGGAAAGGCTGTGTATGGAGCGGGATCCTTTCATCCTAACTGGGCTGATGTGGGCGTGGTTGGAGCAGCTCAAAGAGCCCATCATCTCCATCCAGGATGCCAAAACACTGAACCCTGAGAACACTGATGCTCAAACAGTCCTCTCCACACTTGGCCAGGTCTGAGGGTATAATAAGCTGCACTGATTTAATTTGAAACAACAGCAGTAACACAGAGAAGAGAGCCTTAGTCGTCTTGACAGTCTTGTCATCTCTTCCCAGGCACATAAAGAAACATTAACATGCATACTAGACTGTATGGCCAATATGCAGATGATACCAGAAGAGGTCGAAAATGCATTCCTGAATCGTATCGTTAAAGCTTTTACTTGGGTAAGAAAATCAGCACACCTTACTGGAGTTTAATTTCAAATTTGAAATTAATCTTAGCATTTTTTTTTGGTTTCAGCAACTAAAACAAATCTTTGTTTGCCTTTTAACAGAAGCAAAATAACAAAGAGGATGGAAGTGAAGTGTACAAGTCCATGACTACAGTTCTAAGGTGTGTCCTGGAAGACATGAGAGACATAGCCAACGAAGAAGATGAGACACCTATTTCCCCTACTATATATTCAATAACATAAGTCCTACCAGTCCTGTGCAGGTGGTACACTACCAGTACCTCGATGTGGAGGCTTGAATTTGAAAAAATGCTTGTGTGCCTTGTGACATTAAGGTTCAACATGAAGGTAATGATATGTTAACACTGTGTAGGTTTATTACTAACACGGAATGTACCTCAGCAACATCTTACCCTTGTAGTGAGTGAGGAAATATACTGAAGAACATGTGACCAGAAAAACTGCAATACAATATGCCTTAAGACTGGTCATATTTAACATTAACATACCTCAGTTCTAAAAGTTCTAAATGACCGTGTAGAAAATAATCCTCACACACATACAGATAATATTTATTAGAAGGACCAAATGGCTTCACGTCCAGGTAAAAATATCCAGGTGCAAGACAGAAAATCTCACTAAAGGTCACAAAAAACAGACGTCTGCACACTGGGTAATTGAATTCTCCTTTTAAAACATTCTCTTATAATATGTAACATTCATTCATCGGGCTTATGTGGATGTAGGCAAAGAGACAGTCAGGAAAGGTACTCATACTTTAAGGTATGATCCGTTCAGACACTGGAAATAAAAAGGTAAAAGGTAGGTAAATGACCTACTTGGAGACTAAGAGTGTGCAGATGATTCTCTTTATTGTGACCTGCCAGATAATATTTATTGAGATATTTTATCACAGAAAGTGTTAATGCCTTTTCTATAGTTTAACTGTAAAATATGTTTCTCTCTTTTGTAAACATAGTCCAATCACGAAAAAATTGCAACATAAGCATATATGATTAAAGCAAAGTGCATTGTGAAAACTGCTTGTCGGCTTCTGTTGTGTCGGGGCATCGATGCTCAGGAGGTAAAACAATAAGCCTTCAAGACGTCTTTCCCGTCTTTGCTCTCTACTGAGGCCACAATGCTGGAGTAGTCACAAGCGACGTGAGTGAAGCCTCTACAACAAACAGCACAAGTGAAGATGGTGTAAATATCAAGCAATAGCAGCATTTTACAGCAAATATTGGGGAAATGCCCGTTTTGATACAAGACGTGACCCAAAATGTCGCTGCATACCTGGACATTGTATGAGACCCTCCCAGTAAGTGATATCGACTCTCTAGGGTCAGCCCATGGTCTCCGTCATTTCTCCACGTCAGCACTCGTAAGGAGAGGTCTTGAGATGCCGTCACGACACGAAAGCTATCCTGGAAATATCAAGAGAACGCAATTATTCATTTCATTTATTCAGGGATTTTCACAAACGGGGGTTATTTTTGGAATTGAAAAGAAAGAAAAAAAAAAAAAACCTACCACACAAAGTCCAGTGATAGGCATCGTATGATCTGTGAAGCTACCAAGCAAAGCTCCTTTCAGAGAGTAGACCCAGAGCTGTTGGTCTGCTGCCAACGCTATGCAGTTGCTGTCCTTGGCCTCTAGAAGGACGTGTGAAGGTCTGCTGCTTAGCGTCAAGGGGAAGGACGCCACCTGCTGGACTGAAATGAGAAGATGTTTGAAATGTAACCAGAAAATTACACAAGGAAAACAAAATACTGACAAGAGAAATATCCCCACATTGTAAAACAAAATGATCTTATCAATACATTGCAGAATTTCTCCTCTCATTGAGACTCGAGACTTTTTTTGTTGCACACAATTTATATCCAATATCAAAAATTCCTCGCTTATGTAGGACACAGAACGTGTTTGACCCGGTTGCATTAAGCTGTGATCGAAACAGCAGCAAATACTGGAAATGTGTGTGAAAAGATTTTCCAGTTTTAAAAATTCAAAAAAAAAAAAAAAGTGTATGTCCCCAACATTCTAGTCTATTTATGATTTGATCTGTGGGGAAACTGGAATAAAAATGTCCCCTAAATAATATGTCTGTTGACCCTATTTTTTTCTGTTTTCCATTGAGCCTGTGCTGAAAATGTCTTGATGTAAAAACATGACTGTCGTTCATGCTGAGAAGCAAAACACACAATGACAAAAGAACCAAACTCACCTGTTCTACCACCTGTGACAAATGTTCTACAATGAATCTCTATTTGACTGTTTTCTAATAGTTAATATGAGGTTCGGTTATTGTTCATCAGTTGGTACTTTTGAATCTCAGTTCTCACCTTGTATCTCCGTCTTGTACTTGGACTTTTTAATACTGACATCGAAGACAGTGAGGACTTTGTTGTTTGGGAGTCCACTGTAGTGAAGGACGGCCACTCTGGCGGGCTGGGTCGGTATGAATGCAGCAGCCTGACACCCAATGACCGGCAAAGACTGGGAGAAAGGTTCTTCATCCTCAGATGGAGAGTTCAAACTCTCTGTGTACATAACCTATCAATAAACAGCCGAAAAACACTAAATATGTATTACTTTTTCCTACAGATCTTGTCTATGAACGCCTGTTTCCACTGCGTCATTTGTACAGAGGCAGTAAAGTGAAAAGCAGACCAGAGCAGGAAACACAAACAACAAGCAATACTGTTAAAAATAACAAGAAATACCTTAGGACTTAAATCATCATTGTCCTTGGTTCCAGCCGTGATCCATTTCTTGTCAGGTGAAACTATGAGTGTGTTGACTTTAAAGGTGTCACACACCATTACTTCAGACTTTTTAGTCAAACCCGATCCAGCTAGTGTATACACAGATCCTTGCCTGGTTCCCACCTGGAAGAAAATGCACTAATGTGTAAGTGCCGCTTTAAAAGAAAGAACACGCTTGCATTCTGTCGGCATTTGGATGTCACTTACACTCAGAAACCAGTCATTGCTGACAGAGTACTGCAGTAATGTACAGTGTGAAGATCCAGTGGGAAAGGAGGCCAACTCGTGTCCGGTCTGACCCTGCCAGGTCTTGATGAGGCCCGTGGAGTCTGCTGTGATCACAACGCTGCGCTGTTCATCAACTACAATATCTGTCAATGGACTCTGAACAGGACTGCACCACATGAGCTCACCCTGAGGGGACATAATGCTGCGTGTGAATGCGTCGATATACAAGTAAGTGGCCTTGATTGTATTTTTTTTGTTGTTGGTATTTTTGGTATTTTGGTATTTGGTAAGATCATCGTATGCTTGTAACATCAATGTCCTGTGAGAACCACGTATCCCTACTGAGTCAACTTCTCATGAACTCAGATACACAGGCCTGTTTTCAACTTTGTGACGGTACATTTTCCACGTAATCCAACAGGGTTTTTTAAAGAGTTTATTTCGCTTAAGAAGGAGGAGAAATTTTTCCAAACCCATAAAGGAACACTTAATCCTTCAGTTTGTCATAAATATTCAAAATCAACACATTTGGAGATAAGAGTTTTTCACTGGTCAAGAAAAGGATGAAACATTTTAATATGCAAAATAACTCTCAGACGATTTTTGCAGGATAAAAAGTACTGGCCCCTGAGATAGAAGGAGGTGCTAAAAAATGGAAACACTCAGGTACGAGTACCTCAAATATGTACTTGAGGGACTTAGTTACATTCTACAACCATACAAAGTGTGTACACAAGATATGCTAAAGATGTGGTACTGACATTTTGGACGTCCCATGCTCGGACGGTCCCGTCGGTGGAGGCACTGCAGACTGAGGCGCTGCTGTTCCAGAGGTCAGGAAGATTTGCTGAAGTCTCCTTCAGGTACACCAACCCTACCACCCTGCCTGACGGGACAATAAACATGTCAGACACCAAAAAATGAGAGACACTGGCCAGCAGCGCAAAGGAGTCCACAGACTGAGAAACACAGGCTACCTGCGTGTCCCCTTAGGCTTTTGCAGGTGTAACCTCCGGCCCTGCCTTTAGTCATCTTCTTCTCTAGGTGGGAACGTCCTAGGAAGTATCTTTTCCACGACTGAGTCTTCTCACTCCCCAACACAACATTACAGAAACTCCAGCGCTGCAGAGACATCCTCCTGGGAAGGGGAGGGGGGCACAAGCAGTTCAACGTAGAATATATATATCGTTATTATTTAAAGTCGAACTGTATTTTATGTGAAATTTTTTATGTAAATTGACAGGACGAAAATGCAAAGACAGGCAAAGGAAAAAAAAAAAAAATCTCACCTCCATAACCACGGAGTCTCTGCCGCTTTATGCCACTCCTAAAAATATGAAATCATAGACATAGAAAGACACGATTTCTGACACTTTTAGGAGTTATTCCAGTAAAATATTATCCGTCATATTGCGCACTAACTACTTCCGCAAGTGAAACCACCTTACCTTGCACACGCTTGAGACTCGTATTAAGTCTTCCTCTGCCAGGAATGTGAAGATATGAATCAGACAGTCCTCGATGAGGTGCGGATGGGGGTCCATACTGACACCAGTAACAACCACCCTGTCACAAACTACCCGAGCGTCAAAGCGACACCAGCACCAAGTTTGAGCAAGCTACGGAAAGAATACGAGGACAAGAGGGAACGGTTTGTTCGGCTTCTGGTCTGTGAGGCCTTCTAATTGCCGCTAGATGTCGCCGTAATAAAAGCTAGAGGGTCCATAATGAATTTAGTCGGACGAAGGCACGAATGCGCTTTATTAAAGACGCGCGTCATGTTTGCAAATCATGAAAAATGAAAGACCATAATAATTTAATAACTGCGCGATTTTAACACCTGTCACCTAACGAACCGGATACAGTTACGTCTCAGTCCGTCGCTTGAAGTAATTTATCCGTTTTAAAAGTTTATACGGCTTACTTTTCTGCAGCTTTATTTAAAAAATGTAGGCATGTGTGGAAAAATCTGTTCATATCAGTAAAACGACACAGACTACAGGTGGAAAAAACACGTTGGCCACACTTAATGGCCAAATAATGGTCGACCCAATCAGTCGATGCGATTTTACAGAAAAGGAGCGCGTGCGTGCGTGTGACTGTCTACGCGTGTTGTTCGTGCGTGTTCGTGCGTGCGTGCGTGCGTGCGTGCGGAGATTCAGCCCTGGCGGGATTCTTCAGCAGGGCCCCATGTCTCCTGTGAACACGCCCCAGATAGATGAGCCAGATATATAGTCAAGACCTGCGGGTAGCAGAGGAACTGTGAGAAAGAGATAATCGCACTTGCTCACCCCGAGGGTTACCTGTGACACCCTCGCAATGACAAGAGGGCCCAGCGAAAGGGGGCCACGTAAAGGGAGTTTGGATGGTACAGTAGCAGACAATTCCTAAAACTTCCAGAGTGCGTTTTTTTTTTTTTTTTTTTTTTTTTTTTTTTTGGTTGGTTGGTTGGTTGTTGTGGATGCTTTCCGTGATTTGGAGTTGTTCCCGTGGAGTTACCTGGGCTGGGATCGATCGGAGAATAAGCTGAACCGAGTTACTCATCAGCTCTACAAATCGTTGCATGAAACTGAGTGCGGGGCCGCAATGAGTCGGAGAACAAGACGCTGGATTTTAAGAGTTTTACTTTGCCTGGGGATTGTTTATTTGAAAATTGGGTGAGCTGCGCTTATTTGAATCCACGTGTAATTGTTGCAGGTTATTCTTAAACACGGTCGACTTTTGCCAAAAGAAGGCTTTTTTTAATCAGTCGGTTGTTAAAACTCTTACTTTTGCTGCATGGAGTTTGTGTAGTTCATTTTATACAGAGTTAATAAAACATTTAGTGTTCTTATCTTTTTACTCGTGTTCACTGCATGCTTATCACTTGATGACATTTCCTTTACTAAAGCCTACCTTAAGGGTTGGAAAGAACCATAGTGGTATAAAAAAAGTAAATGTATCCGCAATTGTACTGTAGATCTAAATGAGCTTGTCAAATTCGCACACCGTAGTCCACACCTGTATTAGACTTTTAAACTGAAACAAATAATGTTGGTGGTAATTGTAGTGTTCATTAAACATAATAACCTTTTCGCAAAGACACTCGAATATTTGGATAATTATTCTAAACTAGTATTTGAAAACAAATAATATAGTAAATACAAAAACTCTTGTAAATGGTGTGAAAAATAAAATGACTCAAAAAAAGTTTTAAAAAAATGAACATGTCATTAGAGAAAAATAAAGCGTTGATTGCTACTTTTCCTCAGTCATATCCATCTTCCATTCACAGTGGCTTCTCATCGGTGGTGGCCCTAGGTGCGAGTATAATCTGTAACAAGATCCCCGGTTTGGCCCCCAGACAACGGATTATCTGCCAAAGTCGCCCCGATGCCATTATCGTCATCGGAGAGGGAGCCCAAATGGGCATCAACGAGTGTCAGTTTCAGTTCAAAAATGGGCGCTGGAACTGCTCTGCGCTTGGAGAGAGGACAGTCTTCGGAAAAGAGTTGAAAGTGGGTATGTTGCCTGTCTGTTAAAGTTTGTTTTCAGTACAAAATGTATTTTATTTTCAAATGTGTTAATCAGTCGCCTGGCAACTTGGTGCGTAATTTGTGCGTAAAGCGCGCACAGTCTTGTCCTTTTGCTTTTTCGATTTCCTCCGCCAAAACTGACTATAAAATAACAAATATGATTCCGTATGTTTTGGGGACATTAACAAGACGTGCTGTCATGTAGGTAAAATGAATACATCTTATTGTAAAGAAATTACCTTGACATCCATCATTTTCCATCGTATTCCATCATTTTCTCAAAATTACAGACAAATATTCTCTGCACTTATTTTCCAGTGGAAACTGTATTCACAAACTTGCTCTACAAATTAATATCCATCTTCTGTCCATCACTGCATCTTTAAAATAAGGAACGTCCCATAAAGAGCTAGTGTCATTTACATCAGGCCTAGTTTTGCTCCAGAGTTTTCATTGAGTAGGGCTTTCTGAGCATGTATAAAAGGCATCTGAAGCCAGCACGGTAACAAAGCTCTTGTGAATGTTGGCAGCTTTTCTTTTCAGCCCGGCAGAGTCTCTGGAGACACATTTTCACTGGTCTTTATCCTGTCTAGTGATGGGTGCTGTGGCTCCCACTGTAAGGATGTAGATCTTACCACGGGTATAAGTTACAGTGGGGAAAAGCCAAGGGGAAGACAAGAGGTGAAAGTACTAAATTAGAGTAACAAATGAATTCAAATCAATGTTCTGGCCTCTGAGACTATAGTCTCATCTAAAGAAGCAATTAACTTCAGTAGATGCTGGAATTATGGCAGAAAGTTTTGAGGCCCATTTGTTGGTTTCTATACAATGATCAGGCAGATATTGGGAATACTAAGACCACAGGGGCCTCATAAAGTATAAGATTTTAATGATATTTTGTCTAAGTATACCCTTATTGCTGCAGTAAGAGTGTTGCGAACCACAGAGGTGGCATTATAAAGCAGTTTCGATACCATCATTAAAAGTACTGTGAATGATTTTAAAGCTTTTAAATTTCTCCCAAACATGAAAAAACTAAAAAGCCCAAAAATGTTTTGACACAACGGTCAGTATCTTGGACCAGCTGTTTGAGGCCATCTTGTCTGCTGCTGCTGTTTGAGAGAAAGGATTATTTCTTCATGCTGTTGTAATGAAAACAGTGGTGTTTGACAATCTGTTTCTTTATGAATGAGTGGTTTTAGCCCATCGGGCGTTTTGGTTTGTGTTTTCAAGAGAAGAGTTGAAGTCTATGGCTTGGACAGCCATACCAAATAGATTGGTTTCACTGATCAGATTAGCGCAGAAGGCGAATGGTTGTAAATGAATGCCATTGTTGATGCTCAGGCTGAGAGGAGCTGTGTAGCAATTGTTCTTAAAGTGAAGGGAGAATAACCAATGAACTAGCAGTATCCTAATTCAAGGTGCATCGTTATAGATAGTTTATTATTTTTGGCCCGAGTATGTTTGCTCTTGAATTGTTTATTTACACCAAACCTTCACTTAGACGAGGCCTATATTAAGAAGCTAAAGAGATGAAGGAGAAACAAATGTGGCAGAAGAATAATTATCTGGCACTCCTAGTTGGAGTCTTGATTTTTTAGTCTACGCTTTCTTTATCTTCCACCTCTCATTACAAGGTTATGAAGAATTCATACCATCTCTTGTGGTGAACTCATGCACTCAGAACTGCAGGGGAAAAATTAACAACGGTGCAGTCAAAACTGACTGACTGTACCGACACACCTTCTTTTTTGGCCCCGAGCCCACTGCGTCTATAAAAATGTCCACATAATTGATGCTTCAATATGAGGTTTTTTTTTTTTTCAATGGCAAGGGCGCACATCCAAGATGTTTATCAAAAACATGGCAGCATGAGGTAGTGAACTGGGTGGCAGGAGGAAGCACAAATACGGTGTGATGTTTGTTTTGAACAAACAGAGACAGGGGGAGTTTATTTACACATAGATATGATGGATATTCTAATCAGCAGTTTCCTGTTTCCATGATAATGAATCGCATTTCTAAAACTGCTGATATACTAGCTGTAGATCATCAAATCATATTTATGGATAAGCATGTTAATTACATTATAGGTCATTTCTTTTTGTTTTATATAAGAATAAAAGGTTTGCTTTGTTTGCATTCTGCCAACTAACACCAAGGAGATGGAATATATTAAGCTACAGATAAGACATCTTCTGCTTTCTCTTTGCAGTGTGTTTTTATTATTTGACTCGAGAACATTGTTTCAGGATCTGTCTATGAGTCTCGTCAGATTAACCTTTACTTTTTTTGTCGATATTTCCGTGTGTGTAAATGATTTGTTAGCTGGACTTGGGAGAGATAACAGCAGGATGAATATTCTGATGTCAGTGCCTTATGAGTGTACACAGAATGTGACAGTCTCTCAGTGGATCAATAGTTCTTCCTTCTCGACAACCCTCTTATTCATACCGCTTTGTTGACTATACTGGCAGCAGCCATTTTGGTTCACGGGCAGGACAGTTTCCAGGTCAGATTTCAAAACACTGCAGCCCTTGAGTGATACGTTAGTAAGACTGTGATGCAAGCACACATACCGGTAATAATTAATCTCCTTTTTTTTTTATTTAAGTTTTCTGCTACTCCCCTTAGACTGTGGAAGGACCATGACATTTACCAAAAATCCGACTCTTTAAATGACAAGAAACTAAACAATATCCAACCCTTTCCCCCCTCTCTCCTAGGTAGTAAAGAGGCTGCTTTTACCTACGCCATCATTGCTGCAGGGGTTGCCCATGCCATTACTGCTGCCTGCACGCAGGGAAACCTGAGTGACTGTAGCTGTGACAAGGAGAAGCAGGGTTTCTACAGTAAAGACCAAGGCTGGAAGTGGGGAGGCTGCTCTGCAGACATCAGCTATGGCCTGGGCTTCTCCAAAGTATTTATCGATGCTCGGGAGGTCAAACAGAACGCAAGGACACTCATGAACCTCCATAATAATGAGGTTGGACGCAAGGTAAGGATTACATGTTTATTCACCACTTTTTAGGTCATAGAATATGTTAAAATGTTCAAAACATTCATCACAGGGATAGGAGGATATAAGCAAAATGATGGTCTGAGGCTGGTTTCTGTAACTCCGTCAATTGTGACTTAACAGTCGCTGCCATGCTGTGGTGTGGGTGAACCATGCCAAGGATCTGGGCAATGGGGCCGAGATTAAACAAGCAGCGGAATAAAAGGCTGCTTTTAGGGAAAGAGCTGTCTAAGTGGCAGGGTTTGATTACAACCCAGATCACTGCGCTGAAAACAGATTGACACTGTACAAAAAGGCATTAGCCCGCTCCCCCCATGCTTTGCACCATTGGTATGGTACGTGTATAGTTACCTTTAAAACATTCCTCTTCCACAATTTCTCTAATATCATAAACCCACATCAGGTGTCATGTGCTAGCACATGCAACACAATAGTGTTGTTGTTTGGTGACTATGTTAAATCAGCAATGAGTCATTTAATAGAGCATTTGTCTGTTGTTATCTGCATTCCCCATCAGTTGTAAGACCATTCATCTGCACTTTAAACGCTTTAAAAGGATAAAATTGCATCTTTATCCAGTCAGTTTTTATATTATACATTATTTGCCATGAATAATGCCTGGCAATGATAAAATAACACAAATAGGTAGCACAAAAAAACTTACACTTAAAAAAACTTAAAACTTACTTTACAGAACACAGAAGTAACAAAGTTCATGGTAGTGAACAAACTAACGACAAAAATTACAAGATGAAATACAAAAAAAATATGCTTTGGTCCTTGATGTCTTTCCCGCATCCATGGCTGCAGACCTCTGTTGACTGACGGAGAGACGAGACTCCAGTAAGTCTACAAGTTAGAGATTGAGTAGAATAATGTGTCAAACGGCTAAAGTGAGGCCGGAGTTAGTGAAGAATAAAGGAGCAGCTTTGCCCGAGTTAACTCATATCCTCTCTCTCTCTTTCTCTCTGTGCCAAAGCAGCCTGATTCACACAACCAACACGTCCATGGCCACAATGGCTGAAAAGCCCTCTCAAACACATTGTCTGAACAGATCACTTTCTGCTTACATTTCTGGAACTTGAATTCTAATTGGCTTACCTAGACAGCTAAATTGCCTCCCAGGAAAAAGACAGTAGCTGTGGTTTTAAACTTTCCACAGTTTTGCTTCTTTCCTGTTCTTTCTGCTCATAAATGGGCTCTCTGTTTTGATTGCCCCCCCTTCTCCTTTATTTATGCTAATCAAAAGCAGTGACACTGAGCAGGAGCGCAGCTCACAGCTCCCTGGCCGAAGACGTCCAGACAAAGGCTGTCACAAGTGTTGGTCACAGAACAACTGATGGATTAGGGAATTGAAGCCAAGGGCTTTTTGAAGTGGCTTTCTTTGAAAAAGTTGTTTTTCGGTTCTTTTTTAGTTTGCATGTCTGCACTTTGGTTTTATAGCTACACTTACTTGCCAAGAACACAGATTATAAATAACTTGTCAACAGCTTGAGAAGACTATATCGCATCACATTGTATAAAAAGGGAAAATATATCGACCTTCTTGCTAACAAAAATTCCATTTTAAGTCAATGGCACTTCTCATTGTCATCAGTTCAGGGTTTAGCAGTAATCCCAGTCACTCGGCGCCTTGTACAGTTACTCTTGACATTTGTGTGTTGTGTGTGGTGACTACACACACAGAGCCTGAAATCTGATACATTATTTTGGCTTCTGTGTATATGGTATCACACAGCTATGTGTGCGGCTGTATTTAATCCAAAGCCATACAGTAGTGTATTTGTCAGTCACATTGTTATCAAGTTGCACATTTATCGCCTGCCTTGAAGTGCAATGGTTGAAATGTGAGTTGAGACAGACAGATGTAAAGAATATGAGCTCATTGCAAGAATTTGAACAGTGTGAAAAATATATATATTTATATATAATATACATATTTCTATAATGCGTGGAACTGAATTAATACAATAAACAGCATGGTTAAGAGTTTTCATAATTTACTATGGCTTTAACCAATCATGGCATGTCATTGTGCAGTGTGTTCTTCTTAAGTTGTCAGTTGTTTTCATGCCACTAAGTTGTTTTTATGTTTTCAGGTTCTGGAGAAGAACATGCGACTGGAATGCAAGTGTCATGGTGTCTCAGGCTCCTGCACCACAAAAACCTGCTGGACTACACTTCCCAAGTTCCGCGAGCTCGGCTACATTCTCAAGGAGAAGTATGCCCATGCAGTGCACGTGGAACCAGTCAAAGCCAGCCGCAACAAGCGCCCTAAATTCCTCAAGATCAAGAAGCCTTACTCTTACCGGAAGCCAATGGATACAGACCTGGTGTACATAGACAAGTCTCCTAACTACTGTGAGGCGGACCCTGTGACGGGGAGCCTGGGGACACAGGGCAGGGTGTGTAACAAGACTATGATGCAGCACATCAGCGGCTGCGACCTGATGTGCTGTGGCCGCGGCTACAACACACACCAGTACTCCCGTGTTTGGCAGTGCAACTGCAAGTTCCTGTGGTGCTGCTACGTCAAATGCAACACCTGCAGTGAGAGGACAGAGGTGTACACGTGCAAATGAGAGTATTTATTGGATGGTGTGTGCGTGAGGATGTGTGTGTGTGTTTGTGTCTGTGGGCATTTGAGTTTTGTGTTTTTATGGACAAACTGGAACTTTTTAAACTTTACAGGAGGAGGGTGGTTTTTTCGCAGTCTGCTGATACATAATGAGGAACTACTGAACTGTACATACAGCAAGCTAAAGATGGGGCATCGTGATTCTTTTGCACACAAAGCTCTTCACCCATCTTTGTGGACATTTGTGTTTGCTGGACTGCAGTGTTGGAAAAAAAAAAACAAAAAAAAAAAAACACCATAAAGGGGAAAACTGTACCCTGACATATGGTGACCACGGTGTGAGTCACAGAAGCAAACTGTCAAGACTTTAAGCTAAACGGACATGAACTTTTTTTTATTCTTTACTATGCCATTGCAAATGAATAATGGTGGATGTGATCGCTGTGCAGGGTTCACTGCTGTAGTCGTCACTTCCTGTGCACAGACGAAATGACACAGGCATTTGGAATATTTAACAGACTGTATTTAGAGAATGAAAATAATTAATATTAATTTATTCTATAAAAGAACTACTGATTTTTGTCCATTATGGATCAAAAACAACTAAATGTTTGGAGGTTTTAGTTTATTCAAGCAATCGAAACTTGTCCTCAGCTAACACACTGGATTTGAATCTGCCTGGAATAATATATTGTGCTGTAGAAAAATGTTCCAGATGAAATTGGTGTAGGCTACTTACACTGACCTTCTGACCTTATCATGAGTTTGTCTTCCCTCTGTTTGCTGCTAGTCTAGAGAATCCCACTTGTTGAGGTAGAAGGCTAACACGCTCTACTGACTGTCTTCAATGACATTGCTCACTTCAAGCTGATTTAGCTTAACAGGACTTATTCGCTGATCAAAAACACAGGCACATTCCCCACTTTTGGTAAATATTGGTTAATAGAGTATATTTTGTAAAAGCCTATTTTTATATGAATGTCTTATTTATATGTTTTTCATATTCCACGTCAACTTCTTGCCCCTGATTTTAAACCTTTGTGAAAAAAAGCTGATATGTGTAAGTTGGCCCCTGCTGTCACTGCCATAGTTGTATATTGTAAGTGATAGAAACTGTTTATATGTGTCTGTGTTCAAACATCTGTGTTTTCTGCATTTCGTGACTACTACTGATGGAATACAGGAACAGAATAACACCAGTGAGACATGATTTTCATTATTGCTTCCTCATATCAATTTCATTCTGATCACAACAAAAGAGCGAATGGGAAGAACATGACGAACTCTTGTATGAAAATAGTGGCTTTTTGAAACAGCTTAAGTATCCTGTAAGTGTTAGATAACACATTTTGAGATATGATTTGCGAAAAGTTGACAGGGTTTCTGCGAATCCTTTCAAAGTCTTAAATAGTAGGGTAGTAATCTGAATTGTAGGCCTAAAAAGTCTTAAAAATGGATTGGATTTAGTTCCCCATTGAAGCCTGCTGGACCTTCAAAAGGCAAGTAACAAAGACAACACTCAAATTATGAACTTGAAGGCATTAGAGACGAATGGGAAGTCAGAAAAACATAAAGCCGCCATCTATTTGTCTGTATTCACATGCGAAATAGCT
>JAPQRN010000025.1:9913495-9948702 GCA_037367275.1 Coranthus polyacanthus | reverse complement strand
CACATGCTGCCCGGGATTACCACAGTAAACTGTTCTCATCTACACCTTTACTGGAACAATGCAGTAAAGATGTTGTCCAGTTTTCCTATTGGAATCCCACTATGTATTCTGATGCCAAAACCTATGCAGCATTACATTATTAAATGCCTTCATGTGATTTCTGCTCAGGGTGAATTTTATAAGTCATAATCCTGAGACCAAATATACTTGCAATTACAATAAAGCTACACTACAGGTCTTCTTAGCTGCACTATCTATCTCTATCTTCCATAACTGTCCAGACGTATAACTCCCCAGTAGCCCCTCTTCCTTAGTCCAGGACATTTCAGAGTTTCCTGTCAGCGTCCCTAAACAAATAATAGATGAGAGCAGCTTCCCCTCATGATTCACTGTCCCTGAAACACAGCACCACCTAATCTTGAATAGAAGATAAAGCTAATTAGGGGAAAGAGACATCAATCACAGCTCTAGGGTTCGTTATGCATTCTGCATACCAACAGTGGCATCTCAGTCATTGGGTGTGTTTAAACGCTTGAGTCAGGTGGGGGCCTTTTCATACACACATATCTATTATTTTTAGGCGTGACAGGAGGAATATCTGACAACGTGAAGAAAAGGAAGGCTGTACTGATTTCTTCTGCAAATGTTTGGGGAAGTGGTATTCTTATTGGTATGTAGCACACTTTTAACACGGTTTAGTGCAGAATTCATACAAATCAATCTCTTTTGTTGAAATGAACTTTGACAGTATAACTCATCTCCAAAAGCAGAAAACTGGCATGTAGCCTGTTTGGATGTGCAACACACATTAATACAGCTGTCACTATGACAGACACACCCTTTCCGATGATTACAACAGGTCGGGGAGGTTCAGTGAACTCAGCACTGGGGCCGAAGATGACCTTAAAATAGCGCTTATTAATAAGAATATTATCTTCTACGTACATTTCCTTTGTTTCTTTTTTTTTTCTCCAGAATTAATTACAATTGTGCGTCGCTTCCCCTTTGTCCCCTTAAGACTGGCTTGTTGTATAAGAGACTGTTGGTTTGGAAAAAAGCCAAAACCTTAAGGTGTAGGACAGCTTTTCACCTGTAGATGGGAGTGCAACTCTTCAGTACTACAGTGCACGAGTTAACCTGCAAAGCTTACAAGGAGTTACACATAAATATATGTGAAGATTATAATCATTTTATTTCAGATATCAAACACTACATGATTATTCATTTTTATTGGCCATAATAAAACCCAAGTGCGTCAAAGTGGCGTGTGTTGGTGGAGGACGCTTGTGTTAAGTTCACAAGCAAGGTGTGAAGAGGTATGTAAATAGGCATGGATATTTACTGTGCGACATGCCCTGACAAGAGTGGATTATATAGTTTAACTGCTTTACTGAAGTGAAAAAACGATATACTGTACATTGTAGTCGTACAGATCAACAACATGTTTGGCTCATAATCAAAAAAGTGGCAATTAAACATAAATGATTATGAAACAATAAAACCAACGGCATAAAATAACTCTTCTCTTCCTTCCCTAACCTTCTAATAAATAAAAAACAGTTCAAATGCATGAAACCAAATCCACAGTGTTTTTTTATATTTATATATTTTAGTAAAATACTTTGAAGCTTATGAATCATAAAAATATGATACATCCATATATAATGCGTCTGTTAACAGGGATATAAAAATACACAATACTGAGTGAGATTAAATTATTTTTTCAAAATACTTCAAATACCAAAAAGGAAACTACTGTGCTTTTCAGGTACAGTAATGAAAACTCTTGAAACTTTTTTCTGCTTTTACCACAGTGTTATAAGATGACACACAGTATCATAAGATACATGTCTCTTACTATGAAAAAAAGAGTTTGCCTATTATCATTTTATGCTTTTGAAAATCTAGTTAAGCTGATTTTATTCTGGTGATAGCATCTTGCTGTCTCCAAAGCTATTGTTTTTTTCTGATTGAGAATGCGATCCAAGACATGGAAATAATAACATGTAAATTAACGATTCAAGTGACAAATGAAAACAAAAGTACAGTAACTAAGATTTAACACGGTGTTCACACAATTGCAGCGAGAATAGAAACAGAAAGAATATTTCCATGCTCTTACAACGTGCTAATAAGAACTTTACTAAACCAAAAGCGTAATAACTATTTAAACCCATCGTCTCAGGCAGTGGTATATTTATCTATTTTATGACAATGTTAAATAGTGATATAAAAAGTCCTCAATAACTGCATTAAGGTCCATGGTGCCCACAGCGCAGCTCCAACTGTTAGAGTGAGTTTGCTGTGATAAAGACATAGATCTTGGCCTGGAAAGTTGTAAACGTCCCCTGTCTCCAAAGCTTCATCTCTACAGTAATGAGGAAGTCCCTCGGACCCTCGACCTGTCTGTGTAAGTACACAGCACCTGTGTAGGCATTCAGCTTGCGGGTGCTGAAGTAGTTTTCCTCATTTCCCTCTGTGATACTAACAATAACGTTATCTCCAGAGTAGGCAGGGGAGGGTCCAATGCGGAAGATCTGTGCAGGAATAACAATGTTGGACTGGAAGCTGAGGTAGTAGTAGGTGATTCTAAGAGGAGAGTTTTGACACTCCATGTAGTTTGGACAGCTGATCCGCTCACAGCGCCTACAAGAAGACAGACATTTGAAGAGAATCCTTTAAAACAAAAACACACCGGGTTTGTGACAAACTGTTGTCCATAAATAAACTAACTAACTGAAAGTAAACTCTTTAAAAACCCTCTTGGATTCGCTGGAAAATGCATTGCCACAAACTGAAAACAGGGCTGTTTTTCCTGAGCTCATGAGAAGTTGCCTTTTTGAGATACTTGGTTCTCGCAGGACAGCGACGCTACAAACATATGATGATCTTATAGAATATGATGCATTGCTGTAGGTTAAACTACCCAACTGTACTTCAAATGAGCTCAACTTTTAACATGTACAGCAGCAGAATGCAGTAATATGAATCCCAAAACATCATATATAATAGTAAAACACTGACCATTTTACTGCACAATGGCTTCTTTTCCTTTTTCTACTTTTAAGTAAGGTTTTGAATGCAGAACTTTACCTCGAGCTGACCGTTTTCACAGTGTGCTATTACTACTTATGTAAAGGATCTGAATACTTCTTCTGCCACTGCAGCTAACTGATGTCATTTGAGGCTACATGATGACAAAATATACTGATCCCCCTTTGTCTTCTTCCATCTGTGGTTGCAAATGTGTGCTACAACTTACGTGTCAGACACTTTGCGGTAGTTTGGTGGACAGTTGAAGGAAAGGCAGCGGTACTCTCCTTGGATGTTGTAGCAGGTCTCAGCTAGAGAGCAGTTATGGGCCCCAGTGGCACACTCATCGATATCTAAACACACAGTTAATGCAAAAGCGCTGGTTTACTGCCTGGAGATAACATATCTGTGGTAGTCACTGGGCAATTGAAATTTGCGGAAAAGCCTCATTACTAAAACTAGCAACACAATAAAGTACAAAGAAAAGTAGTGCGTGTTGGGGGAAACAACTCAACAAAAAAAAAAAATCAAATTAGTAAGTGAATTCTGTTAAGCAATAAAGTTTTATAGACTGTGTAATTACTGAGCCACTGTAAAAGTAGCAATTATATCTATCTGAGCAAAACCATTACTGTACACTCTATGTAGAGTTAAATAGTTGCAGAGTCATTTTAAAAATCTATTTCGTGGCAGAACTCAGTGAGGCAAACTTGTAATGGTGCAAGTACAGCACAGTCTGAGTGTTCAGTTTAGTCTTTTCACCTCTACAGGAGCGTCCGTTTGGAGACATGGTGTAGCCATATTCAGGACAAGCACATTGGTAACTGCCAGGAACGTTCACACACTTATAAGTACACAGATGGCCAAGGCTCTGGGAACACTCGTCAATGTCTGTGCAGAAAGGAGGGTAAATCATGTGTAAATAATTTCAAACCTGTCAAAACATAGGCATGGTATAAATATGGTAATTGTGATGTGTAATAGAGAGTGCCACACCTTCACAGGTATGCCCGTCCTCCCTGAGGTAGTAGCCCTGTCTGCAATAGCACTGGTATGAGCCATAGATGTTGGCACACTCCTGGCCACATGGGTTGGACAAGCACTCATTCACGTCTAAAGATTAGAGTTTAGGGCTCATTACTGTCACAACTCACTTGATCAAAGGGTTGTCAATGTTTTAATCCCAACATATAAACAAGATGGTGTTAATAGGCCAATTATACTTTTAACTGGTTTGTGCTTGAAGGCATGGCATGGTAGAGAGTACAACACACCAACCGTCTGTCATTAATGAAATGCTCTAGTGGCCAGGTTTAATATCGACTCACTTAGAATCGTCACTTTTCGTGCATATACACACAAGCCTGGTCCACCAACAAAAAAAACCTACTGTACATAGACATACAGTATATTCATGCACATATTCACAAAAAACATGCACCAACTTGCACAAATACACACATGGATGCACACACGCTCCCACACCCACACAGGTAGACATAAACACGCGCACACCTTCACAGTTCTTGCCATCACCGGATAAGCGGAAGCCAGTGGTACACGAGCATTCATAGGAGCCTGGGGTGTTCTCGCAGGTCTGGGCACACAGGCGGCCTGGGTAGCGCCAGCACTCATTTACATCTGAGAGGAAGAAGTAATGTCATCATACCTCTGTAAGTGTGTATGTGAGCGTTTGCACCCATGTGTGCAAGTGCATGTGCGCAACGAAGCATGTGCAGGTTTGCTGCCCTACACGTGTACATGTGCATGCCTGTGCGTGTTTGTGTGCATGTCAACAATGTGAGGGGACCAGATGCCTGCTGATAGTCTAAACACTTGAGCAGAGTCCATTATTAAGAGAGTCACAACACACTGAATCAGAAACAGAGGGAGCAGCAGCAGAAGCAGCAGCAGGGGCGAGACAGGGTTCTCTGCAGCAGGAGGCATGATCGGTAGCCCAGTGGCTACTGCAGGAGCCAGCAGTACAGCAGCTCTCCCACCACAGAATAATAAACAGGAGCAGCAGAATGGGCAGACAAAGAGGAGGGGCGGCTGTACAGTAATGCAAGAGAGCGAGAAAGCGATGAGATGAGAAAGGAGAGGAAGAAAAGAACAGATGGAGCAGGAAGCCGAGAGAAAGGCAAAGCAAAATATAAAAAGCAAAATATTTGTTTTTCTTCTGAAACAAACAAAATATTCACTTATTTTGATGATGTCCATCATACCTACACACATCCTCCTGAATGAATCATACTGATAGCCTGTCTGGCATTCACAACGAAAGGATCCAGGCATATTGTGACACAGCTGGCCCTCTCCACATCGATGCAGACCGTTCTGACACTCATCAACATCTACAAGACAGACATGATTGAAAAACAGATGAAGAAACTGATAAGGCAGTGAGCGGTAGCTGCCACCACTTTCAAATAATGTTTGCAAACTCTTACAGCATTAGTCCTGATTTACTAGGTGTGAAATAATAATATATATATTTTTTTGCTTTATTGGATCTTGGTATGAAATAAAGTCAGTTTAATCACTTGGTGTGAAATGAGAAAAATCAACATCATGTCTGCATACCGTCTTTTCCTGCACATCATATCTGACTCTCCATGTGTAATTGCAAATCTTACCAATACATCTGGATCCATCAGGGCTGGCATGATAGCCACGGCTACAGATTATCTTCCTCTGGCACATGTATGATCCCACTGTGTTGATGCAGCTAAATCCTGGACCACATGGCTGGGCCAAAGCGCACTCATCAATGTCTTTTAGTAAGAGAGGGAAAAAATAAAGAGATAGAGATTTAGAAAAATAGATGAAGAGGGAGCACCCAAAGGCACAAAAGCATGGCATGAGAGACCAGAGGGCAATTCCTTAGCCTCACTGCATATCAAAGCAAACACACATCACACAGTCGCATTCCCCTGGATAACTTTGTTGTGTGTGTTTGACATTTTCTCCATTTTCTCATTTCTCAGAGCATTTCTTTTACACTCCTGTTACAGTGGCGTCGGCTGCCTCGACATGCCTTAGTTCCTGCCCCTGGGGGCTAATTCCACAGCATCAGTTTGTACTGGAGGAGGACAGAGGATTGGCTTTTATCCACCCCTTTGCAGCCCCTAACAGCAACCTCTCTGATCTCCTGTCTGTGTGGCATTTAACCCCTCTGTCACTGCAGCGTTGCTGATTCACCTGTGTGGCATACAAGCACTATGTGCACAGACTGTGATTCACCAAGGGGGAAATTTCAGCCTCTGTACCTGCCCTAGTTCACTCATCTGTGTTTGGGAGAAATAATGACTCTTATGGAAAACATGGTGGGAATAAGCCAGCATTTGTTTGTTAGGTAAGATTTAAACCTAATACCGTCATGTATTTTTGGCACTACATAGTCATTCTCAGCAGAGGCTTGAGACTCATTTCGGCTTTTCGTGAAACATTAGCTAATAACCACTGGCTTGAATTAAAACCTCCATAAACCTGTCCCATCATCCAGGGTCCAAGTCTTGAGTACAGCTGCAGTGCTGAGCCACAAATACAGTATATTTCAAAGGTGGAGTACGTGATTCCTGAGAAAGACTGATGTGATGGAATAGTGTGGATCCCATTTACAGAGCCAAGGCTGTGCACAAATATTGGATTTTTTTTTCAGTGAACACACAGCTTGAAGACCATGAGGAAATATTTACTGATGATTTTCACCTCCATGCTCACAGCAGTAAAATGCCATATAAAATATTAAAGTTAATAAATAGTCTCAATAATATATAGTATTTCTTTCATAATTTTGGCTCCACTACGCTTTAACATAAGTCATTTTGTAAGAGAGTGGTCACTTACCTACACAATTCCCCTGTGCATTCTTATTAAAGCCCACAGAACAGCGAGGTTTTTGATTACACCTGAACGAGCCTTCAGTATTTACACAATCAAAGTCGGGCCCACAGTTGTGCCTCCCCTGCACACATTCATCGATATCTGTGAAAGAAATCAAACACTATTAGTTTCAGTCTAATAATCCACTAAGAGTTGCACCTCCATGCTGCAGTAGTGTAACACCAGAGCACACCACTGGATGGCACTGTGGTTAAAAGGCAGCTTTTACACCTCACATATACTGTGCATTTCTTTGCCGTGTATTTCTCATAAAGCACCACCTGCCAACACTCTAGAGGTTAATCAATAGTAAAAGAGTTGCATTATGATTTAAAAATGTTATTATTTCACTTTGATTATGACACGTTACACCAGAATGGCCTGAATGATTGTTTATAGTGAGTGAAGCCAGGTGAAGTCAGTCTCCTTATGCAGCGTTTCAATGAATATCTCACAGAACACTGATATATTCCTCCTGGGTCTTTCAGCACCTGTCTACTAAAATACTTGCCTCCTGTCTATCATCCCTCCACATCTGTTGCCATAGCATGAACAAATGCTGTAGGGAAATCAGAATCTCAAAAGAAATATGTGCATAATGTATGAGTATCTTGTGTTTTCGAGCAGACTTGCAGGATTTCACCACTGTAATTGCGGTACAGAGGCCTAGTGTTGGCAGCCCTACGGATATAGGGCAGGTCTCTAAGCAGTAGATAGTGATTGAGCATCTTGCTCCTGACACAAGCCTGGCAGAGTTGGCCAGAGCCGAGTAAGCCTGACACAGATGGAGACAGAGAGAGAAGAGCCAGGAAGCAGGATAAATGTATTTGAGATTGGCAGTGACCTCCCTCGTAGAGTTCAACAGTCTCACAGAACCTCAAAAAGGTCAAAGAGTTCACATGCTCAATGGAAGAATTTGACCCCTCAAACCAGGTAGACTCGTTGACTTTGTTATTTCAGGCAATTTGGAGAAACGGGGAGAAAGAACTTCAAGTTTTGCTACAATAGCTGCTGGTAGTTGTCATCTGCGGTGTGACCATGGATGTGCAGAAAATCTGAAAAACGTAACCATAACCCTAATGTATGGGATACTTTAAAAAAAAAAAAAGAAAGAAAAAGAAATCATATCTACTGAAAAAATGTAAATTGCACTTCAATGAAAAAAAAGTGCTTGAATTTTAAAAAATGACACTGAGAAGAAAGAGCATGATACTTAAGGTTTGTAAGGTGGTAAGGGTTAAATATTATTTGACACATTGGGGAAGGAAGGAAGGAAGTATTGATGCAAGGCTACACAATTCATTCCTGGTCATAACTGAGTAATTTTGTTCTGTGGAAGGGAGAAGTAAACAATTACTCCTTTGTGGTGAATTTTCCTCCTTTGTTAATGGAAACAAAAGGAGAATTTCAGTGCGTTCTCTAAGTAAACCATGACTAGGGAAAAAGTAGCTCCAAACTTCTGTACTGATCGCTTATGCTGACGGTCTGAAGTGGCAGCTGTTTGGAGATTCGGAATTAAAAAACATACTGTCTTGCTAAATGCTAATTTAGATGACTGAACATTCAAGTTCACAAGAAGCTGCAGAATAGATTAGTCTCTTTTGCTTGAGCCCACAGAAACCCATCTGCAGAAGCAAACAGCACTTTCAGCACATCTAATGCTCATCTTAGGCGTCCTTCTTCCTGAACGCTGCTGCTGCTTTATGAATGAGACCTCTGCACAGCCCGAATTTATGGTGCATGGAAATAATGAGCTGTATTGGGAGGGTTACAACTGCATCTCAGAGTTGGACACCACCTATAGTACAAAGAGACAAGCCATGCAGCTTTACATACTGAGAGTTTACAGCAAACAATTACGTGGACATCGTTGTCTGGAGTAACATTTCTTCTTGTCCGCTCTTGTTGTGCACATCTTACATCTTCATATGAGCAATTTTTAAAAGCTCCGTTGCTAGATTTAACAATATATTCACTGTGTAAGGACAGGAATACTTTGATGCAGCTTAATGCGAGTAAGGTGTAGTGTACCTTCACAAATGTCATTGTTCATCTGGTATCCTGGGGGACAGGTGATCAGTCTCTGACAGATGTAACTCCCTGCAGTGTTCATGCAGCGCTCATCCAACTGGCAGGCAAGTGCAGACAAACACTCATTTATGTCTATATGAAACAAGAATAAAAGAGAATATGTGAAGAAACAGCATTAATAATGAAAAGTGCATAGAATGAGAACATGGATAAATACAGTATGTTGGCAAAAAACAAGGAGGTGTAGAAAAATGCCAACAACTAGACATCGGTCTGTGTGGTAGTCAGTAGTTAATGTTGAAGGAGATTAAAGAGGCAGGTCGTAACCTCTTCAGGGAGAGAGATTAGGGCCAAGGCCTCTGGGTGTAACATCTACACAATGACAAATTTGTCAGCACAGTGACTGGCTGTCAGCGTCACTGCCACAGTCAGGCAGGGAACAGACAAGTGGTTATGGTTTAACTTGAAGATATATCCCCAGTGACACAGCTTAGACACATAGACCACTAGGCTATTAGCCTCATGATAAAACACACAAGTCCACCGCCAGTCTGAATCACACAGAAATAAATGGTGTATATGGTATGCAGTCGGTGAGATAAAGCATGATAATGCATGGATAGTTGGGATAATCCCTGTGGTAGAAACTCTGTTCAGGAACAAGATGAAAAGAATGTCTCCCATTTTTGTATTTTTTTTTTGTCTGCATCACAGTGTGTTATGGAGAGTGAAGGGGATTAGGGCTGTATCTCTTCTGCAAATCTAGAGGCACTGATGAGAGAAAGAGACAAATCAGTGGAAGGCATTCTTGCCAAGGAACTCTCCTCAACTGCAAGTCTTCTGGCTGTAGAAGAAAGCTGAAATGAGGGCTTAAATTGCAAGCTATTTTGTGCTTCTGTGAACGCACAAAACTTTTGCATGCAATTTTGGTGTAATGTATGAAAATGTTTCAGTTCCTTACCTTCACAAGAGACTCCGTCAGTCCTGAGAGCGAACCCAAGGGAACACGAGCACTGTGGCCATCCACCCACTGGGGTGCAGTGTTGCTCACAGGGGCCGTTTCCTGAAAATATTATAGTCAAGTGAAATGAAATATAGCACTACCCCACACTGCACACACTTTAGGAGTGAAACAGAGGAGAGCTTTGTTGCTCTGCGTGGGAGACAAGAACACGATTTACTGTATTGCCGTTTGCTCATTTCCTCTTTCCAGGTTGATCCCTGACCTGGCCATATTGTATTTCCTAATTTTCGACCACAATGTGGTGGACCTCCACCCTTGTGTCATGGCAACAAAACAAGAGAAACAAAATGTGACCTGGCTCAAATTATGATATGAGGAACTCATTAAAAAGATCACTTGATGCTAAAAACAAACTAACCTTTGATACCATCTCGGAGTGAGTGTTTGACATTTTCAGCACAATTATAATTCATGGAAATGGTGAGTTTGAAGAAATAACGTGTCAGTCTACGGCAGCTAAGCCTGACTCTCTTCTAAACATACTTGACTACAATAAGATGCATGTTCCAGTCTCTGATTAAGACATGAGGGTGAATGAAAGTTTTCATTGTGGGCTGTCAGGCCTGCAGTCGCCTCTTTTCTCATTTAAGTGATACGTACTAACCTTCACAGGGGTTGAGTGGGACAGAGGGCTCGGTGGGGGGCGGAAGGGGTGCGGTGGGCTCCGCCAGCACTCTGTTATCCTCCTTCAGTTTGTTCTGCTCGTCTATGGTCTCTGCAAAGACATAATTTACACTATAATCAAGACTTCCACCTCTCCATATACTTAGTTAGAGGCTAAAACCTTCAGCAATTCCTGCATTTTCATCCAAAGATATGAGACTAGCAGCTTCAGATGAAAGTTGTAATAGCAGTGAAGGTGAGACAGGAAAAAACATTGCCTGCAGACAAACATTTGGTTTTATTAGTGAGCCCCATCCCTCACTGTAATTTGCTGAGAACTCTGGCATTAGTATCTTGTCGAGACAGGCTCGTGTTGGTGAAAGCCACTGTTCATTAACGTCTGGTACACTGCAGCATATTCATGCAGCATTACCTGAAAATACACACTGTACATCTGAGCAGACCTTCAGGCTTCAAAGGACGCAAAGAATGACTTTCAAACAGGATAAAGATATTTTTCAGTTAAAAAGCTTTTTGACAACAGAAAAAAGATGTGATTAGTTGAGCATTGCTGTCAGTGCAGGAAAGGGATGTTAGTGTGTGATTAGAATAACTATTATTAGGCAGTATCAGGGCTCGCAGACAGGAAGGAAGTCAAAGGGACCAGGAAAATCATATACTGTCAATGTGTACACAAATTACGACAAATGGGGTCTTCCTGACAGGAATGCGAACTGTAAATTTTATTTTAAAGAGCAAATGTTGCTCTTTAAAAGACAGTTGCTTTCCTAACTGTGATGCTGTGAGATTGGTGGTCTTCACTTCACCTTGTGCACAAGTGAAAGCGTCCTCTTGCAGCACATATCCAGGGAAACACTCGCAGCGGAAAGACCCCAGTGTGTTGATGCATCTGTGGTGGCAGATGTTGCCCTCGTATATCAGGCACTCATCCATGTCCTCCACCTCAACAGGACCCTCTACTGTATTCTCCCCCTCTCGCTCCTGACCAAGGGAGAAGGCCTCTTTGGGGAATGGGCTGTCAGACACTACAGGACAAGAAGAGCCTTTTGTTGTCACCAGCATGGTAAACAATATGAATAATTAAATAACAGGTTGTATTTTTTCATCAATACATAAACATTTTAGGCAGATATTTTCACCAACCACCGCCACAGACCACATCGCTCATCATACCAACACCCATGCCTGCCTTGAACACTTTTAGAAAAATTCACATCAAGCATAACAAGAAAAAAGACCCAACCGCACAAAACGCATACAGGTAGAGATATAAATACAGTTCAAATGCAAGTGCCGTGTATATAACGTCATGATTTATGTCTGCATTTTGCATATTGCATTTGTTTTTACAGCAGCAGACAAGCCCTTAAAAAAAAAATCCTTTTGAAAAGCGCCTAATCATCCAGCATGGCTGTTTTAACTAATTTAAAATGACCCCAGTTCAAACCAAAACAAATCAGTTCAAGTGTAAGTAAGTGGCTAAGTGGTTTTCTGACCACAACAGGATGCAGAGCCAGGCAGGCATTAGATCTCTTAGAATTACAGCAGAGGGGGTGGATTGGATTTTTCTGGGTGGCAAATAAGGGGCATTACTTCTCAGCAAGGTAGGGAAGCTTTAATACAATGCTTCCTTTAACAGCCAGGGTAAAGAAAACGGATTGTTTTTTTGGGGGGTTTTTTTGCCTGGCAGTGCCTTGGCGTCTGCTACTGCACCAGTGCAGTGCATGAATAGTTGTTGGGTTTACCTTTTTTTGGTGGTGGAGTTGGGTTGAGAGCGGGCCTCTCTTTGACACTGTGCCAGACGTTTTGACCCCCAGCCCTCGCCTCCTCCCCCTGGCAGCAGGTGAGGAAGACGTGTCTGCAGTGGAAATCCAGGTACTGATGGGCTTCACAGCGAAGCCCTTCTTTGCGGAACTGCAGCCCCAGGGAGCAGCAGCCACAGCACTCCTGCAAGACCACACATTCACAGTATTTACTCCACACATGCTGCATACTGAGAGGAAATATAATGGAAAGTATGATGACAGAGTGTGAGCACAACCAAGTATAGCTGTGCAGAAACATTCTCCAGTGAAAAAAAAAATCCAGTTTATGAAAAGCACTGTTGCGCATTCACCCGTACTGTACGCAAAAATTTGCTTTTGAATCCAGTTTTGACAGATAGTTGTTATGAGTCTGAATTTAGGGCAACTTGCTTCTTTCCCCTGCAGCTCTCATCCAAATTACCACGGAGAGTGTATGGGTTCGTGGCGAAACATCAAACTGAAGTAATGACTGCTGTGATGTGGCATGGTTGTAGATGGCAAAACATCACTAAATCTACAGGGGTCCCATAGAAAAGAGATGAAAGCCAATATTTAACGACTGTACGACAGCAAAGAGTCAATGTGCTGCTCGAGAGCCTTTGAGTACAACTGAATGTTGAGACGCGCTGTCCGACCACACTTGAAATTTTAGTCATTTATAGTTGTTCCAAATGTCCAAATAGTGTGAAAAAGCTGGCTGTCAAAGAGAGGGGGCGTACTATGTCATTTAAATATAGAGAGGAGAGCACATTTCATAATGATTGATGGATTCATAGCGTTCAGAGTGCAGTAAAGACACCTCCACATAGCTAACCAGTCACCGTACAAAGTGGATATGGATGTCTGATTGTCAATTTCAGAAAGTTAGAGGAAAGTTAGTAAGCTTGGTTATCTTGATTAATACGATACAGCTGAACAGCCATCTCGATTTGACCCTCAGTGACTGCCATAATAACCACTGTCTACCACCACTTCTGTTTCAATTGTCATTCTGTCTTTTGCAAAATTACAGGAAGGCCAAACAATTGACATCTGACATTTCCACTTACTGAGGTCTCCTGAAAAGAAAAACCTGCATGACTGTGGGAATCGTCTGCTGTAATTGGCTCTATATAATCTTGTCTAAATTAAATAAAGTAATCAAATAACAGGGAATTGGCACCAGAGAAGTGATCCTTACTGGAGGTATCTAGAACAAAGTTGCTCCAAACCTGCAGAGCGACTGAAGGCAAGTACCATCTACACATGTTTTCAATTCTACTGTGACTAATGCAATTGTAAATTGCTAATTCAGACTGCATTAGGCTTAATTTTAAATTTACAACATCATTAAGTTTGACTGTGAACCCAGTGAACTATGTCTGCCCTTTACTGTGGCATCTGGTCACAGATACTCGCCTTGAAGGAATTGATTCCACATTTATCAGCGCTGGCATCTTCTTCACACATATTTCCTCCTCTGGCTGCATTAATTCCAGCCAAACACTGACTTTCTCTCAGGGACCCCAGGCAGCACTGTTGTTGGGCAGTCCTGGCAGGGAAAAGCATACAGGAGAAAGAATTGTGAGGAAAAAGTGTTTGAAAAGCAACCGCGGTGCTACAGCAACAACAAGTGGGCTGACTATTCTTCCAAAGAGCGCTGCGACAGAGCTAACAGAAGAGCTGTGTGTCTTGAAATGTAATAATAACAATCAAAAGAAAGTGTGTCCGTTCTGATTATTGAAATCAAATACTAATCAAAACCCTTTACAAACTCCCAGAGACAGAGATTTTATTTGGATAGCCTGAGTTTGCATCAAGAAACATGCTTTAGATAGTACTCAATGCTCCTATTGTTCCGATAGCTGTACTTATAACACTGACACTAGTATGAAAGGCTAGAGAGCATTCAGTTTGTCTTATTGATGAGAAAAAAAACAAGAGCCTGTTAACTCTAATGTGTTTATTTGGTCTCATATATTAAGCATTTAATGTGTGTATGTTTTCAATCCAAAGTCCATAAAACAAAGTTGGCATTTATCAACAATTTATTAAAACTATTGAAATGACTGGTTTATGTATTCAGCATAATATTGTGAGCTTTATAATATGATGAAATAGTGGTTAAAGGGTCAGGGACGTTCATTTAGGCACAAATTTGCTCATGTCATGATAGTTATAGTTAAGGCCTGTCGTGAACTGGGTCATGAGGTTTTTAAAAAGTAGGTCCCCAGGAAAAAAAGTTTGGGAAACACTGCTTTATAACATTCAGTGAATCCAAAGAAAAGGGATCTTAAATGTGACTGCTTTTGCAAGAAAACACAAACATAACATTTTTTTTTAGCGATTACACCACGTTCAATGGAACATTTTCACATTTTTAATAATGCCACCCAACTAATCCATCTTCAAATTCACCTAATTGATGCGTCCAATAAAGTATAAACAGATAATTACCTTTAAACAGAAGGCCTTTAACAATGATTTACAATTTGTTGGATTTAATTATGTTAATTAAGCCAAATGATGTAAATAGGCATTTATTAATGGCCTTACCAGCAGATGGAGTGCCCATCTTTTGTGGTTGGTTCCATGCTGTTGCAGTGACCATTAGCTGAAGCCCATTTTTCTCCTGCCTCACAGCAGGTCTTCACCAGCTCCTTGGAAGACACTGCAGCGAAACACAAACAGATACATTTTGCTTAGAGCAGCCAGTGTTTTTAGAAGAATCGCATTAAGCAATAGCTCAAACACGAACGGCAGCTGAACCCCCTCAGTGTCAAAGTGGTTAAATCAGATTGAAAATGCATTCGAATTTCATCTTACACGTCTTAAAGCATGTTTTCGGTGAGAATTTTAAGTAGAAATAGTGATTTGCTTCTCAGACTCTTTGACTCTGCTCTCATTTTCATTGGCAGCAAAGAGTACGAAAACATTGTCTCTATAAAATTACCTTCTGAGTAAATTTGCCTGATTTTGTTACATCCTGGTTAATCAGAGCTGGAGCAGAGTGAAAGAGTAACATGTTAGCACTTCATTTTTAAAATGGGTCAGAGAGAAGAAGAAAAACACATTATCTGCTTCACAGGGAAGATACTGAATATATGTCTTCCTTCAATAACAGGTCAGTGCATTCCAGTGTTGATTTGTGGCTCCTGCAACACTGTAGTCACAGCTTCTGACATTCACGTTTTCATCAGTCACAGCAAAGAGCACAGACATATTTATTGATCTGAATCTACAGCACATATAACAAGCAATTCTTACTATTTTTAGCTGATGCGATCACTACTGTATTTATGATGATTCATTAATATAGCGCAGTGGCTTTGGTGATTTTCAGTGATATTATTATTCTGCGCGCTCTGGATTAATGATCACAGAAACTGAAACTGATTATTAAAATTCTATTAACAACTCTCTAAATGCCATAATTGGACAGGAAATGTTGCAACTTAAGCCTTAAGTGAACCAAGAAGTGGCCCAGAGGAAAGCTGCGGCAGAAATCTTATCATATTTTGAAATAGACAAAACTAGGCGGCGGCACCTGAGAGTGCCCAAGTCATTTTAGCACTTTAACTTCATACCACTAACCACTTCATTTTATCTGAAATACCTCTCCCCTTGACTTACCTACACATAATAAAGCCAAGGCAATTACTCAACACAGAGCAAGTGACTGCTGCAGTGTGCATAATTTAAAGGTTTAGAAATGAGAAAACCGAAACCTTAAGAGGCACAATGACTCTTTGATACGTAACTACAGTGTCTGTGCCAGCTGTGCAGTTCAACAAGTCTCTTTGAACCCAAGTGAATGTATATTAAAAGACAGAGAACGTAATTATTCATCCTTCTTCTTTAGCCTCCTTTTCATTTTCTCCAGGTGGAATCATTCCCCGTCACCATGAACATTACGCAGATTTGCTCCATCCGCAAAGTGGGATGTATACAGAGGTAAAATATATATATTTCGAGGCTTTGTTTACAAAAAAATCAAGGGGATGAAACAATGAAAAGGAAAACTGTTTTTTTTTTTTTAACCATAATAACAGCTGGAGATGGAAACACTGTTTTAGCTGAACTATATCTAAGCCTGATCAGGTCTCTTCCTGTTCTCGTTCTTTCTTCCTGTCTCTTTAACCTTCTAATTAAATCACAACATTTTACATTCAGGCTGTGCAATAATTAGCTACGTTGATTTATCACACGTGCACAATGGAGACCTCAAATGTAAGCATGAGGCAGTACGTTTCAAAGGTAGCTGAAGAGCATCTCTTTACTTCCAGGCCTATAATTATAGTATATCTGTCCATTAGACTAGCATTAACACCAGATGGTTTGCTCTTGTCCAAATCCAAAACTGGTGACATCACGCCGTCTGAAAATATGGAGTTACAATAACAACTAAAAAGGGCAACTCTCAACATGTCTGGAGGTGTCATAAAGCAGTGCACGACCACTAATCAAGGCTTGTGTGTCTTTTCTTTTGTGAACTTGGCAGTGATTTACAATACAGGTGGGTTGGAGAGAACAGGGGCCAACAATGTGAATAACAGCACATGCCAACGGTCCCCAACAAACAAACTTTGTCTCAGGACATGTCAGATGATTTACGCTAAAAGCTTAAAAGTGTGTCGACACAATGTTCTTCTCACCTTCAACATGAATTACTTGCAAAGATATCGTGTCTTTTGAAACACATGATCACTGTCCAAGAACAGCTGGCTATGACATAACAGGGAGGTCTCTCTTGCTATCACCGTGACTTCATTTCCAGAAGGACCAATTCAGGTTTTAATTATTGACAGCTTTTTGTCTTGATCTCCAAAACACCATGAGCCAACAAGCGTGTGATCCATCGTCTTGGAGTCTTAACTGGTGTTATAGTTAGTTAATGTGAGCCTCCAGGGCCCTGCCTCACTCTTTGATGGTTTTCAGTGCAATACTGTGGTTAGATAACCTGAACTAAACACTAACATCCACACTGTCAGGACTTGTGTATTGAATTCATTTGACTTGAGCTTGTGTATACTACAGATGCCATACATGTCCTTGAAACACCCAAGCACACACTTTTGTGGATTGTATTCATGCTTAAAACAGCATTAGACACTGTTTTGCATATTAAATTGGTTAAGTATATTCCACTGCACACCTCTGCTCACACTTTTCCACATTCCAGTAATTTGAACCTGCTTCCCGTTGCCTTATTAGACTTATATATTCCAAGGTGTGTTCACAAACCAGACCACAGGAAATGTGCTCATTTCTTGCAAGAGGAAATCCATCCAAATCCTGATTTTGGATCTGATGGACGAAAATAATTGAACTCAAAGGAATAATCTTACCTACTTGGCAGGAACGTACTGGCCCATTGGAGTTAACTATTTTCTTCATTACAAGTAATTACATAAACAAAGCATGCATATGAATGTAAGATTTAATATGAAGGTTTACTTATTTTATATTTGGAGGAGAGAATGTGCATGATTGCATATACTGTGCTTTCATCTCTGAAAACGTCCATATATTTTCTATATACACTTTAGACAGAAATGCAGATGAGCGCATGAGGCAGGTCCTTGTGCTGCAAATCATCATCAAACTCTCTAGTTATACTGCGTCTCTTTTACGAGCGGTTGGAGCAGATGTTTTCTTTATTTATAAGCATTGGTGACATGTAGATCTGGCGGTTTTTCAGTAAGGATGTGTTGCGGATGGCCAAAATTCCAGGAAATGACCTGGAAGGCACCCTAGATTAAGAGTCAACTATCTCCTTTAAACTCATCTTCACAGGGGTGGTACAGTGGGGATGAACTCTCACATGGCTAGCTCTGGAATTTACCCTCCCTTTCATCCTAAGGAAAATTATACATCTGTTCAGATTACTCCCATATGCAGCATGTTGTGACAGTGCTCTTGATGAAAACAAAGTCCACTGCACATCTTTCACATTTGTAATTTTCATGCTTCAGTCATGTGTCTAATAAACCATTATCTGCATCTAACATTATTCCAGTTCAGCTCCAAGTCACAGCTACTGCCAGTAAAAGTAGTCAAGAAAGTTTCTAAGTGAGCATGTGTGGAGGTGTACTACAGCTCAGATGATTACTGGGAAGATTGGGAATACAGCAGCCTCACGGGAGACGGTAATCACTCTGGCTCATGAGGGAGCAGTGACTAGCGTCTGGCAATCACGCCACAACAGTGGTCTCATTCATCACATGGGTATTATGCCGCTCACAAGCACAACCCCTAAGAAATCCTATACCAGGTCCAGCTCAGCATCAGAAAGCCTAAACAATCCCATCCCCCTTCTGAGCACAAACTGTGTCTGGTTGGAGGGAAAAAAGGTAAATGAACAGGAGTTATTGACTACAAGAAAAAATGTTTATCTTGGGCAGTGTTCCACTGCAAAGGCAGCTCATTTATGTTTAGTGAAAAATGGTTGTGTTCTTGTTTTTTGTGTGCTGTTTCTTTTCCCTCTCCAAATAAGTTTGGCATCCCCTGCTAATGGCAGTGATAACAGGCATCAGTCAGGGATCTTATCAGCCATGTTCTTCCTCTCTGTGCTTTAACATGTCACCACTCTGGAAGACTTTCCTTAGAACGATGACCTTCACCAGTGAACCTTTTGCAGTGTCACTCCATCAAACAAGCTGTTTATCCCAAACAGAGCAGACTAAACAGAAAACCCCATCCCACTTTAACCATTCCACTGGGTTAAGGTTCCATGTAAGATTCACACTCGCTAATGTGCTTACGTGACGTTTGTGCTGGAGTCTGCGTTCTGCTGGGAGCAGGTTGCTTGACGCTAGCTGACTCCATATCTAAGATAAGGTTGGCTACTGTAGAGAAGCACATGAGAGGCACCGAAGAAACTCAGGACCGAGCATTAGGATTTTTCTAGAAACACTGACCTGAGTCCTCTACATAGAAATTAGTGCGCAGGCTGCCATCGTGTATGAAGGCAACTGAGACAGTCATTAGCTTAGAAATGAAGTTAGATAATGTCTCCAACGCAAACTTCGCGTCATCACACGCAGCAAGTGCAAGTCTTACAAATGGAACTCTTTTCCATGAAAAACTAAATGGACTTCATCCTTGCCCTTGTAAGCACTCTATCAAAGAAAATGTTGTGTTTAATCCTGAAGAAAGTCTCTCTATTTGCTCATAGGTATTCACACACAGTTTATCCAGACTTGACCCAGATATATAGCAGTCCAAAACAAAATTCGCTACAAGCAAAATATCAGAAAACAGTCAGGCCGTCACCTATACATTTTCTCCAACTTTCAACTAGTCAATGAATTTGACTCTAGTGTTCATGCCATAGAGACACCTCACAGATGCATTCAACTTACACTGCACATACCTATGGAGGCCAGGTGCTGAAAGGAGAGAAAAATCCTGACAGGTTTCAACAAAAATCATAGTGTTGTAAAGTAGGTTAACTACACACCTCCGGACTACTGTTTGCTGGACAAAACACCACTAATATTAGAGAAGCTGAACCAATTTCTTGAATAATTCAGTGACTGACGTGCATATACATTAAAGATGAGATGACAAGTCTAATATCAGTACATTTCACCCATTCATTATTTAATTCAGTCTTCAGGGCATCTTGTGATATAGTGAGATTACCATTGTGCCATTAAGTCATGAAATACAGAGAAATTATGATCTAATTAACTTTTCCCGAGCACAAAGCCTATCAGTCATCCAAATTTATTGGACTGCATAAAATCACATTCCTGATTAAATGATTCATGAGAAGAATAGGTTCAAGCACCGAACTGTCACTGGAGCAAAGTAGACGGTCAGTTCAATTGCTCTTATAGGACATATTAGAGATAGAAGACAGATAATAAGGACTCCAGGGTTAGTATTATTTTCTGCTATTTACAAATTGCAAGAGAAACTATAGTATTCCGAAAAAAAATTAATTGAAAATGAATGCACACTGAGTATAATCCCTTTCTCTTCTGAGCAAGGTAGAAAAATGCTATCTAGGGAAAACAGCCTTTCCATGGACAATTGTTTTTCCTGGACCACTGCCAGCTTGAATAGAGTGATTATGAATTCCTGAAAAAGACAGGATGTGAGAGAAGGAAAAGAGAGATGTCTGATACGACAACATGGTGACACTACACTATAAATCATCTTTTGGTGATTTATTTTGTTGTAGGCCTTCAGAAAAAACAAACTTTTGATTGTTTTTACCTTCTGTATCGCTCTCCACATCCTGTGGCTGGTAGTCGTACAGGGTTTGAGGCTGTCTGCGGGGCTGCTCTCCGTCATCCCTCACCCTAACTGGAGCTCTGCTGGTGGGACTGAAGTGGATTGTGGGGTACAAGCTCTGCTCCTCTTCACCAAGAGGCCGCCCATGTTCCACTGAAACCTTTTCTTGCCTCTTATGGTTGACAGAATGAGCACCCCCGTGATTCCCACTGTGACTGCCTTGACTGTGTTTGTGGAGTTTGGTGATGTTCCTGCTTCCCCGGTTTGCACGGGCTGCGTGAGTTGTGTCTTTTAAAGCATCCTGCACGAGCCTGCTTCGGTCACTGTTGTGTCTAATGGTCCTTTCACCAGTTTCATGTTGTGGCTTGTGTTTCCTCGTGGTCACTCCTTGTGAGGTTGTAGCTGTTAGCAGTGTTGATGTTTCTCTTTGGGCCTTCGTAGTGGTTGGATCCATGTTATGCGATACCTCAGCCTTGCCACTTTGCTCTGGATCAAGGCTTTTTTGTGTCTCTCTTAACTCATGTCTCCTGCCATCATGGGAGCTCAGGGAAGTTGAACTTGACTCTGGGTAGGCTGGTGGTACTGTAGTAGATTCCAGTGGTTGGGCCAGATCTTGGAGCGTGGAAGACGTCGGCTCTGCCAGTGTATAGTCATAATCCTCTGTGCCAAAACTGGGTGGGTCCTGCTTATACAGTGGTAGAGTGTTTCCAAGTGCCAAATTTGAAAATGGTTCTGCAGGACTCGGCTGTCGGCTGTCACGGCGGCCACTAATGTCTCTCAAAGGATTATTGTTCTCAGTGGTTGTAATATACATAGGTTTATTAACACTGCAGCCAGGAATGGGTGAGCACATTAACCTTCCACCTTCGTTTGGACAGTGGCAAACGTGGCACGGGTCTATCTGAAAGGAGTGTCCTGCCTCATACTTCTTGGTGCCATGCGTACAGCCAACTCGCCCACATTGTGGACATCCATCTGCAGGCTGTAAAATATCAATGCAGTTGGGGGGAATTTCAGGGCAAGGAATAAAATGACAGATTATTTTCCCTCCTCCCTGGGGACAGGAGCATTCTGTGCTTCCAAAATCCACAAAGTATGACTCCCCCTCTGGGACTTTCCCTTTCCGGAAGCCTGCTTGGACGCAGTCGTAGTACTGGTAGCCCTCACAGGTGCAGCCCCTTTGTGTACAGGTAGGACAGCAGGCACCATTCTCTAAAACTGTTTCAATGCAGTTTTGCAGAGCAGGACAGTCCACACCTGTGCAGTCTTTCTGGCCAAGGCAGATATCCAAGTACAGCATCATCAGGCTTAAAAACAATGCTCTCTGTGTGGGCATTTTGCCTAAAAAGTACAAAACAAATTCAAACAGTTCAGGTCAGTTTTCAAAGCTCCCTTCAGCCTCAATTTTATTCCAGATCAGAAAGAATTTGAGCCTGTGAAAGTAAACAGTGGTTAATTTTATATTTATTCTACAAAAGTTGTCTGGCATTCAGCTTGATAACAATCAGGGTCTTATTAGTTTTGGATTATTTTCATAGTAATCAAAAACACACTTAATAACTTGTCTGCTTTCATTTGAACACCTGCCAAAAGGTACTGTACATTTTTCCATGTCTACTACTTTGTCACCACAGGGGATATAAGTTCTGATTTATACAGTATTTGAATGCATATGGAAATTTGGCCAAAGGTAAGGCTGACAGAGGGAAACACTGAATGAACAATAATAACCCAACAAAAATGTCACTTGTTGTAAAACAATGCTGAAATAACAAAACCTCCTTTCTGCCACAGCGTGATAGTGTGCCACACCAAACCAGTTTGATGATTGTGTCGAACAGAGAACTGCTTATCTGAGTTATCAATTTGCAGCACATTTTAGCGCATTGTCATAAAATCGTCTCCTCTGACTGACTATGTTGGGGAGATTGTGCAAATGCCGCACTGTCATTCGAGTCCATTGTTCACTTCTGCTATTTCTCTTATAAAAGCCGGTCACTGTAATAGCAACTTTCCCACTAACTGTGTTCTTTAGGGGATAGCCCACACAACGATATCTATACTTGCACTATAAACTTGAACGGCTACTGGTATAAGAGCATATTACATATGGAAATGTATAAACTGAGTGGCAGCAAAAAGTCAGGATGTGACAGACTTTATCCTGTGAGTGTTGTGACTTCAAATTAGAACTATATTGAAAACCAGGTGTTTTTTATTTTACATTTCCTGTTTTTGTTTCACATCTTGCATTTTGTGCCAGTCACAAAAGACTCATAAGATTTCATGCTAAAAAGTCTTTCATTTCAAAACTAGGGGATAATTCACAATCATTTTGCATGCCAAACTTGTCTTTGGACATTTCTCACTAAAGTCCTTCTAACCATTGTCAGAGGTGTTTTTTCAACAGTCAGTGTTGTTATCATATTTGTTCCAAACTCCATGTCCTTGGAAAAGGCTCCCACCGAAATAGGCACAGCTACAGAGGGTAAATGACATTACACTTCCCTTACTGGTGTACTTTACACTGTGTTGATATGTACTGCAACTTAGTGGAAGCTGCATCTGAAAAAAATCTTTAGTAATTTATTAAATAAAAAAGACCAGTGAAAACCCTATAAGTGTGTGTGAATCCACTTCAAAGTGCGGGGATATTGAGAGATCCATTCCCAGCACATAGTGAGGAAAACACACCCCTTTTAAAAAGTAAAAATAAAACTCACAGACAAAATAATCAGGTCATCGAAAACTAATGTAACATCGGCAGCTCTGGCTCACTTCATAATTTTGGAAAAGCCATGCAAAGTGCATTGCTGCTCCATTTAGAGAATCAATGATGTCTTTGTTTGCCCTGGGTACAAAATCATTTTACCAGATCTTTAACCAGCACACGGCCCCACCTTTAGAGCTTTAGAACTGTGATGAACTCACTCCTAAAAGCACCTGAACTGAACTCTGTGTTTGTCAAAAAATAATACTAACTGAAAAGGAGAACTGGACAAAGACGTGTTGCACGGCCATAAGGAAATCAGAAGAGGGCGATCGTGAACATTAACAGGTTGTGCCAATGTACCAGGTCCAATCTAAAAGAATAAAGGACCGTTTTATGTGAATGGCTTTAATACGTCTGGTTGTTTGTGAGGTTTATCAGTTCAGGGAATTTCCTACAAAGCATTTCAAATACTCAGTGTGTGCCTGGACATCCAGTAGCCAAGAATTGACCTTTATCCTCTTGTTCACTGTAACACGTGTGCGCGCATACACACACACACACACACACACACACACACACACACACGTGCAAACACCGCTTTGCTTTGCATCTACTTATTCCTGGACTCATGAGCAAACAGAGGCCACTGCGAAGTGAATCCCTAGAAACTTTAACGACGGGTAATTATTTCGACTAAAGAATGACGCGCCTATCGGAGGATTATTTCGGTGTGAAGCAGACTTTTGTCAAATTCGAGAATAAAGCATAAATCTCTAAATAATTCCTCTGCCTTTTGAACAAAAACAGTCTTAGCGCTGACTTTAACATTTACACTTCAAAGTCGAAGCTGGCACACATTAATAATGCTATAACATATATGTTCATTAAAGCGTTTACTTTAGTTACAACATCCCTGAATTTTACGTATACACAAGAAAGACACATAACAACAGTGATAAAAAAAAAGAAGAAGCGTAGAATCTAAATATTATCCCTTATTTATTTAAGTTCGTCAAATGGGAGCGTAAGAATAGTACGTGACGATCTACTCTTCCAATGATACCGAGTGTTTGTATTTATTTTAAAAAAACTCACGCCGCTTACCTTGTGTTTCTGATCCGGTGCTGGTGTGCTCCTGCTCCTGGGGGAAACTTGTGCGTAAAGTTAACGCTCTGACTCCGACTTGGGAGCGCCCCCGTGCCTTCTTTTGGAGGGCGGGACAACGTGTTCGTGGAAATATTTCCACTAATTCCAACACTTTCGAAATTATTTCTGTGTAATGTGCTGTAGGCTGTACAAAAAAACAAAACAAAAAAAAAACAACCCAGAAATGACCCGACGTCCGGTCTTGTGTAAAAGCATTTACAAGAATGGAACGATGATGCCAAAGAAACAATAACGCCACTCGTCATCTGGTCTTGAAAGCATTACCGTAAAACTCTGTCTTGTTTGCGCTCAAGGAGCGGAAGATCACATCAATAACCTCAGTGTGTTTACAGGTAAACAGATTTCTATTAGGTGCTACTTTACGGACTGATCTTGAGCCATGCCACCGAACCACTATGATGAATCAAAGTCATTCAAACACCACATGGTGTTTGTGATCTTTATCAAAACACCTTTTAAGGTTAGATAATTGTATTTCAGCTATAATCACTGAAATTTGTATATATACTGCACACGGTCCACTTATCTGGCCCAAACAGAACACTGAGAATTTCTAACCTTAACTTTTTTCTGGGTCATTTGGTCATTTGTGAAAATAAAATCAGACAATAGCTGTGATGAAAAGCCTGATCAGACCGGCCCCAGGGGCAGTAAGGCCACTGGCCACTTTGTTTCAGGGGTCTTCCTTGACTAATCAATGACAGGGATGAGTCAGCGGTCACATTATCGGTTTTCTCTGTTCATTATAATCAAGTTCACGCGCTGCTGCCCAGGTTATGCACTATAAATTCCCAAGTTATTTTTTTATTTTTGTTCTGAGTTAATTACATTTTTGTCTTTCGCGTGTTTCAGTTCAATAATAATTCTCCATTTCTTATATGAGCACGGATCAAAATCAGTCAGAAAAGAAGACGCAGTCCCATATGTACACGTGTGTATATAAGCCTCTAGCTATCCTTAAAGCTTCCCTGCATCCTCCGTCTGTGACGTGAATGACTCAAGAGGATTCATAATAAAACAGAGATTGTTCAGGTTAAGTGTTAAATGTAATCCTAGCTTGACCTGTGCGAGACGCGTGTATGCTACAGGTCCTCTCACCCATGTTCAGCTTTCATTTGACCCTCTCCAGCGATCATTAATAACCTTGACACATGAGCTAAGATTCCTGGAGCTGACGAAATCCCAGGGCGGCTTTTGTCACTTCTCTGCGTAAAAGTAACACAACAAAGTAATGGCTACAGGCTCCAGACTGTCTGAATATTAGGTACATTTTTAAAACTTACACGTTGTACAAATGACACAGATTACATAACACACATTATCCATGGCCACGATTATTTGAGTAATTGAATTACCCCTTATGCTATCTCACCAACAACACATGCTGCTTAAAGTGCTACAGTAATTTGTAACTTTCTATACTTTCGACAGCATCCACATAAAAATAATTCTGTCATTAAAATTTGGTGTTTGAACAGAAATGCGTCCGGAATTCCTCATAGGTTAGAACATTTGAGGCCCACTGACTCCTGAGAGATGTCCTTATGTTGCAAGCAGGAACCAAATGGTCTGTTCCCTCACAGTAGTTGACCTCTCTTTCTCTTCTGAGGCTGGAAACCCTCGGAGCAGTAATGGCCTCAGCCCGCGAGATAATGTCATCTGACACACACTGATTTGGAAGAGGTAATTGCACCCCACACTGTTGTAATTTCTCATTCATGCATGTTTGAATAGTGACTTATGCCACGACTAATTGACCCAGCCCGCTAACTGCAACCTTGCCTCATAATAATCTACCTAATGGGCACTTCTCTATTTCACACTAGGAATATTGAATTAAAATTTAAAGTTTAATACAGAGTGTTTATTATTTGTTCCCTGAGCAGAGTGAAGTCATTCTTGCCTCAGTTCTTTCGACAACAGTGTAGCCTTAATTTTATGCAGGGCTTTCATTAAAACTAATGCCAGTGATAGTGACATCATTGTCTGCTCAGGCCCCTTAATGCAGCACACGTTAATGTTATCTGTCCATTGTGTGATACATAGTCTGGATCTTCTGTCTTTGTTTAAACAGGTGGACGGAGCCTTATAGTGCTCACTGGAACCTCTGAGAGATGTGAGGTGGTCTAAATTGATGTACTCCACAACTTAGTCCATTATCCCTTAATTTCATGAGTAATTCCATGAGGATTTGAGGACTGTAGTAAACAACATGGAACGCGCACCTCAATCCAATGCAGCGTTATGTAACACACCAGCAAGAAGACTAGGAACATACGCAATGAAACCAACAAATAATGAAAAGTTGCAGGCCATTTATGAATCATATTTTTCTTCTCGTTGACTTGTTCTTTTCATCACTGCACTGCTGTGAGGCTGTAAAGTAAAGTGAAGAGAGGAAGTCTTTAAAGTACACAAGCAAATACAGGATACTGCGACTCTGACGTGGGCTACACCAGGACAAATTAGGACCCAAATAAAATGTGGTGAAAGTGACTCCCCACCTGTGTCTTGTAAAGACTTTCCAGGCTGTAGTTAATGGAATGACGGCTGAAAGGCAAAAAACAACCCGGCAATACAGCAGCTTTAGGCTGAGCTATGAAATTACAAAATCCTCCACATTTCTTCAGTGAGCATTCAGCACATTTGAATGCGGATGGATTTCAATAGAAGTATTTAAGGTATTAAGATAAATTGATTGAATGCTTTGTAGTGTTCAAAAGGTTAGTATCAATACGAATGGAAGCATTTTGGCAAGATTAGTCCGCCATTGGCCATGATCACGCGCAGATCTGCAAATACAAACCAATGGAAATAGTGAGGGAATCTAAAGCATAAGACAGAGCAAAGACATGTAATAATTGCAGCACCGTCGACTCGCTCTGTTGACGTGTTGACTTACAGACTTAGACAAAAATCAATCTGCGTGTGAACAAGATAAAAGTTCACAAGGGAAAAGTTGATATGTATGGAAATATTTTGCAATTTGTAACAGCACCAACCAAACAGTTTACTCCAGACTGCTGAGAAAACTGCAGAGTCAACACTGTCTGGACACCAGTCTTATCAAACAGCGCCATGGTAATCACTTGAGCTATACTCCCATCTTCATGTCCTTCTTTTTTTACATTTCTTGAAACACACAAAATTGTTCCCTGAGGCAAATGCTGATTTCACTGGATTCTGACACCTTTTATTGTGCCTACCTACAGCGGTTTTTACTGTGCCTCACACCTAGGGGACCTTTAAGCGGTGCACTTCCCAAACTATTTGAAGCGGTAACCCTTCCAAAGCCCATTACATTTCTGGTGAAAGCTGAGCCACCAGTTGAGAACATTACCATTAAGTAAGCATTTAAGTAAGTGCTATGGCCTTCTGCACCCACTTGTTTGGACCAAGCCAAGCATGGTGGCCAAGAAAAGTTCCTGACTTTACACCAGGAAGGATGTGACTGCTGATGCATGCCAGATGAGGAGACACATTTGAGAGAATTGCAAAGCAGCTGCAGGCAATGTGATATACAGTAGGAAAAATATTTTATGCATCACATGTGTGTGTGGGCTACAGCAAAGGTTAAACATTTTCTCATTTGTGGCATATTGCACCGGTACCATGGCACAGTTCAGTGCAAAAATATGTGGCCTCGCAGTGCAAGATGCAACAATCTGTAAAAGCACACCATGCAAGAAATAAAAATGTACGAAATGCTCTAAAGTCAGAAAACTTTAGAACGCGTAACATTCTCAGTAATTTGCGAACCTGGTTTGTTGGTTTAGTTGGTTCCTGAGCTTAACAGCCGCCAGATTCGTAATGACAATAATCACATGTATATCTGTCCAAGTTCCAGAAACAACTCATTACTACATTAATAACAGTTTCCCTTTGAATACGTTCTGTCTCGTTCTGCACTTCATGTTGTTTTGACTTGAGTCTGCTGACAGACATGGAGTGTGACATTAAGGTATTGTTTTCCAAATGTTCAGACATGACATCATTCACTCCTAACATCAAGTGTATGCCTACGGGTAGGATACAACAAACGGACTAAACTTAGGACTGAAGCCCAAACAGAGCCGTCTTGTCAAACTACTTGAAAGTTTAACTCTCTGCTCAGATTTCTTCTCTACTGCCGCCACTTCATTGATGTACAATTCATCATTTATTACAACACAAAATAGTATCAAGAATTCTTAGACCAATGTAGACCTGCGAACATGTAATAGATCATATGAGTACTTTGCTGCAGTTGGTTGTCATTAAAGCCAGCTGACTGGAGCTCAACACCAGACAGTGATGGCCTTTCATTGCTAATGCATTGTGACTCACACAATATGTCACCTTTGGCACAATCCAGTATTATGTAAACATTTCAAAACCACACTGTGTCTACTAATCAAGCTGTGCATCTCTCTGTGTCAAGAAAACCTAAGGCTCAGCCCAGGAGGAGCATCGCTGTAATAACTTGAAAGTGGATGAGATGATGGATCAAAAATAATGCAGGCAGTTGAACTTACAATTCATCATCAGCAATTCATGTTTTCACTCAGGCCCACTTTTAATGCCAAAAATTACATAACAGACAAAACAGAAATGAGACTTTTAGACATTTTTAGACTTTGACGCTTGATTTTATTCTGGATGAGACATTGTAAAATAGGTTGCCACTGAACTAACCTGAAGCCATAGTTTTTTCAATCGATATTTTTTAGGTAAACATTACATGTGTTGTAAGGTACTGATAACATTTTCCATAAATGAAACATTGCTGGCACCCATGCCTTGGTGAGAATAATAATAGATAGATAGCTGTCAGTGACACCTAGGGGTGAAAAGTTGTGCATTGAAGTCCTCACCTGACTGCTGAGTACGCAGACAGTACGCTTTCAATATGCATTGATCCATATAAAATATCGAAAACAACTTGTCCAGTTTCTTGTAATATGTCAAAGTGAGATGTTATTTTCTATCTTCTATTGATATTATTTTTTCACCTGTTATCCAGAGCACAAATGTATTGCGTAATAATGCATCCTAATGGCCCACATTTATCATACATGGTTGTAGACCATAGACAGGAAGATCTATTGGCTAAAAGTGTGAAAACTGATTAAACACTTGCTACTTATTAGGCTCCAAAAATACAAAAAGTTAATGAGCCCTTCTAAACATGTTATAAAACAAAATAATAAGACGTAGCCTAATATAATAATTTGGACCTGCACAAAAAAGTTAATCAGCCAGTTATTAACGTGACAACTCCTCCTCCTCCCTCGGGTCAAAGTTTGAACGCGGGGTTTTTCGTACCCCCTTATAAATCTTGCAATGTTTCCACATCACAATTATAAAAGTTGCGTAGCCTACTAAATCATCACAAAATATGTCGCAAATCTGTATGTAGCATATATGCAATAAAATCAGATTTTTGGTCATCACAGAGAAACACAGCGCCAAACTCTGCACCGGCATCTCTCTGCGGTGGTGAAACTAAAATTATAGAAAGGAAATGTAAAAAAATCTTGTTTTTGAGTGGAGGGGGGCTTTAAGTGACAGTCACTGAAACAGATCGCAAAGCACTCAGACTCCTGTTAACAAACATCTTTCATCTGCACATTGTAAGAGAAGCGTTCTGTTTCTGTAAGGCTGTCTCGTGCAATGTTTTTTCATTGTTCTGTATTACCTCGACAGGTGTTTCAAATGTTTTACCCAGCACTTCTCGTGTGCCCATAAGAAACACACCTCACAATAAAATAAACACCGTCTTAAAATATTACATTCAACCCATATCTATGACATAGTTGTTTAAAAATCCACATTATGCTTCAGGTAAATGGGGTCACAATGGGCACAGATCCAGTTACATAATCAAACTGTACCTTTAACAAACAGCGTCATCAGCTCACAGCCTGCCCTCGTGCGTGACGTTTCCTCACTCCCGGCATGCACACTTCAAGTCCAATTATTGCTAATGGCGGGTATTTGTACGAAACATGCGCGTTTTAAGCTATTGCTTCCTAACTGTGTGTACTAATATTATTCTGGAAAATTAAAATTAACAGCCCGTGTGTGTTTCGCTGTAGCTTTGAGGACAAACAAAGCCGGGGACTTTAATTAGACGACAACCGAATAGTGTTATTATCATGCGGCTGCTCTCCATTAACATTAACTACTGACACTAACTGAAAGTTAACAGGAAGGTAGCGTGTGTTTTGAGTAGAGAAGTAGATTCAGCGGCGATGTTAGCTCAGATAAATGTCAGAAAGTACTTCACAAATATCTAATGAACAAATTTAATGGGACGGAGTCGGTGTAGCTAGTACAGAAACTTAGCGTTCATTCATTCGACCGTTAGCGTTAACTTCACTGTTAGGAAATCTCTGCACTAAGCGGAAATGATTCCGTTCAAATTTTTAGTGTTAATATTATTTATAACCGTTGTTCAAGTCGACGGAACCTCGAGGCTAAATATCCCTAAAGTCTTGTTGCCACTAGCCAGAAGCACCAGGATTAACTTTACACTGGAAACTACGGAAGGTTGCTACAGATGGTGAGTATATAAAATAGTACGGTTTAAGTTGGCCTCATTAATCTGAAGCGGATCTACTGTGTTCATTGTGAATGCATGACATGTGAGACCACATGGTTATCTGCACTGTTTACACTGGTCAGTTTGTGGCAGCCATAAAACTACCCTGAGGTGGCGATTGCAGCCATCTGTATGAAACTGTTATTTCACTTCAAAGTTTTGTGCCCATGATGAACAAGGTCACATTTAATGCATTTGGCAGCTGGAGAGCTAGAGGTGGCAAAAGTACACACATTCTTTTCTCAAATAGATGTACTGACTCAACTTCTGTACTCAAGTAACAAAAAATATGAATGTGCAGGCTCTGAGGTGTACTCAAAGTCTAAAAGTAAAAAGTGACTTTACTCCAATATCACACTTAGGTGTCGGCAACAGAACTTAAAGTGTGACGCCTTTTGTCAACAGTCTCCCTTTGTTTGTTTTGTCCTTTATGTTGTTTTCATCTTGTATGCCTTTGCCATGAATGGAAAGCACCAATGGATACAACAAGAGAGTCTTTTTTTTTTTAGATTTAAATCAGTCTTGACATTGGCAAAATAAGTAATTGATTAATTCCCTGCAAGCCTGTTTTGAAAATGTAAGAAATAGAAAGTACAGATACTGGTGTTGAAATGTAGGGAGTAAAAGTAAAAAGTTGACAGAAAAATGAATACTGAAATGCAGCACAGATACCCGAAGACCTGGAGAACTCACGCATATGGTTGCTCCACACTTCTGCGCCGTACTTATTCTTGTCATTGTTTTCCAGGACCTCCACCAGGCCAGAGGTAGCAAGCATCCAGGCTGTGGATGAAGAGAGCAGCAGAGGTTGCTCCCGGAAAGCTGTTCTCCAGGCTCTCTCCACTCAGCCCTCCAGACTAACCAGTATCATTCTGGCTGAAGATGTTGGTAAATATACTGATGCAAATGTCATCACTGGGCATTAGGAATTTATACCTGCATACAGACGGACAAATGCGGCCGTGGAAATGCATGGATTTGACCTTGAATACTGTGTAGTAAAACTCTAATGGTGAACAACACCTGTAAACACCATGCTTCATTTTGAATGTTGCTTTAGCAAAGTACGAGAGCATATCAGGTCCAAAGATTGGGAGATTAGGTTAAAATCCAAAATGGTCCAATTTGCAAGAATGCTGTGTCTTATACAGTACATAATCATCATATTAATTAGTTTTTGTATGCAGTCCAGCAGTACATGATAAGTATGAAATGCAGCTGCTGTCTGGAAAATGGCACATTCTGAATTCTGGTTAAGATGGCTCACAAATTGTAGATCAATATTTAGTTTATGAAACTTTCAAAGAGTTGTGAATTTTATGGTCGCAATTTAAATTTTTAATAACAATCAAATAAATAGATGATAATAATAACCTGCCTGCAAATATCTCTTTCAAAGAAACAAAACTAAAATGATGTCTCTATTCAGGCCATAGTCGCTGGTTTTGAATGTGGCCTAACTCATTCGCTGGTTTGGGTTTACCACAACATAATCTTATACTGTGTATCACTCATCCATCAGTTAACATACCAGAAAAAGCCACAACATTTGACTTGACTGATAACTGTCGAGCTCTACATTGTCATTGCCATGCATAACCTAATGATATGTGCTTTAGTCAGGAGCCAAATTTTCCCTCTGTTGGGTTAAAGCAGTATTTGATTGCATTACTATGTAGCATTTACTGTGTATGTAATGGTGCCCCCCCCCCCCCCTTTATTTGCAGTTACAGGACAGGTACTACGCTGCGATGCTATTGTCGACATCATCAGTGAAATCCAGATAGTGTCCACCACTAGAGAGCTACATCTTGAAGACTCACCTCTGGCTCTTAAAATTCATGCGCTGGACTCTGAAGGTGTTGTATTCCAGCTTATTTGGGGATGCAGTCATTCTTGTGTTATACTTGTGGTGTTATTGATAATTAAATAGCTGCCTAAGACTTAATATTTTACATTACTGATCAATTGTTAATCTTCTTATGACCAGTCTTATTGCACATGACTCTATATCATACAGTTTATTTGATGCTATAAAAGCTTCTCAGAGTAATTACTAAGCTGGCTATAAGCAGGAGTTTCTTTCCCCTCAGGTTCCTGATGGTGCCCATGTTTCTCTTGTTTGACTTGTTTCTTTTAGGGCAGACACACTTACTTTAATGTGCTCTAGCTACAGCCTGATTTCTTTGGAAGGTGGCTCCAGGGTCTGGTGTTTTGTTTTTGTTTGCTTTGGCCTTAAAGTGCATTTTAGATTTCTCAGAGTAGAGTGCATAAGGACGGCATGTATCCTGTAATGAAATGCCTACCGGGTTTGTTTTAGCTAATTCAACTGCTAGGAGCTTTCAGACAATTGAGCTCAGCAGCCATTGTGCACTCAAGCGTACTGACCTAAGCCTTTTACACCAGATGTTAAAAGGCCTATGCAAAAATTCTCTTCCCTTCACCAAATCATCAGTATTCATGTGTTTGTTGTTAGATTTCATGATTTGTAAGTTGAGGTAAAAAGTGAGCCTGTTTTCCCTTTCTATGTTGCAGGAAACACCTTCAGCACCCTTGCAGGTCTAGTTTTTGACTGGACCTTAGTGAAAGACGTAGATGTGAATGGATTCTCAGACTCTTACAATTCATTAAGGTTGGTTCTCCTGTATTTGTGCTCGACTCAAACTCTGGCATTGTTTTCTCTTGTCTGCTATCTGATAGAAAAGTCAAAGAAGGGGACAAATCATGCAACCTGTTGTAAGAGAGCTGAAACTATGACCACAAAAGTAAAGCTGCTTCTCAATCAAGAAAAAATAGATTACTTTGAAATATTTTGATTAATCAAACAACTATTCATAGATGTAATGTGTAATTTGAGCCCCTGTTCTCTCTTCTGAAAAAGAGAAATACATCTTGAGGTCAGTTGCATGCATACATACTGTACTGTGGTGAAGTATTTTCTAATCAGTTTCTTTTCTTTCTCCTGAAGGGTGCTAAAGTTCTCAGAGTCCACATATACCCCGCCTGGATACATATCTGAAATGGAACGTGTTGGGAAACAGGGTGACATTATTTTGGTGTCAGGACTGAAAACAGGACATTCCAAGTTGAAGGCCAAAATACAAGAGTCGTTGTATAAGGTAAGTTGTTAATCGGTACAAAAAATATATGTCTTGGGTGAATTATTTCACTTCACTGACTCAGGTTTCTTGGTCTATTTTAAAAAGTAAGGAAATCAGAGGTCTAGAATTATAGGATTCTTACTGTCCTCTGATGTAGATTTGCTAAAATGGTTGATGATTGTTACCTTATTTACATCTGCCTATCTGAGCCATAGTAATATATAAATTTAATTTAATTATTTAAAAATAATAAATAGCCATATGCAGATTGAATTTATGTGGTTGATTAATGTCCTCATTCAAACACTGCACGGCAACCAGTTTAGTCTGGTTTTGTCAGACGGGAAGCTTAGGCTGTGTTGGTCTGTAACCATGGTATCTGTGCTACAGGATGTGGGTGCAGCTGAGGTGAGACTTCTGATTTTAGAAAACATCTTGCTGAGTCCCGCGCATGATGTCTACTTGCTGGCGGGAACATCCATCCGGTACAAGGTCCTGAAGATAAGACAGGGCACAATCACAGGTACATCATTTTACATTTACTTCTACTGTAATGTTTCTTGAAGTTAATTCAAGCAGAATAGCAGCTCATAATGTTCATGGATAAATCAAACACCTAAAATATAAAGTAAAAACAGGTTGTTGAGTTCACAGAGATTGTTCAGTCACTCACTGAGGCCAGATGAGTAATGCTGGATGTTCAAAGTTTTGTGTAATACAGAAGTCCAAGTCCAGCTCTGAAGCTAATTTGTGTTTTCTTCTTTTTTTTCCAGAGCTCTCAATGCCTTGTGATCAATATGAGCTGCACCTTCAAAACAGTGTTATTGGTCCTAATGGAAACCCAGACCTTGCTGTGGCAAGTCTGGATCAAAGTACCTCTGCTGTTACAGCAATTCAACTAGGTCACATCAACGTGGTGCTGGACCACAAGAGTATCCTTATGACAAATTGTGCCTGCAGTCTTCAACATCTAATACCATACAACACATGGCATGCTGTTTGCCGCTGTTTCATGCAT